>OU015497.1:109193859-109456359 GCA_907164885.2 Dolomedes plantarius | reverse complement strand
TAGTTAGCTCATCGTTAACATCATTGCCTGAACCAGATTTTAGGGAGATTCCAATGAATAAACTCAGTAGGTGGGAGTTAGTGCAAAAATTATCTCAAACAATTTGGAGTAAATGGACCTCAGACTATTTAAATCGTCTTCAAGCATGACCTAAATGGTATAAAGGAGAAAAAGAGTTTAAGGAAAATGAAGTAGTTTTGGTTAAAGATGATGATTCAAAATTACTGAGCTGGAATCTTGCCAAAATATTTAAGGTTCATCCAGGAAAGGATAATATAACCAGAGTAGTTACATTAAAAACAAGTAACGGTATTTATAAGCGACCTGTTCATAAGGTTGTTAAATTACCCTTTGAATCTAATTGAAGTATATGATTTTGATTTATATGTGTTTGTGCATAAATTTGTTTTATAATTTTAGTGTATTTTTTTTAATATTTGATTATTTGAGAACATTTTTATTGTTAATTCATTGTGTACTATGGTTTCCAGTGTATTGTAACGAGTGTCATCTGGTATTTGTAACTTGCTTGATTTATATGTTGAAAATTTAAAAAAAAATTGCCAAGGCGGGCGGTATGTTGAGTGCAACACCTGCCACATTTAAAAAGAGTGCTGCTGTCGCTGTATATGTACTATGTAATGTCTGGTGAGCAGACGAGACGAGCTCCAAGTGGAGAACGGAGTGAGCGTAGCTCAGAGATGAAACAATAAACCATGAGAAAACCCATACAGTCCACCATGTTTAATTTTGAGTTGTGTCATTTTACTTAAAGAGTAATGCGCTATCGATGGGCCAAACACTGCTGTTATAATACTTATACTTTAACAAACTTAATATTTAGCTAAGAGTATCTGCCATGTCTTAATTTCAGGTTAATTCATATAACATACCATTTCAATATTTTTTCTATTTTATACAGCTGCAATTTAGAATTGCATGTAAATGAGGATTAATTACAATTTAGCATAATAATGTGTTTGTGTAATATTTTTTTTTATATATTAGCTATCAATAACTAAAATTTAAAATATTACAGTGAAACACACATTTTGGAAAAATGAATGTTTCTATTAAAATAAATAAAATAAAAAACTAATGTCAAAGAATAAGACAAAATCTTTATTTAAAAAATATTTTTTCTTACTAATTACATACTTTGCAGAAATTTTTTTTCTACTTAATATATTGCATAAGATATTTTTTTTTCCAATTTTTAGAAAACAAATAAGACCATTAAAACTATAATATAAATAAGTACAATCTGGAATGAAAGCAGAGACTTCTAAATATATCACAAAAAACAATCATTTAGTTCTAGAATCAATATAAACCATGTAATCATGAACATTAATATACAAGAAATTTATATATAAGAAGTACATATATACAGAATATATATACAAGAAGCCTAAAATGAGTAAGTTCATATATATAAAAAAATGGATGGTTTTTCTTCATTATATAGGAATTATTTTCTCTTCCTAGAAAGATGAGAAAAATATAATTAATTTTCTAACATAAAAGGTAAAGTGATGAATCAACAACAGTTATAAAACATCAAGTGAAAAATGTATAAAAGTAGCAGAGATAATATACCTTAAAAAAGCTTTATTAACATTAATAGTAATATCTAAGAAACATTTACTTTGGATGGTTTTCTGTGAAATATTTTTATTCAGATATTTAAAATTTTGAACTTACTGAAGAGTTTCTACAATTGAACACACTCAAGTCTGGAAGTTTTAACATATGTTAATGGTTTCTTCATCTACTTGAGATAAATGTGCAAATATGAGAGTATTTTGAAAAGTAACGGCAATTTGATTTTGAGATATATAATTCAATTAGATACAATTGACACGTAATTTTTCTGCATCATCACTTTTTTCAATACACTTCTCACACAGTTGCACTCGCTCATTTATTCCATTGGAAAAAAAAGAGTTTGGTTGTGCTTTCAGTGAGGAATGCACATCTTCTTGTCATCACTCCCAATTGTCTTTTCATAGCATCCTTTCTGGATATAAACACATGAAAATCAGGGCTGTAAGATCTGAAATCATCTCCAGATGATCTCAAGAGTAGCAGTGGCCATGTGAGGATGTGCATTACCATGAAAGAGAAGAATGGCTTTAGATAAGTACCCTTCTGTGATGGTTCCATATTGCCAGTTTTAACTCTTCCCGTAACATTGCACTGCATTGGGAACTTTCATTGTCTTGCTCTTCTCTTGTCAATGCAGGAATTTTCATACTTTTGCGAGTTTTCCTGAGGTTTCACACCATCCAACCACAAAATTCTAGTGACTGCTTTGCTCCTTGACTAGAATGCAAACTGCTGAGGGTGATGTCATTTTGGATATGCAGTCCACTTAAGAACACTATATCATCTATTGGACTGTATCAACATCTGTCAGAAAGAATCCTCCCTGTGTGGGAAATGCTTGGGGTGTCCGTTTCAGGAACTACAGTTAATTTGCTGATACTTTTATGAATCACCCTCGTAATTTACACTAAACTCAAACATGAATATCAATATTAAAAATAATATGCTGTGTAAAACCCTTTTTTAAGGTTGGTTGTTTGGTTTAGAACTCTAGGGTCATCTTTTACAATAAAAGGGCTGAAATGAGCCAGACCTACAGATTGAAAATTGAATTAAACCCCTATAATTATCAGAGGATTAAACATTTTAAGGGGAAATTTAAAATATGCAACTTCAACCATTTCTCATTAAGTTTAAATTATTAATAAGTTATTGAAAATTTAGTCATTTTAAATTATATTTCTTCTTGTTCAACATTTAAATGTACCATAGAGTGAAATGTGAATGTTAAAACTGCAATCAATTCATACATATTTAATGGATATAATGCATATTAAAGAGTTTAATGCATATAATATGGAAAATATTCTTAATGGATACAAAGGTAATATTTTCCTAATTTTTAATTTTTTATGTAATAATGCAACAACATATTTAACAATAAATCTAGAATAGCTTGAAATCTTTGTTGTTGTATCTAAATTTTGCAAGACTTCCAAAGAAAAAACAGATTGACTGGCAACATTTTGAAAGTGGATTAATAAAAAGAAAATCTTCATACATCCTTGAATAAAATAATTTTGTTCTGTTTTCAAATTTTAAAAATTAAAATCAATCAGCCATATGAAACAAGAGAAACAAAGCTAATTATAGAAACAGATTTACAACAACCATAGAAAAGCTTCTTTAAAGTTTTAATGAGAATAAATTAATAAGTCAACTATACTCCAATTTCAGAACTATAATGAACTTATTTATTGTCCAACAAATAATAAGTAGTTGACAATAATTACAAGTGGTTGCTTGAAAATCAATGGAATATAACATAATCTATGTATGACCTAGATTGCAGCACATGATATTATACAACCACTATTTTTTGGATACAAATAGAAGAATCTGGTAGACTTCTAGTTTTTAGTCAACTCATGTTTATACTTAAATAAATTTTGTAGTTTTAGCTTTGGTTATACATTGTGTACTCTTATACGGATTACAAAAGAAAAAGAAATATTCTTGACAAAGTACTGACAATGCTTATAAAACATTACAATTAGTAAGTGAGACTGTACAGTAAAGTAGAAACTAAGCATATATATCAGATAAAATTATAAGATTTTTTTTATTTAATTAGCTTAAAAACATACACTTATGTTAAAAAAAAAAAAAAATATAAACTTACAAAATTTTGGATGGAAGACCATGGCATTCTACAGAGACTGTACACTAAAAGTAAAACAAAAATTTTAGTAATCAATAGAATTAGAGTTAAAGAACAGACAAATAATTAAATTATGACCAACTTCTAACACTTACTCTGTCCTCAACTTCTCTCAATGGCAGACTATCACCACTTCTTTTTCTAAAATTTATGAAAATTATGCATGTTTATCATATATTTGTGTACTGCAGTAAGAAACGACAATGAATCAATAAAGTATAACTTACCTCAGATTATAAACAGGAGGTGGAGAAACTTGGCGCAACTTCTCTACATCATTAAAAATTACTTGTGCCCCTCCTCCTGCAGATGGTATTACATCAGCCTGCAAAAATTACATCAACATTCTAAAACTTAATCCCACTTAAGTCAAAATGAAATTTAACTTTTCTATACTATAAAACTATACTAAGATGTAAATTTCATTGAGTAGAGTAAATCATTTAAAAATATCACTTCTAAGGTGTAAATATTGTAAAAATATTTAACTTCTAAATTTTCTGAACATCAAGTAAGATGATATAACAAATATTTAGAATAAATAAAAGTGATAAAGGGAAAGAGAAAACAAACAAGTAGATCAAACATTATTACTTTAATATATTACACCAAACTTTATCTTGAACATAAGGTGTAACATCCTGAAACCCCTCGTTGCAGCTTGTGTAATTACAACAATAAACTGTTTCATACATGAGAGTCCCGCTACTTTGTCTTGAAGAACACTCCTATGCATTCAAAGATTGGAAACAGCTTTTCATATTTTAGAAAAATAGCAAAGTATGTAAATTGAGATGGTATATGAGCATCTACTAGTAAACAAACTTTAAACCTTAATAGAGTCACCATTAATAACTCTATTAAGGTTTAAAGTTTGTTTATAAGTATATGCTCATATACCATCTCAATTTACATACTTTACTATTTTTCTAAAAAAAAAATAAATAAATAAATACTAACTTTAAACCCTAAAAGAATCACCAGTGCTGTAACTAGGCATGGGCACTCGCCCAGGTGGTCACACTTGGAAGGGGTGCCCAAAATTCTGTATTTGTTTTATTATTTTCTCAAACCTTATTAAGGGGCCCTGTTGTGCTGATATTTACAATCCTGAACAGATTCCAATCCAACATGACACTCCAGCAAATTTAAATATATGTGTGAGATGTTTAATTGTATATTGTTAATAATTATAATAATATAGGTGGCTTAGTATTTTCTTTATTGGCTGATGAACCTTTAATTTTTTTTAATAATAAAATCTAATACCTTTGTTTAAAACTTTTCCATTTTCTAAGCAATCTTATTTCTCTTCTTCATTCTGGTATCCCACGGTAATACGGTACAAAATAGTTGTGCCATTTCATTCAAGAAGCAAATGTCATCAACCCAGGGATGGAAAACAGATATTGACATCTTTATGACTCCCCAAACATCGCAATTTTATCATTGTTTCTCAGAAAGTCTACCCCACACATCAAAATTACCGCCCAGACCTTTTCCAAGAATTTTCCCCGTCAGTTTGTTTACGTCTCGCCGCGGAAAAATACCGCGAAATCAACCAATGAGAAGCCAGGAAGAGAAGGTCTATTTTTCACGCGGAACAACAAAAGAGGCAAAGTGGCTGAGAAGAACGAACAAAAAGTTTCGGTGGGAATTCGAAAGGAGGAGACAGAGGATGAAGATTCCATCTTGAGAGTCCCAGCAACGGTCTGAGGAGATGAGAATCCTGTTCCATTCAGCGGCAGCTATGGAGAGCAACATTCGCCTATAAATTTCCCCCCTTTTTTGGACATATCCTATTCCCGAATTCTAAATCTTTTGACTTTCCTATTATGCCTTTGTTTGTAGATTTTTATTTCTCTCTTTTTTTTTTTAGACTGCAGTCATTTCGGTAAAGTACAATTTTAAATATGATTTTCGTTTTCCTTTTATTTTTGAGTTAACTAAAGTAATTTTTTTTTATAAGATATTAATGGGTTCATTAGCCACCTAAATCAAATTTAATTTCAATTTATTTTTATTGTGATGTGTAATACGAGAATTGTTTTATGGGATTATTTATTTATTTTTTTTTTTATCATCATGGAATTGTGCCTTGTATGACAGCTGTTCAGTTATGAAAAAAATCTTAATTTATGTCAAAATATAAATAAACTTTTGTAATTATTACCCCTAAAATTTGTGTCTTGTCCTTTCTTTAACAGCGTAAGCTTAATGACTTTTATTTTGTTTAAATTTTCCTTTTCAGAGTAAAGTTCAGTTTCTCTTTCAGCTGTCGTTTTTCCCTTGAAGAATCGGTTGTGGGTTTATTGCGGTAATATTTTAAACTCTTAACTTTTGAGGTAATCACAACGCGCCTCATCTTAAATACAATTAAATTTACTCCCTAATACTTAAACTCTAATTAAACTTAATTAATTGAATTAATATATATCATGATAAATTGCAAATTCTTACCCAGGGCACATGAATGGCTAGTACAGCACTGAGAATCACTATTAATAATGGGCGCAGTGTCCCAGTTGGCAAAGGCAGCAAGCCAGTCATCTGAATGTAACTGGTTCGATGCTTGTCTCTGACAAACTCACCGCTGTGCTAAAGGCAGCTGGTGCATGAAAAATCTATCGTGGCTGCAATGTCCTCCAAGTTCTCAAATTTACTTCTGGAGGTGTGTGTGTGGTGGTGGTGGTTGGGAGGGAGGGGGGGGGGGGAGTCAAGTGTACTGGTTTCGTCACTTGACTCGGTTCAAAATTACGAGACCAGATTGTAGCCAAGTCGGACTCTGAACCTTGTGGTGCTAATTAAACCCTCGCCGCCCAATAGCCTATATGGACTTGATCTCATGTTGCTGTCGGTCAAGTAAGATAAGCAACAACTATTAATAACAACATTAAAACTGCTCTATTCAAACTTGCAGAAAACTCAGCTTTCTTCCCAATGAGCAGAGCAAGAGAACACGAATGCAGTAAACCAAGGTAGGCAAATGGCCACAATGACATAAACTTGTAGGTTGTACAAACTACAAGTTTCACAAGATCTGAGAATGAAAAACTCAGTTGCATAAATTCAAATAGAGCATGTTTTAGAGCTAATTACTGTGCACTAATAGTTTTTTTTTAAATCCCTGATTGGTGTCACTAGTATTGGTACATAATTATTCATTTACTAGAAAGTACCAACCTTTAGGTAGAAGCCCTCCAGATGTCACCCCTATGGCTGCTAGGCCTGAATTAAGGTCACAACAAGGGGTGGTGTTGGTTCACCTATAGGGTGCCCCATTGAAAGCTACCAACGATTCTTGCAGATTAAGTGTGAATGCCTTCAATGAGAAGTGCCCCACATTGACACACAATAGCTGGTGATTTTTAAAACTTGTTATCTGTATAAGTTAAGCCTTTTTTCTCATATGACAGCTAGTTTCTACCCGCAATATTCATTTCATATTTATCCCCCTCAGGCTCATTTTAAAATCCTCCATTAAAACCTGCTTTAGGTCCTGCATTACAAAACATGAAATAAGGCTTTGAATTAAGTTTTCAACATTGCTTAGGGTTCTAAAGATATGTTTTTAGTTCTCTATACTTGTTTTATATTATTTATGGGAAAGAAATAAATATGAATCATATTTTTATATTTCATTGTTATCAGATGACTGAAAGGATTATAAACATTAGATTTGATAGGTAATGGTGATACTTTTGACAATAATCTTTACAATTTCAGTGATAAAGATGTCCCTATTTCAGAAACTTATTAAGATTTTTCTGATGCAGAAATTGACGATGAAAGATATACCAATCATAGTTGTACAATTATTCAAGTAAAATCAACTAAAAATACCAAAGTTTAAAATTCCTCTAAACAATTTGAAACTAATCTTTAACCTGTAAAGACAAAAAGAAAATAAATTTGGGGAAACTAAAGAGTAAGCTTTTAAACAGAAATTTCCAGCATAGAGGATAGAGGTTTATGCTATATCTACATAGAACATAATATATTTAACAGCCAAATTATTTTAAACTAGAAAAATATTTATCAAGGTCAGAATTGATTATTTTGGGGGTGACTGTAAATTACACGTACAAAATACATCCTAGATAATTTGATGTTAAAAGATGAAAAGGAATAGAAGTTCTAATAAATTTGTATTAAATTTCAGGATGAAAATTTAGCAAATTATAGACAAAAACTAACTAGTTATTTGATGGCTATTTAGATACAGACTTATTTATTAATTTTTAAATAGCATTAGTTCTTCTCCCATTATAATGAAGTAATGGTAGATTAAAAAAATAAACTAATGAAAGCAAGCAGTAAGCTATACCTTGTAAAGTTGTGTTTCAACTTCACCCTGAGAATCTTGCTCCTGATGCTGTAGAACATATTTTGAGACATCTGAATTAGTAACATCTTTCACCTCTAGCTTACTCACAGACTTCTTCTTTTTCATTGCAGGTTGTAGAACAGTGTCTTATGGGAGGAAAAAAGATAAATCTTGTCAAAATAAAAATACTTAAAACTATAATCAAAATTTTTAACCAACCATAGTTTTTGAAGACTTGTTCCCATATCCAAAACTGATTTATTTAGATCATTTCTCAAAATATATTGTGCTAATGCATAAATGTACAATTTTATATACCATATTCGATTCCTAAGTTTTAGGATTTTTGGTAAAACACAATTGGAATAGTCTTGATAAAAAGTCAAATTTAAAAATGTGAAATTTATGCAATATGATTATAATCAATGTGGCCCTTGAAATAAATTATTTGTTCTTCCACTGTTACTGACCAACATTTGCTAAAATTTGGAATTTTCAACAAAAGATAGCTGATGGAAGAGAAGGGAGACAAATACCATCATATAACTGCCATTTCATGATTATTTTTTTCCAAATGTTGGTTTTGGGAACACTATGGTTATCTTCTGCTACACAGATCAAGACCTACAGTTTCCCAAACAACTACAAAACTGCCGTGCCAACCCCAAGGATCTGAAGACTGTGGTACAAAAAGCCAGCACACTAGTCATTGAGCTATCATCTGTTTTTAACTTAGTGTTATGACATCCAGGCTTTCAATTATGACGACATAAAAACAATAAATTTATAAAATTTTTTTAGTTTGGTTTATATGTATGTATGTATATATATATATATATATATATATATATATATATATATATATATATATATATATATAAATATATATATATATATATAAAAGAAAAACTGAGAAAAAAGCATGAAAGTCAATTCAAAGTCTGATTTGAAAGTATAATTCTAAATATGTTCAGATTATCTTTCATAAATTGAAAAATAACAATTAATAACTATGTGTCAAATTAATTTATGAAGTCACTGAAAAAGGGATAAATTCTATTTTAAATACATTTAAAAAAATGGAGAATGGGTCAAATCTGATGGAATTACCCAACTTTTCAAAGCTGCCTTCTAACAATTGTGTGATGACTTTTAATATATAAACATAATTTAGGTTATATTGTGGGACAGCAAATTAAATATCAGACAACTCTTATACAACATTTAAAATTAATAACTATAATTTATAGAATAAAGGTAAATAATATATTTGGGAAAAATTCATTACTGAGTTCAAGATTGCCAACTGGTTTATGTTCAATCCAAACATCACCTGTGCTTGTGGATCTCCGATGGCGGGGATTAGCAATAGCAATGCTCTAAAATGTTAAATATTTTTATTATTTACTACTATATTACATAAATAATAAGTCAATGTCAGAAATAGCTTTTATAAAAGTAAGTTTCATGTTTTCAAAGCAATAATCAGTAATTTCCATTTTATTTACCTTAGTGCCTTGAGATGAATTAGGTAGTTTATTTTCTTTGTAAAAAACTGATCCAATATCATTTCTTGATTGACTGGAAAACTGAACATTAGGTCCATTACTTCCATGAACAAAATCTAAAAAAATAAAATAATCATAAAAATGAAGTTGTGTAGTTCAACAGTTTTCATTCCATGTATTAGGGTAAAAATATTGTTGAATCAAAGTAAATTCAGCAGTTTTTTTTTTTTTTTTTTTTTTTTTTTTAAACTATAAAGATTTCCACTCCAGAGGGAACAAAATTGCACAGAAAACTTTAAGGGGACAAGGGACCTTCAAAGTCCTTTTTTATAATTTTTAATTTTTAACTCTATACATAAAAAAGTAATTAATATTCTTTTTTACTACACTGAAGACACTTAGAATTCACCAAAATGTATTTGTGCCAGAATAAGGCCTTATGCTCCATTCTTTTTTCCTAAAATGCTAGCTTTTTTTCAAAATGCTGCATGCACATTCCATATCATTTAAAAACCTTAAATTTTTTAATTTAAGTTTACCATATAAATTAAACTGTGCAATGATTTTTTTTTTTGTATGAATCAGAAGCCATATATATCTATATATAAAAAACAGTTCCGTGACTGACTGACTGACAGATAATGCAAACCAAACCGCTGGACCTAAAGGGCTGAAATTTTGCATGACGATTCTTCTTATAGTATAGGGGTGCACTAAGAAAGATTTTTGAAACATTCTTCTTAGATTTTTCTAAATTAAATTTTTTAGATGTTTTTGTAACATTTTTTTAAAGTTTACATTTCAGATAATAATTTGGGGGTTATAAAATTTATATCACGAGAAAGATCATAAAAATTCCTTTAAAAAGAAATCTTTTTTGAATCTTTACTTCCATTTTCAGATTTTTGGTGAATTTTTAAAGATTAATTTTTAGAATTTAATATATTATGTGCTGATCCCGTGGTTTCTTTTCTTTTTCTGATACTTTAAATTAATTTTGCTTCACGTGCATAACAACGAAATAAAATTGACAAACGAAATATTAAAATATGGTAAAAGATAAAATTTAACCACTAGATTAATTGAGATGGAAGTTTTTAAAGAATTTAATTCAAATTAGTATGTTTTATGGATAATAAACATACAAATTAATTGCATACATTGACCTTTATATTTAATTTGAATATTTTCTTCTACAGTATTTTGTCTATAAAAATATCCGTTGCGATTTTTTTATAAATATATTTAAAAAATTTTTTCTTACATTAGTTGCATTCATTATATATATATATATATTTATTTATTTATTTTAAGCATTAATTGACCGTTGTATTTAATTTGAATGTACTCTGTTGCAAAGCATGGGTATTCAGCTAGTATATATATATTTATTTTAATGTGCCTGTTTTTTTTCACACTTTTGTCTCTTTTTTACTTCATTTCATGGTCTATAAATTTGGAAAATAAACAATGCACAGTTTTGTGACAAAAATTTCAACTGACAATTCTGAGAAATCTAGTAGGAATTAGATGGAAATTAATACCCACATTTTGAAAAATGCTGGCATTTTTAAAGAAAGTTTTGAGAAAAAGACCTTATTCTACCCCCAAATACTCATTTATGAATTCTAAGTGTCTTCAATGTAGTAAAAAACATTATTTTCATTTTGTATATGGAGATAAAAATTATTAAAAAAAAAAAAAAAAAGTTGAAGGCCACTTGTACCCTTAAATGCATAAAATAATTTCAGATTTCCATTGTATCATAAATGAACCTTGAAACTGTAAATGACCTATGCAGAAGACATGAAGAAACTGCATTTTCTTCTACAAAATTATAATATCTCAGCTGAATTAAAACACAAAAGGGACTGTACACTTAAGAAAAAACTAATAATAATTTTATAGAATTTTAATGAATACCAAACAGGCATTTATGCTGATTTGTTAGAGTAAACATTTTGTTCACTGAAATGGATTGGAAGTATTTGTAAATGTTTAGAATGTACTAAAACATAAAAAAGAAGGGAGAAATGCAAACAATAAAATGTTGTATTTTTGCATAGGTTTTTATAGGAATTAGTTAATCCTTTCATTACTCCATTTATTAATAGAGAACTAGCAGCCTATTATGATTATGATTTTAAAAGTTACAATTACCTGTAGCAGACCTAGTTTTAGTAAAACGAGTTTCTGCAGAGGCTTCTCTCATTTCTGTGGCTGATTTCTTTCTGCCTCTGGTTACTGGTACGGATGACTCAGAAGAAGTAGTAGATGGGATGCAAGGAGCGGGAATATTAATATCTCCAAAGTACTCCCAGTCATCATCATTTAATATTTCTCTTAGTTGTCTAAACTTTTCACCAGTGAGGCACATTTTTCTTTCCAATTCAGCTTGTTTTTCAGCTAATCTTCTTTCCTAAGAATAAACGATATACAGTCATACCTCAGTACTTCTCTATTTGGTATGGTAGTAGCAAGTAAAAGTGCTCAACATTTACTTGGTACTACCATATTCAATTTCCAAGTTTTAGGATTTTTGGTAAAATACAATTGGAATAGTCTTGATAAAAAGTCAAATTTAAAAATGTGAAATTTATGGAATATGATTATAATCAATGTGGACCTTGAAAAAAATTCTTTGTTCTTCTACTGTTACTGACCAACTTTTGCTAAAATTCGGAATTTTCAACAAAAGATAGCTGATGGAAGAGAAGGGAGGTAAATACCATCATATAATTGCCATTTCATGATTATTTTTTATATTAATGTTGGTTTTGGGAACACTATGGTTATCTTCTGCTACACAGACCAAGACCTACAGTTTCCCAAACAACTACAAAACTGCCATGCCAACCACAAGGATCTGAAGACTGTTGTACCAAAAGCCAGCACCCTAGTCATTCAGCTATCATCTGTTTTTAACTTAGTGTTATGACATCCAGGCTTTCAATTATGATGACATATAAAAACAATAAATTTATATAATTTTTTTTAGTATGGTTTGTATGTATATTTAGTTTGGTTTAGATGTACACACACACACACATATATATATATATATATATATATACACTCAAGAGCCAAAACATTATGACCACCTGTCAATAACGAGTTGGCCCACCTTTGGTGCGCAACACAGCTTCAACCCGCCTTGGCATGGATGCCACAAGTCCTTGGTAGATGGCCGGAGACAGATTGTACCAGATGTTTAAGCAACGGTCACGCAAATCCGAGATATTGCAAATTGGTGGTCTTTGAACTCTGAGCTGCTGTCCCATGACATCCCAAATGTGTTCTATCGGATTGAGATCCGGTGAGTTAGGCAGCCAGGACATTAACTGGAATTCAGCATCATGTTCCTGGAACCACTCCAACACAATTTTAGCCTTGTGACACGGGGCGTTGTCCTGTTGGAACATTCCATTTCCAGCTGGAAAAACAGAGGCCATGTAAGGGTGCAACTGGTCCGCAATGATGTTCAGATACCCTGTAGCATTCATGGTCTGCTCTACCCCAACCACGGGTCCCAGAGACGCCCAAGAGAACGTCCCCCAAAGCATAATACTGCCACCACCGGCCTGTGTATGACCTACTGTACATTGAGGGAGCAACAGTTCGCCTGGAAGACGGCGTATCCTGACACAGCCATCGGCATGATGAATGACAAACCGTGATTCATCTGACCAGGCAACTGTCTCCCACTTATCCATGGACCAGTCGCGATGTTCCCAGGCCCAGCGCAGGCGCAGTTGGCGATGGTGCTTGGTCACCAAAGGCACACGAGTGGGACGTTTGCTGCGTAGCCCCATATCCAACAGTGTCCGCTGAACAGTGTACTGCGATACTATTCTACCTGGCCTTGCATTGTACTGGGCTGTCAGCTGAGCCACTGTCTGGCTCCGGTTTTGCTTCACCATGCGAGACAGTCTCCGACGACCTTTTTCTTTGATAGCGTGTGGACGTCCAACACCATGTCATCTACTGCTGGTTTCACCGTCATTCATCCACTTTGCATAAGTACTAACAACTGTAGGTCACAAACAACCCACGAGTCGTGCAGTTTCGGAAATACTTATTCACAGCCTTCGAGCCATTACAATCTGCCCTCTATCAAAGTCGCTTAGATACGCAGCCTTTCCCATCACACACAGAAGTAAGTGAAAGAATGATTCTTCAGACTCTCCAGCAGCAGTTAAATACCACTTCCACCTGATCACGTGCCTTCCACGTCATCCAGGCGAATTCATTGCAAAATGTAGGGGTGGTCATAATGTTTTGGCTCTTGTGTGTGTGTATGTATATATATATGTGTGTGTATGTATGTATGTATGTATATATATATATATATATATATATATATATATATATAAAGAAAAAAAAGAAATTGAGGAAAAAAGCAATTCAAAATCTCTGATTTGCAAGTATAATTCTAAATATGTCCAGATTATCTTTCATAAATTGAAAAACAATAACTATGTATGTCAAATTAATTTATGAACTCACTGAAAAAGGATAAATTCTATTTTAAATACATTAAAAAAAGGAGAATGGGTCAAATGTGATGGAATTACCCAACTTTTCAAAGCTGCCTTCTAACAACTGTGTGATGACTTTTAATATATAAACATAATTTAGTTTATATTGTGGGACAGCAAATTAAATATCAGACAACTCCATGTGCACACACACAAAAAAGCTTCTGTACTCATCACACAAGCTAAAACATGAGACAAGGCGACTCCCCTGCGTTCTGTCTCTGTGGACAAGAAAAAGACCCAAATAGGTTGAATTACAAAATTTTGTTCAAAAGTATCACCCTGACAAAGCTGTAGCAAGCCAAAATATGGACTTGTTTAATAATCAATGTCTCACTTCAGAAAGATTTTGAAACGTACGCAAAAGCAAGTTTCTCTTGATAAGTTGAAGGAAAATTCTAAATCTGAGCCTATAACAGGGATCAGTAGTGTTAAGAGACAGAAAAAAGAAAGGTTGGTTGGTTTTTAATGGTGCAAGATCCAAAATAGGACATGAAGTGCGAAACATGAGATTGGAGCCAAAAATCAGTGTATATAAAAGCTCAGACCAACAGCAGAAATAACATTGGTTACAAACACTTTTGTTAATAATAGGACGTGCAAATCACAAGAAATTCATGTAAGAGGGCAATAAAATTATGTGTAAACACGATAAAAATAACATATGTAAAAAGAGATGATATATACATGTGATAAAACCGATGATATGTAAAGATTATAAAACCAATGATATATAAAGGCATTAAAAGCAATGATAAATAAAATTGATATTAAAGATTTAATGATATGAATGACGATATATGGAATTAGAATCAGTCACAAAAGCAAATACTGTTTATAAAACCAGTAGAATATAAAAAGGGAAACAGGATAGGGGGGCTCCCCCAACAGATCACACAGATTGTTTGAACTGCAACCAAAAAACCTAGTGTACTGGGAAAACCAGAAAAGAGAAAGAATCCCTGAGCAAGCACCTGATGTTTTATTGGAAGTAGACACCCCTTCCAAGCAATAACCTTCTCCTACTTCGCCAATATCTCATGGAGCCATCAATTCCTTTCAGTATAAAATGAGTGATGATATATTTTATCTAATTATTGTTTTAAATTATGTCTGTCTAGTATAAAGATTTTGTATAAAAAAATAATCCCATCCATTAATAAACTGCCGTGAAATTTCTGGTTTTCTGGAAAGAATTAATCCAATTTACATTACTCCTTATGTGAAAAATTTGATCGGTACTCCTTGTGTCTCCAGGAACAAATTAACATTGAGTATCAAGGTACCACTGTACTTTTAAGATTGCTTGATGATTCAAATAATCAAAATCTAGACTTATTAATTAAGGATTGCACTGACTTATGGATCTCTGAGTATCTTTAGATTAACCATTTTTGAGGCCCCATGCTCTAATTTCTTAAGTTATCAGAGAAAATTAAAAATGCAACACAACTTTAATATTTATCATCATTTCATATTGATTCAGAACATATAGTTTCAAAATATACTTTATAAAATTTTCCCCAAGGGTAAAACCATTTTTCATTATTTTATTATTAAAAGAGAGGAATGGGATTTTTTTATTACATGATGAAAATTTTCATAAATGACAACAATGAGAAATGCACAGAAACAGTTAGACTTGTTTTAAAATTACCATAATTCTCTTCAAGCGATCTTTCTCTGAGGCATACTTTTCTTGCCAACGCATTTTCAATCTTTCCATTTCTCTAGTTTGCTCAGAAAGGATCCTTTCTTTATCCAAAAGCTACAAAGAAAAGTAACAGACAGTGTGCAAATCATGCGTAAAATTTTAAAAATTACCACTTAATATGAACAAAAATTTAAATTCTATATAAGAATTGATGACTTAGGTTGCATACAATAACATACAAAAAGTAACCAATTTTTTAAACCAAATTTTTCACATCCTTTGATAGGAACGTTTTCTTCTACAAATATTAAAAACACTATCCATAGTTGCATTCCTTTTCAGCAGAGATGAAGAAATAATTCAAAATTAAAACAGTACTTCAATTACAGAAGTCTGGTTTATTACTAGGATAAAACCCATTATTAAACTGAAAAGCAGTAAATGGCAGAAAAAGAGAAAAGGGAAACAGATAAAGTAATAGATATTTCCTGAAAGGGGAGAAAGGAATGGAAGTTGATTGGTATCTTAAGTGGGACTAAAAATAAATTCTAGATTCAAGCAACAAAGGCATGAACTGATTTTGAGGAGAGCTTTGGGAGGAAGACTTATTATGAAATGTCTGAAACATCTATTTTAAATTTCAAAATTACAAAAGTTTCTGAGTAACCAGTTTGTTATCATTGTAAAAATTTAAAACCAGAAAAACCCAACACTTAACATCTCATATTTAAGAGTTTTAAAAGCTTTACATAACTTGGCCAAGACCTCTTCCTCTATCACACTAGCTGATGTTAATACAGTGGCCATATACAGATTATCCAACCAGCCCCTACAGAAACAACTAATATCTGACTTGAACGGTCCCAGAGCAATTGCTTCTGCAATAGTTAGACTAAGGATTAATCACTTTAAGGGTATGAAAATCCATCTTGATGGTACAAGATCCTTTATCAACTGTAGAAATTGTCCAGCAACCCAAAGAGAAATATATGAACCCCAAGAGAGTTTCTTCACTCTTAAAATACAGTCTGAATATTTCAAGAGGTAAAATATGACTGTTTACAAAAAGAAAAAAAAATTACAGCAAAAGATATTTGGTCATTGAAACTTTAAACCACACCAACAGTTGTGTTTGTATTCTGCCACTAAACTACTGAAAAATAATTGTGTATTGACTTACATCTGAAGCAGCAGTTTGAGCTTGGGCCTTGAATTCATCAACCTGTCTCTGGAACAAATCAACAGTCTCCTCAGTAGAAGATAATTTATATTCCAAAGCTCTTACTTGTTGTTCTCGAGCATCTAAATCCATCTGCAAAATTTGTGTTTCCTGAAACGAAAACTTATTATAATCTTTGAATAGGAAATGACTGTCAAAGTACAAGGAAAAAATATAATTATATACATATAAATAGATGGATTTTACAAGAAATACAACAATGCTGAATTAAATGTGACATATACATATCTTAAGAAGTTATTATACAAATTTCATAATTACAGTCATAATTAAGATTACTATAACCTCACTATAATACCACTAAATAACACATCTTTTTAAATTTAATTTTGTAAGGTGACACATTTAAATTTTACAATTTTTTAATGGAACTTCTAAAATATTATATAATATGTACAATGGCATTGCAATTACATGAATTAGAAATGAGTAGATTCTCTATGATAAGCAAAATTCAGTAAGCCCTGCAACACTAAAAATGTAAAATAAATTAATAAAATAATTTAGTGTACAAGTTCAGTCTCAAAAAGTGATTTACTACAAACTAATTTAAAATTTCATATAGTAAATTTTACTGAATTTATAATTAATTGCAGTTAATCATAGTGATAAAAAAGATATTGATTAAAAGTCGTTTTCTGGTTAGTTAGCTTAAATTATAATAATTTTTAATTTTAAAGATTCAAAATTAAACAATTTCAAAAACATATTTACAGAAAAACTTCTTTAAAGTGGCCTGTCATGGTTAAAAAAAGTGGCTGTTTTTAGGGATAGCCATTGAATAGGGGTGGATTTTTCTATGAAGTCCAGTAATGATTCAGAAAAAAAATAGCTGTTTTGAGGGTTGGATTTCTCTATAGAGGCCATTTTGAGGGGTGGCCATCAAATAGGGGTGGATTTCTCTATGGAGGTCAGTAATGGTTCCAAAAAAAATTGGCAGTTTTGAGGGGTAGCCGGCTAGAGAAGTTTCACTGTATATATATATATATATATATATATATACACACACACACACACACACACACACACACACAAGAGGTACGTACTTGTTTTAGTTGAATGTTCTCTTTGTCAATAGCTATCAGGTTTCTTCTAAAATCCTCCTCTGTAAAAATATAATTATTCATCATAATCCTTAAATATACACATGGAAAAGCACAAACCTTCCAAGAAACATATACAATTGCAATAGCACATGAAACTCTTGTATATCCAGCCAATAGTTGTTAACATAGGTTTAACATACATTAATGGGCTCTTAAGATAGAACAAGACTATATATATATATATATATATATATATATATATATATATATATATATATATATATATATATATATATAAAACTGCTCAGAATCCCACATAAGGAATTATTTTACATTTTTACAGAAATTCAAATTTATTCCTATTATCTATTTACCTAATAGATACTAATTTGTACAAAAAAAGAGGGAAAGTTCCATTTCCTGTACCACTAGGCACTATTTGGCCTAAAGTGTTTAAACTGCACCCAATGGCATTTTCCTAATGAGAAATTTATGAAAACACCATTTCACAGAGTTTTAAAATTTTTCTCAAATAGTCAACTGTTTATAACAAAATTTATCAACAATTAACAAGATAATTAGCAAAATAAACAATGTTAGATAATTTTACTATAAAAAATATCCAGTAAATTATATGTAATAAATAAATTAATTAATAAAACTAATGTATACTAAAATCTTAAATTTATCAATCAGTTTCAATAAGTAGGTAAATATCTAAATATTCAAGAAAAAAAACAAAGAAAATTTAAAAATTCCAGAGTAGCAGACCATAATGAAGAAATCACTTTTAAAATGTAACTGCTGAATTTGGCACCATTCAAAAGGAAATGGCCTTTGTCCTCCAAGAGGTTTGCAAAAAATTCAGTATTAAAATTGTCAAGAACTACCAGTAGACACTGCCATTTATTACCATTATGAGAATGTATAAATAAATTGTAGCTTTATATAATGGCTATTGCAATTACAGCAAATCCCTTTTTTGAATGAAATATATTCTCCAAAGGCTTTTACTTTGCATTATCAAAATTCAGAATACTTCAAAATGAGAGGGAAAATCCAACAGGAAATGCAAATATTACTACATACATATCTGGAAATGTAGATCTTGCTAAAAGCTACTAATCATTACAGAAGTTTAGGTACACAATAATGTGACTGAAACTATACTACCAAAAAATCCATTTTATGAATGGAGCCTTAGTACAAATTTCTTCATGCAAGCAACTGCACAAATTAAAAGTTTTGGGATTTGTTGTGCACTCTGAAAAGTTTAATACAAACATAAAAAGCAGTATCATTTAAATTACAATAGATGTAGTTGTCTCCTCCCCAATATTAATAATTCTTAGTAGATAATATTTTCACACAGCAACCTTTTATTTTTATACATAAATAAAAAGCTTATAAAAGCACATAACAGTTTACAAAGAACAGTTTTCTTTAACAAACATATATGAAATAATACATATCTTAAAACATAGCATCCAGTTTACTTCCAGTATTTTTTTAAACTTTAGGATTTTAATATATTTTTTAGAAATTTCTTCAGGTGTAATTATATATTAATATAAACAAGAGGCAAATATTTTTAATTTACTTACGTTTGCGACTTAAATCTCCGACTAAAGTACTTCTTCGTGCAATTCGAGCAGTAAGAAACTCAATAAGATTTATATAGACTGATTCATCATCTGAGGTATTTATCTAAAATTTTATAAAAATCGGCATTTTATCAATGTTATTATATTAAATTAAAATCTGACACTGAATAAAAAATAAGTCACTGAAATTATCAAGTAATTTGCAGCAAATTAAATGAGGAAGAAAAGTATTTTCCTTTAGTAAAATTTCAAGAACAAAGTTTTTTTAATAAATTTTACAAACATTAAGTAAAACCAAATTAACAGACTGAATATTTTCAACATAATTAAACACATTGTTTTTTTTATACAGGATACAAGACAAAACGAACAGATTTCATTATTCATGCCACTCACACCTATACACCCTAAAATAAAAAAAGGAGGTCAACAAATAAAAGTAAAAATGCATTTTTATTTTCCAACATCAAACTCTTCAGCATAATGAAAGTGGAATAGAATATAATTAACCAAAAGAAAATTAAAGTAGTTAATTCAAATTGTGAATGACACATTAACACTAGTATCCGAAAAACAACTAAGGCAATTTTGCAATCTAATTATGCAAAAAATATTCAAAATAGTAGTAAAAAAAACCCAAATACTCCAGTTAGTAGAAAACAACTTCCTAATTCCCAGCTTATGATTCCACATAAAAATGATAACTACATAACTCAAAAACACACAAGTTTTCTAGTTTACTACAAAGAGGTATTAAGATGTTCAAGATCAGCTGGCCAGCCTGCATATATATATATATATTATATATATACACAGTGCGTCAAATAAGTTTTAAGACTGGGTCTGTAAAAAGAAATGGAAACAAGAAATTAATACCTGTTTAGGTTTTTTATTCAAAATAGGACCCTGTGGCTTCAATGCACTTTTTACAGCGATTTATTAATGAATCAAACGCCTGTTGTAAATCACTTTGTGGAATGGCCTCCAAAGCACATGTCGGTGCTTCTTGTATGGTCGAAATATCCTCAAAATAACACCCTTTTAACTTCATTTTAAGTTTAGGGAATAAGGAGTAGTCACAGGGTGCTAAATCAGGTGAATACGGTGGATGGTTCAACACGCAGACATTATTTTTTGCCAAAAGTCGACGAACAATAAGGCAGGTGTGACTGGGTTCATTGTCGTGTAACAAACACCAACTGCTTTCAGTCCTTGTGTAGTCTGGGCAAATGCGACGAATTCTGTTCATCAAACGCTTTAAAACAGCTAAGTAGTATTGACCTGCAATTGTTTGTCCAGTTGGAACAAATTCTTTGTGAATAATACCTTTAATATCGAAGAATGTAATGACATTGTTTTGATTTTGGGTGGAACTTTTCTTGCTTTTTTGGCTTCTGTTGAATTTGGTGACTTCCTTTCTGCACTTTATCGCTTTTTTTCAGGATCATATTGGAAACACCAGGTTTCATCACCTGTAACAATGGACTTCAAGAAGTTTGGATCGTTTTCAGCGGCTGAAACGATGTCTCTGCAATGTGCACTTCTCATTGCTTTTTTTTCAGGAGTTAAAGTGTGTGTAACAAATTTAGCACACACTTTTGTTTTGCCAAAATCTTCATGCAGGATGGTTCGAATTGTATCTTTGTTGATGTTTAAAGAGTCTTCCATCATTCTCAGCGATCGTTTGTTACGAAATTTTGTACTTTCTCAATAACTTCAGGTTTCCTAGATGAAATTGGTGTTCACTACGCTGATCATCTTCTACCGTATCTCTTACGTCCAAAAAAAAATTTGTGCCACACAAAAACATTTGATCTACTTAAATAACAGTCACCGTAAACTTGTTTCATGAGTTGGTATGTTTCCGAAGCACTTTTACCAAGTTTTGCGTTAAATTGAATTACAGCTCTTTGCTCCATCTTAAAAAATCAACATGAAAAAAATTCACTTCTGCAATAAATGCTCGCCTTCTCTCAACTACTTAACGAAATGAACTTGTTGACAGTGTACCAGCAGACGATGGACGTTATGACACATGCATATTTACACTCACAGCACCATTACAACCTGCGCTCTGAGACGAGTCTTAAAACTTATTTGACGCACTGTGTATATATATATATATATATATATTATATATATATATATCGGGTGGTCATAATTAAACTGACAGTGCTCACAGTGTTCTGTAGCGCAATCTATTTGCGAGAATGGCGCCACATTTTGTAGGAAGATTAAACAAGACGGGGGACGAAGGATTCCGCGAAAAAATAAATTAGTTCCAAAAGTCACCGCTAGGGGAATATTTGGTGCTGTGTAATAGAAAATAGAGTGTTAACAAATGCAAATTAATACGGAATAAAATTACCTTTTATTATGCACATTTTCTTATTTAGTTCAAGTGCAATATGGCAACACTTTTAAAAAAGCGTAAAATCTACATAAACACTGATAAAGTCTCGTGATCTGCAATATCACGTACGCTGAGCAGAAGATGTTCTTTATTCAAATTTCACGTTACATCCATTGGCACAGTGCCAGCTGCTTGGGTTTTAAAAGGCAATGTGTTATGTTTCGAATCAATCGGAAGTTGAAAGTTTATGTGCAATGTCTCCTTCTTTAGTCGAGCGTGCGTTACTGGTCAAATTCTTTTACCTCAACCAGTGCAACGCGTCAGCCGCTCTTCATGCTTTTAGGACGCACAAAAAAATGCATAAAGGTAACGGTCCTGTGTCAGTTAATGGGCTAAAAGCAATGGTTGCGACGTTTGAGAAAACAGGTTCTCTGAAGGTTCAGTCAGGCAGAGGACGAAAACCTGTACCACAGGATACAATCGAAGCAGTTGCCACGGCGATTGTCGACAGAGGACCAGACAATATTGCTGCCACCTCTAGTGCTCGTGGATTAGCTCGGAATATGGATATGCCTTACAGTACGGTATGGAAAATCTTACGAAAGATTATCAACTTCTATCTGTACAAGATCAGCCGTGTACAGGAGTTACTGTACCCCGACCATGATAAGCAATTGACTTTTGCTCTCATCTTTCTTGCCAGAATGGAGGTGGATGATGCTTGGCCGTGGAAAATCTTATGGGGAGACGAGGCCCACTTTTACCTGCATGGAACTGTGAATACCCAGAACTGCCGAATTTGGGATGACAAATCACCACATGCAGTCACAGAAACTCCCTTACATTCACCAAAGGTAACTGTTTGGTGTGGGTTCACAGCGGAATTTATCGTAGGTCCATTCTTCTATGAGAACATTACCCCGACAGGACCGGAAACCTGTTCTGTTACCAGAGAGAAATATCGCCACATGTTGAACAGCTTTGTCATTCCGGCACTTCAGCAAAGACAATGCCTGGGGGAAATCATTTTCATGCAAGATGGAGCCCCTCCACACGTTGCTGTACGGGTGCAACAGCTGCTACGACAAAAATTCACAACAGAAAGAGTCATTAGCCGCTACTTTCCAACTGCATGGCCACCTCGGTCGCCTGATCTTACCCCATGCGACTTCTGGCTATGGGGTTACCTTAAGTCCAAGGTCTATCAAGGAGTGGTCCAGGACCTGGCTACGTTGAAGGATAACATATCACGGACTGTACGGGAGATTCCTGCAGACATGTTACTTTCTGCTGTTGTGCATACTGTGCACAGAATGCAATATGTGGTCCACAACAACGGCAGCCACATTGAACCTCATTTGAATGAAAAATAAAAGGTAATTTCCGTATTGATTTGCATTTGTTAACACTCTATTTTCTATTACATAGCACCAAATATTCCCCTAGCGGTGACTTTTGGAACTAATTTATTTTTTCGCGGAATCTTTCGTCCCCCGTCTTGTTTAATCTTCCTACAAAATGTGGCATCACTCTCGCAAATAGATCACGCTACAGAACACTGTGAGCACTGTCAGTTTAACTATGGCCACCCAGTATATATATATATATATATATATATATATATATATATATATATATATATATATATATATATATATATATATATATATATATATATATATATAACATTAAAAACCCCATACCATTTTAAAATCTAACATTATTCTAAATTCCCTTGGGCGTACGAGCTAAATTTCGCTTTTGATTCTAAACTCTAATAACCTCGAGAGAAAATATTAAATGGCTTCCTTTTTCAAATAGGCGCGGCGTCCCCAATATTTTAGATAAGCTCTGCGCAGATTATATAAAACCACATGTGACTTATCGACAACAGCAAATCCCTAATCGCGATGATGATCACATGACAATGTTTATATAAACCGCCTGAACGGTACATGTAAGGCTTTTCGGATTCTGTAACTCTCTTGAGAAGACGTATTCTCCGTCTAATAAAATTTAATGCCGTAACTTGCCGCGTCGTTTATTCGAGCCACGACTACTCTTCATTCCCCGTGATGTGCTGGACGCCCACTCTTTCCTTGGGTTGTCCAGTATGTTACATATATATATATATACACAGTAACCACCGCTTATAGTGATCAGTGGTTATAAGAATCAACCATTTATAAGAATCAATATCGCAAAAACAAAAGTATTATTTCCATGTAAAAATTTTCGCTTTAAAGAATCAACCCACCGGTTTTAAGAATCAGTTTACACTCTTCGCTTTCCTTTCATTTTTCCAAAAAAGCCACTTAAACCCTCCAAAGGCACGAAGTTCTTTCTTTTTTAAAAAAAATAGAAAGATTGGCAAGATGGGATGGAATATAGTTGTAAAATTCATCCTTTTCTTTGTTAGACATAACATAGTTTCCCCTTAAACGCTTTAGCACATGACTGTCCTATTAGCTTGACCCAGGGGCATCTTTACCCGTCCGGGTACGATTTCACTTTTCTCCACTGACAAACAAAAATAAGGACTCTTTTTTTCCCACCTCCCACATCCTGGACCCTGAAACACATAAATCTTCGGTGAAGTGTCCACTATCACTTAGGCAAACGTGACATTATTAGATCCACAGGGTGTCTACTACTTTTGAGCAAGTCAATTTCATGACTTTTCATGACATTTCATGACCTTAAAAATAAAATTTCATGACCATTGAAGTACATACTAATATTTAAACGAAATTAGTCTTCCCCCCCCCCCCCCCTGGCTCGTCTTTCAATAATATTCACCTTATTATTTAAGTTCTTATCAGGAAAACCTTATTTTTAAAAAGTTGGGATTACAACCATGCAATACTTACTAGTTTTATTACTGTTATACAAATTCCAGATATGATTGTGACTCAAACACCCATGAAATTTATTGATGCAATGTGAAACACCTTGAAAGTGATGCAAAAATTAATCATTCTCATACTTGTTACAGTTACTACAGAAACCCCATTAAAGTAAATAATATTTAAATAACAATTTTTCATTAATTCTACACTGATACAATTGTAAAATAGCTGTATCAATGTTTAATTTGAGTTAATTTTTGCTTAAATTGAGGAACTTTCCTAAACTGCTCTGAAAACATCAAGATGAACAACAACTCAAACTGGACTGAGCCTCCCCGATATTTCACTATTTTTTAACTAAAAATAATATAAAATTTACTAAAATTACATAATATTTAATATTAATATTTAATAATAATATTAAGAAATTATAAAATTTAATATTATATAATCTAAAAGTCCATGTGCAATCTTGTGTAATACATTTCAGTAAATTTATAAAACAATTCGAAGCAAAAAAATTTAAATTAAGACAGTAAATAAACATTTTAAAAATTTGAATTTTTATTCAAAAATTAAATTTTGAATAAGTATGCAGTTTTAAAAAATTTTACATTTAAAAATGCACTTTTATTTCGATGTTAAAATGCAATACAGTAAATTCCAGAATTTCGGGGGGCGGGGGATCCTGCCCGTCGAATTTATATCATTAAAATGTATTAGTTTATTACAGAAATAGCCTAAAATCTCTGCTGGTGTCTCAATATTTGGTTACGGTACGGTAACTAAGAAAAGTTTATATGCGGCGTTTACGCAGGTGCGGCGATTACCTCGATTTCGTTTTTTTAACAGAAAATTTTAGTCCCTGCGGCGTTTACAGTGGGTGCGGCGCTTACGTGCGAAATTACGGTAGTTTGTTACGTGGGGAGAGAGAATACCTCGAGAGCAAATAATGACAAGAAGCCAAAATCTATACGGTAATACTAGAGTTCACTGAAAGAAAAACCGATCTGAACTACACTTCTCTATTCAGGATCGACGTAAAAATTGAAGCTCTATTCTTCTTTAAAAAAAAAAATGTGTTTTTCCGCTGTCCAACTTCTTTCTCTTGTTAGCATTGTGCACCACTTGTTCGTGTTAATTTTAATGCTTTACCATATGTCTACTTCCGCTGTGTGTTTCTTATCTCCTCGTATTTTCGTCGCCCGAGGGGTAGCCCCACATGACGACGTATACTCTCCTTTCTGTGAAGGGGAGAAAGAGCGTTCGTTCCCGCAGTGGCGAAGAATACAATGCATTTCCCCGCGGGAACTCTGTTATCTCTCTTCCGATGCGGCGTCACAAAGTAGGCAAAATTTGATCTTAGGTCCGTTGCACACACGGCGTTTTTATCAATGGCGGAAATTTTCCATCGGACGTCGTGCTAAAAGTAGAGCTTACACACAGCGGAAAACTCCGTCGCCGGGGAAAAGGCCCACCCCTCCTTTTCGAATCCTCCACATTTCAAGAAAACCAGAGGGGTCACACCTACGCCCCCCCTCCCCCCAGCCGGGATCGGAGGAGCCCTCCTTTTCGAATCCACTTTACGATTCCAAGAAAACCAGCGCGCCCCACCCCAGCAAACCTCCAAACACCCCTCTCGCCAATGAACCTACGACGGTAGAATCCTCTGTGTGTGTAAGCGTGCATAGGGTCACATGGATAACTAGTTCAATCTGGCGTCAAAAAATCCGCCAGCGCACAGTGGCACTCGACAGCTGCACAAGCTACCGTCGACGAAAAATTTAATTTTCCACCCAGTGTGCAAGATCCAATTGACTTCTGTGGTCTACTGTTGGAACGACGTCCGATGGAAAATTTCCGCCATTGATAAAAGCGCCGTGTGTGCAACGGGCCTAAGTGTTTTTGTACCAGTTAGGAGCATATTTTCTATTCTACATTATATCGATAAAAAAAATTTAAATTGAAAAAATTCGTGACCTTTTCTTTCAATTTCGTTACTTTTCATGACTTTTCGTGACCGTTTTCCCATTTCGTGACTTTTCGTTACTTTTCATTACTTTTCATGTTAGTAGACACCCTGATCCAGCACGTTATCAAACCATGAAACATAAGCTAGAAGATGAATCTTTGTCTGAGACTATTGGTATTGAAAGAGGTATAAATGGCCTACTGAAAACTTCATTACGTCAAACTACCATAGAAAACTTTTTCTTGCTCCCTTCCTGTGATTGAAATGTTAAAACTTTTAAGCAGTTATGTTGTAACAAATATTGGATTTTTTTTCTTCTCTTACTATAATCATGTGTATCTACTTATAGGTCTAGAAATTAAGTTGTATTTTTAAAATTATAAAAAAATAATTTTAATAAAAGATAATTAACGTAAATTAAAGAGTATTTTATGGTAAATTATCTAATATATGTATATATAGGTGTGTGTGTGCCTGTCCAAAAACCTAAATTTTGGCTATAAGAATCAAAAACAGTAACAACAAACGTGATTCTTATAAGTGAAAATCACTATATATATATATATATATATATATATAAATATATAAATTATATATATATACACACACACACAGTCGAACCCCGTAATAGCACACCCGGTATATAACAAATCAAAATTTTGGTCCCACTGTTTTTCTATTGTACATAATTTAATTAGTATTGCGTCAGTTTAATGTAATTGATTTTAATAGATTTTTATCATTTTTTTAAATACATGATTATTGAATACATATTGCAACTAATAAGTTATACATTTTGTGAACACTAGCATTTTTCTTAACAGTTCAGATATAGTGAAGAAAATCTTTGGTCCCTTTAAGTTCGTTATAACGGGGTTTGACTATATATATATATATACAGTGATTTCCGTTTATAAGAATCACGTTTGTTATTACTGTTTTTGATTCTTATAAGCGGTGTATTCTTATAACCGAAACTTCCCTTTAGACAGGCACACATACACAAATATATACTTGTACATATATATAAACACACAGGCACATATATACATAATTTACCATTAAATACTCTTTAATTTACGTTATTTATCATTTATTAAAATTATTTTTTATAATTTTAAAAATACTGAATTTCTAAACAAATACTGTAACTCAATTTTTAGACCTATAAGTAACAACACATGATTATAAAATCAACAAGAGGCAGCTTCTCTTTGACTACACTTTGGAAGAGCATCATATCTAATTAACAAGTTCTGTAGAAAAACTAAGAGTTTTCCTTGTTTTTATCATATTTGAATTCGACTATCAAAATGTTCTAACACTAACTGGCAATTTTGTTAGAAAACTAAAGTGAATACTAGCGACGTATGCTTATTACAGTTTCAGACGAAGATTCACTTTATAGCTTACGTTTCACGGTTTGATTCTGAATCAAACCGTGAAACATTTGATTCAGCATCTGGTTCATCTGATTCAGCAAAATGGATCCGTTTACGTTTCACGGTTTGAAGTGCTGAATCCACTGTCCCGTTTGCGTAAGTGATGGTGGACACTTCGCGGAAGATTTGTGTGTTTCAGGGTCCAGAAATCCACAACCAGGAAGTAAGTGGTGGGAAAAAAGGAGTGCCTGTCTGGAGAAAAGCAAAATCGGACCCGGGCGGGTTAGATGCCCCTGGGTAAAGCTAATAAGACAGTGCTTAGCAAAAACGTATAAGGAGAAACTCTTATGTTATGTCTAAAGGAATGTATTTTACGACTGTTTTCCACCCCAAAGTTTTATCAATCTTTCTTTTCAAAAACTTAAGAAAGAATTTCGTACCTTTTGAGAGTTCAAGTGGCATTTTTTGGAAAAAATGAAAGGAAGGCGAAGATTGCAAACTGATTCTTATAACCGGTGGATTGATTCTTTAAAGCGGAAATTTTAACACGGAAATAATACATTTGTTTTTGCGATATTGATTCTTATAAACGGTTGATTCTTATAACTACTGATCACTATAAGCAGTGGTTACTGTATATATATACACTGCTCAAAACAATTAGGGGAGCACATGAGTTTAACGAAATTATGCAAATACTTACACCGATAAGTAACATAAAATAAATCATTCATAATTTAAAGCCTAGCAGGAAACAGAAGAAGAAAACTTCATATGTAAATCAAAGTTCATGACGTCAAAAACCAGAAAAAGAACATAAGGGTGGAAATCGGGATGTTGCAGAAACATCTGCTTCACTGCCTCAACTGTGAAATTCGATTGCTCAGTTATTCTTTTTGAGAAAAGGTGACTTGAAAATGTCTCAACAACGTGATTTACCGGAAACCATGGAATGGCGTATTATAGGCACACTATCCGGGCAAACACAACATAGTGTCGCGGACGCTGTGGAATTGATTCCAAGAAACAGGGAATGTTAGACATCGACCAGGGCAAAGTCGGCCACACGCCACTACAGCAACTGATGACAGGTATATACTGTTAACAGCTCGTCAAAACAGAACAGACAATGCTACTCAGCTGCAAAGACAGTTGCTCTTGGCAACAGGACTAAGGGTGTCCAGCCAAACAGTACGTAATAGGCTTCATCAGGGAGGTCTCTATGCACGTAGGCCAATGGTCTGCATTCCGTTGACCTCACGCCACCGTGTGGCCCGAAGAAGATGGGCTGCTGAACATGATTGGAGCCAAGTGCTGTTTACAGACGAGTCTCGATTCAGTCTGGAGTGTGACACCCGACGTGTTTTGGTATGGAGGGAAAGGGGCACTCGAAATAACCCCACATTCGTTCGTGAAAGGTCACATTACAGACGAGCTGGTTTTATGGTATGAGGTGGAATCAGCATAGGTGGATGTACGGACCTGCATATCATTCGGAATGGTACTTTGATGGCCCGAAGGTATTCAGACGAGATACTGAGACCTCATGTCATACCTTACGCTGCAGCCATTGAAGATTCCTTTGTTTTCCAGCATGATAATGCCAGACCGCATACAGCTCGTCTCGTGGAGAACATGCTTGAAGCTGAAACAATACAGCGTATGGAATGGCCAGCGTGCTCTCCTGACCTGAATACAACCGAGCATGTCCCAAACATGCTCGGTTGTACGCATTGCTGCAAGACCAAGGCCTTCTTTTACTCTCCGAGATTTGGAGATTGCACTTCTTGAGGACTTGAACAGTATTCCCCAAAGTCTTATCGATAACATCATCGCATCGATGGAAAACAGGTGTGCAGCAGTCTTAGCTGTTCGATGAGACCACACACCATATTAAAAATCTTGGATCATTTCTAAACAATACTTTTTTTTTATTGTTTACATGTAACCAAATTGTTGCCCTAAATCATCTTTTCATGTTTTTTCCATATTTTCAAAAAATTAAAGCTTAATTACAAATTTTTTTAACGTCTTTTTTTCTGTATTGCGCATTGATACGCGTGTACTATCCATTTTATGCTAATATGTGGCTGTATCGCACGGTTTTCTTAACTTCTTTGCTTGCTCCCCTAATTTTTTTGAGCAGTGTGTGTATATATAAAAATAAATAAATAAATTACTTTTAAACACCCTTTAGTTATAACCCTTTTATTCACTTATTTGAACTTCTCTCCTCTCTTAGTATAATTATAAACATTTGCAATTCTTTGAGTGTACTGCTATATGAAATCAGACAAGTCAATTTGGTGTTGCTGCATGGTCAGTTTTCCCTGCCTGTATCCACCAAAAATATCTGGGTTTTTTGTTTCCTAGTCTAACCATCTGAAAAAGGATAACTCTAAACCTTTACAAAAGTATATCTACTAATAACCTTTCTTACCCAAATTAAATCTTCAGCAACTACATTTTGTCAATAGGAGCATTTATCTTGCATGACAGGGTTGTATCCAGAACAGTTTTTTAGTCAAAGGAGATGTGTTTAACAGCTGCTTTTAATTTTTTTTCCATGTCATTGAGATTTTATAAAGTTTTTTTGTGTGTTACTAAAGTGGAGGCACTGGTCTTGATGACATTTGCCCATGTACACTGCAGTTTTTGTTGGCTTCTTAATTATGGGAGCACCATGAAACTACAAACAGCTGAAAATATGAGATTTGAACCCACAGACACCCAAAACCAGTGAAAAATCCATCCAGTCATAAAAGGATTGAGAGAGAAAGCAACAGTTTTCTAATTATAATTACAATAAAATGCAGGATATCTGTGAGAATTATTAAAAATATTAATGCACAAAAATAAAAATTATAAAATTTCACTTTTTTGCTATTTTTATTTTTCATATTTAGAGAAAATTATTTTTTATAATGCTATATGATTTTGCATATTTATTTTGGATTAACTAGAGAATCCAGAAGTTTTGTTTTCAAAAGTAAACTTAGGTGTAACTAAAATGTAAAATAACTATCATGTTAAGTTATATTTTAGCTGATGGCATATTGAATTATTCCTACATAAGACTAGGCAGTTTCAGTTATACACATGGGTGTGTGCATGGTTTTAGAAAATAATTAAAAGGCATCAGATCATATATTTAAAAGTACATTAGGAAATGGACCAAAAATTATAAATGTAGAAAGGACTAAAAAAATTGTCATGCATAATTGAGCTTAAAAATATACAAATAAAATTCACACATAAACATGTATATTTAACAAACAAAAAAATATCCGTTACAAACATTTCTTACAATCAGCTGTGGGAAATCTGGTCCAAGACTGTACACAGCTGGTGCCAAAAATTCAGACACAGAAACTGAAATAAGAAATATGATATTAGATCATGGAGGGTTAAAGAATTTCCTTTGGCTCAATAAAGTGAGACAAGAATATAAAAAGTACATAAATTTATTAAAAACGTAAGAATTTAAATTAATGATACAACCTGTGATAACAGTTGTCAACACTGTACTGGCAGTAGATATACGATGACACTTATAACAACTCTCAATGAGATGCAAGAAATAATATACAACAGTTAAATAGACAGTTACTAAATAACGTAAAACTAACGTTACTAAATAAATACGTAATACATACAATTGTGACGTCATGGTTAGTTTGGTTAAGTACATTTCAGATTGAATGACGCAAATCATTGGAGTTAACTCCAGCAGTATAGCCTAAATCTAACAAAATACTTTTATTTTATTCATATAATACATTAAACAAATAACAGATTTCCAATCTTGCACCCTGATTTTAAAATATATTGAAAGACAAAGTAAAATAAGTTATACATACAGAGCAATTTTAAAAGCCTTTTATAATTATTTTAATATTTTAGATCAAAAATGTAACATTTCATTCAAACAAAAATAGTCTCTCATGCATGTTTTTCAGAAAATTATGGGATACACAAAATTTATAACTTTAATAACTTAATAAATAAACTCTTGAAACAGACTCAACTTATTCTAAAACATTTGATCGAATTATTTTTAAAAATCATGGTAAAACTATGCCAAATATTATCTACTCTTTAGGGTACTGAAATAATATATTATGGACTTCAACAACTTCCTCAGCACGACAGCCTGGTACAGGCCCAGTCACTTTTCTCCATCCAGCCCTATCAGATGTCAATATTCTCCAGTTAATTCCAGTCATCTTAAGATGTCTCTCGACACAATCAATCCATCGAGTACAGTGGTTCCCAACTGGTGGTTTGCGAGAGCCTTGGAAGTGGTCCCGTACCACATATAAAAAAGGTGCCAAATAAATGGGGATTATGAAAGCAATGTTCGCTGAACTAGATGGACTGAATATATCCAATGACTATCGGGTGTTGAATTAAAATTTTTTAAAAGTTTAACATACTTATTTTATATTTGAATATGATACATTAGAATGCAAGCACGTTAATCCTCTATCCCTTTTCCTAGATGGATATTCCATACCCACCATACACCCCCGGAAGGTTTCCCCCTTAAATTGGTGGGTGATGGTGGTGGTCCGCACATGGTTCAATTTCTGGCTTAGTGGTCCGCAGACTTCTATGGGTTGGGAACCACTGATCTAGTACATGGTCTCCCTTTCTTCTAGTACCTTCAATTTTATAAAAAGTCAGTTTTTTAACAGGGTCAGTGTCTTCATATCTATAAACATGGCCAAGCCATATGATACGATAAGATTTAATTAGCCTTATTATACACTGGTGAAATAAATTAAGAGAATTTGCATATTTTATCGAATTTCATGAAAAGAACTGAACTGAATGTAAAACCACTGCTTCTAGACAAAAATGCAAATCTTGTACGTCAAATACTTAAGCGTAAACATGTGTGTAGGAGGAGCCAGTAGAGAAACAGGCTTTATAAGCGCGCATAAGTTAAGACGCATTTTGTTTGCTAGCACACTTCGGCGAATTTCTTGGTGTTATTTTGCAGTAATCGGTTAATTTCAAATTGTAACAGTAAAAATGCGTAACCACCAACGTTTAGATGATGGAATGAGGTGGCGAATTGTGGGGAGGCTAGAAGCAGGCCAATCTCAAGTTCAAATTTGCAGAGAGTTCAATTTAACGCCCAGCGTCGTGTGTAACTTATGGAAACAGTTCCAGGATACCGGATCCATCAAGAGAAAGCCTTGGCAAGGTCATCCAAGAGCCACGACGGCCAGAGAAGATCGCCATTTGTCGATTATAGCGAGGCGTAACAGGAGTGCTACAGCTTCTCAGGACTTGTATGCAGCCACAGGAACCCGTGTATCAAGGGTGACTGTTTCAGGGATGAGTTTGGAAAGAAAGCAAAAAAGATGAAAACAGATTCTGGAAAACTTATACATGGAGTTGGAGGGTGCTCCTCGTGGGGTCCAAGGGGCAGCGCCCCTTAAGCTAGAGCATTTTTGACATTTAAAGCATATTTTGTTACACTTTTAGCATGTCTTTTTCTTAGGACAAGACTAAAAAATACAGAAATAAAATTAAAAATACTTCAAATAATACACAGGGTTTGATACTGTGTTGGCAAATTGAGACAACCAACAAAAACTTGAGTCTTGAAAGATCTGATGCATACATTTTTAATTAAGGATGTTAAATTTTTATACAAAGAACACATTAAAATACTTGTACAAAATAAATACCAAAAAAGAATAAATTCTTAATTTGAAGTGTATCATTAACAATTGTTTTCTGAAAATGATATCAATAGACTAACGAGAGTCTTCTATTTTTCTTGCAGTTATCTCAACCATTTCCTTTATTGTTAAGGAAGTCTTGTTTTTTTTCTTTGAGGCCCTTCATTTTTTGAAGAACTTTCTTCCACTACAGATGCAGACTCTTTTCTCTTTTTTTCATGTTCACTAGATAATGGTACTTTCTTGCTAATATTTTCACAAGATATAAACTCCAGATTGTTTTCCCCAAGTGTTGTTGATTTTTTTTTAATGGTATTTCTTGTAATGTTTGAGCCTCTGCATTCGTGCTGCATTAGAACATATCTTTTTTGCTGTCTCTTTAGATATAGCCTTCTTGCTTTGTTCAAGGTTCATTACTCTTTTGTTAGCATCCTTCTTTTCTTGTTTTTCATTTTCATAAAATTTGCATGCAGAGTTTAAATTCTTTACAAGATTCCTTTCAACTGAATTATGTAAAAAATCCTTTTTAGAAAAATAAGTCATTGCAGATTTTTTTTCAGCAACAAGATGATACTTTATTGATTGTACTGCATCAAATGTTTTAACGTTTAATGGTGAAGAACCTGATGTCACAATTGTGTTCATTATACTGAAGCTTGATTCAACAACTGGTCCATGAAAACAAGTCAGTAGGGCACATGACATCTTTGAAAGCAATGGATAGATTGAGGAGTTTTTCAGTGATACCCACCACTCATGAGTTCGTTCATTTCCACTTTGTTGTGGGAGAAGTGAATCACTATGATATTTTTGGACTTCAAGTTCATAGCATTCTCTCTCATCATGAGATATCACATTCGTTACCAGATTAGGCGATTTTTTCATGAACTCTAATGCTAAAGAACTTTGATTGCATGTAGGATCAATAGAAGACACTGCTTGTAAAAATGGATTTGTGATAGGCATTTTTGACAATAATGTCTGTGCACAAACAGTGTATGCCTTTCGAGTAGCATCATAAAAAGATTTTATATGAAACTGGGATGCTTTTGAAGCTGAAGATATTATTTATTTGACTCTCATACCAACAAATATGGACTGAGTTGGAAGATGTTTATCTTTCTCAACATCCAGTTGTTTTATTTTTGCACACCTATCACCAGCAAGCTGTAAAATTTCTGGCTTAATAAAACAGGCCAAAAATGTTTTAATAAGTTCTTACTGCTTATCGTGTAATTTGAGGATAAGAGGTGTGTGCATCTGAAACAATTTTACATAATCTTTAAGTAGTGGCAGAACTGATAAATATAAGTTAAAAATGAGTTTGGTTTGAAGGCTGGTAACAATTTGTTATTTTTGCCTTTCTTTCTTTTCCTGGCTCAGTTAACATTTTTGCTGCAAGAGCCACTTGTAATTTATGCACATGATCTCTTACAGTTTTTTTTTATATTGTGATTTCTGTAATGACATTTATCTGCCCGGTTCAAAAAAGAAAAATAAAATATAATGAAGGCATCATACATCCGTGAAAAATCCTGGGCCACATCATAGACAGATAACCACCTATAACTGATATAATTATGAGGAACAGTATATTTAATATTGAGTATGTCACAAATTTCTATTAATGCTGCACGCAAATCTGGAGACCATTTAAAATCATTATAAATATTTTGAAATAGGGTTTCCAAGTGAGAGTTAAATGGTTTGCAGAATTGTTTTGCAGCATTATGTGCAGGATGGCATGTGTCGCCTGTTGAATTAAAGAATGTAATTACTCACCTCCCCATTTCTTTCCACTACAGAATAATTAGGCACTCGGACACACACAAAAAAGAATATCTGAACACCGAGGAATTCTAGTTTTAATGAAATTTGACTCACATAAACGCATCTTACATTATGCACTTATATCACTTCAATCAAATAAGAAAAAAGTTTCGTTTGCTGATCACGTGATCTCAGCACTAAGAGATCGTCATGGCAGACGACTTGTGGCCCGCATTTTCGCAATTGTCTCTTTTTGAGTCATCATATTGCCGGGGCCGCGCGATCGAAGGAGCCTCTATAACCGGTAGGACTGCGACTTGCGATACTGGTCTGGTAACCGTTCCCGCTGCTGTCTTAATTTCCAACACCCTGGTGATGTTGTCTTGGCCTGGAATTAGGTTTTCTATTCTCCCAAGGGTCCACTGGAGTGGAGGATTGTTCTTTTCAATGATGGTGACTAGATCTCCTACATTGCAATTTCTGACTTTATTGGCACCCTCAGGACGGATGTTGAGCGTATGGAGGTACTCTTGTGTCCAACTTCTCCAAAACGTTTCTTTCATCTGGAGTAGAAACCTATATCTCGAAGAGATACTTCAAGAAGAATGATCGTTAGATTTTTCCAGCATTTCTAGAAGAGGTGAACCGATTACAAAATTACCTGGAGTAATAGCCTCCAGATCACTGGGGTCGTTAGACAGTTGAACTAAAGGACGGGAATTAATACACGCTTCTACTTGGCACAGAAGAGTTGATAACTCTTCAAAAGTAACTGCAGTTCCTTTTGTAATTTTAATGAGGTGTTTCTTGGTAATTTTTATAAATGCTTCTCATAATCCGCCGAAATTTGAGGCATAAGGGGGGATAAAGTGCCATGAAATTCTTCTTTGGGAAGAAAAGTCTTGCACCGCTGCCTCCTTGGGCAGGTTGAATAAGTGCTTCAAGTAGGAGTTGGCTCCTACGAAATTTTTGCCATTATCTGAGAAAATGTCTAATGGGCAACCTCTGCGACCTATGAATCATCATAGCACAGCTAAAAATGCATCTGTGAATAGACTGGTTACCATTTCTAAATGCACTGTTTTAGTTGCCAAGCAGATAAATAAACAAATATAAGATTTGAATGTGCTAGACTTTCGTTTATGCTGACATTTGGTAAGAATAGGGCTGGCGAAATCAATGCCGACTTTGGAGAAGGGGCGACTGGGTATTATTCTTTCTACTGGTAAATCACCCATTTTTTGTATTGACGTTTTAGCTGCTAAACAGCGGCATAATATGCATCGGTTTAATTCCTTTCTGACCGTTGATCTCCCATGAGGTATTCAGAATTTTTGTTGAATAAGTGCCAACACTAAATTGGGACCAGCATGTCCACTGTTGTGGTGATAATGCCTTATGAGTAAAGCTGTAATATGTTCGGATTTGGGCATAAGCATTGGATGCTTCTGGTTTAATCCTAGTGTTAGATGTTGTCGGAGGCGTCTGCCTACACAAAGCATATTATTTTTATCAAGAAAAATATTTAATGGTACTAACTTATTTGATGGGTTTAAAGTTTTATTATGACTTAGTAAGTTAATTTCATTTGAGAAATGTGACTTTTGAATTATTTTTACGATACATGTTTCTGATTCCTCTAATTCCAGAACTGTTAAAGGGCCACAGCGTTTTGATTCATTTTTAGAATTGTAGGAAAATCTCAATATCCACGCAAATGTTCTCAATAGTTTTAGGTATGAAGAAAATCTTTGAAAATGAGTTTCCAATTGATTTGTATTAATGACTGGTGAATCATCTTCTTGATCAGATTGCACATTATCTTCAACATTAATAGTCTGTGTGACAGATAGAAAATCTTCACTTTCATAGAGCCATTTTGGCCCTTCCCACCACTCAGACTTGTTTTTTAGTGAAAGAGGAAATAATCCTTGAGTGGCACAGTCGGCCGGATTAATCTTGCCTGGAATGTGTCTCCAGGAGTCTAAAGTTGTTAAGGCTCGGATCTTATTCACACGATGAGTAACAAACTGATTTCCCTTTGTTGGGGGGTTGACAATCCAACCTAAGGCTATGGAGGAATCACTCCAATGAAATGTTTCATAAATAGCAAATTTAACAGAGTTTTTAATTGCCATTGTCAATTCAGATAACAAATTTGCCCCACACAGCTCTAATCTCGGTAAAGTTAATTCTCTTACCAATGCTACTCTAGTCTTTGATGCCACGAGTGAAATGACTATGTGGTTGGAAATGACTCGTAAATACACTACCGCGGCATGAGCCTTTGCTGAGGCGTCACAAAAGCCGTGCAGTTCGACTTTTATTACCTTATTATTTAAACCCATATATCTGGGAATACACATATCTGGAAAAGGAACAAATTTCAATCAGAAATTCATCAAAGTTTTGTTAGCAATAGCGGAGGCATTGGTTATTTTGTTTACCGCACGTTCTCGTATCTGTGAATCTTTTGTTACGGAATTGAGCTGCTAGAACCTGGCGGCTCCCACAACCAAAATTGTTAAGATTTGGGGGCAGGAATGCCCCAAACTTCACTGATAGCTGAAAGTGCAGAGTCGTACTGACTAGCAGGGAAGGTTGGACTCTTAATACTTTGATATAGTCAGAGCAACACTAGCTAGCTTGTGGTGTGATATGTGAGATTTCAAAAACGTACGAAGGTTTAAGTAAAAATAAAAATATACATTTATTTAGTTGAAAAAAATAATAATACGACATTAAAAATTTTTTACAGATGCACTACACAGCTCGTAGTGTGAATCAATTATGTCGTTAAAGTACTTGTACAGTGATGAAGAGAAAATAAAAATAAACAACTCACAACTGGTTGAGGCAAACTCTTTTACCACTGCATAAAAACGTAAAGTAGACAGTGCCTCCAGGGCACGACTTTGACCCAATGGGGCCCTGGGCAAAGCAGACTTTGGGGGCCCCCTCCAAGGACAGATCCAGAGGGAGGCCATGTGCCCTTCCCCCTCCAGGTGTAGATTTCCACATGAACATGTGGGACACTCACCAAGGCCCCCCCCCCATAAATTCGGACCGGAAATTCAAAAATTTTTCGACCAAAAAGTCAAACATTTGAAAAATAATAATAATAATAATGTGTTAATTAATTTACTTTTAATGTTAATAAATAAATTCAGGAAATTTTCTTTTGAAATGAATATAGTGGGTACACTGTGCCCCACCCAGGAATTTTTTCCGTATCCGCCACTGCCCACCTTTACTGAATTAACCAAATTTTCAAAAATATGTACAACTTAATACTAAATTAGGGGGCCCTGGGCAAGTGCCCCACTTGCCCATGCGGAAATCTGGGCCTGAGTGCCTCTCTGGCACAAAAAAAACTTGTTAGCTGCCTGCGGGCATGCGAGGCCGAGACAACCATGGCATCGGTAGCGGTGCTTTGCTGGTAAGTTGGTCAGTAGCTAGTAATACTTCAAGTGCACTGACTCCCGGAATGTAGCTTACATTTTTAGCTTCCGGAAAATACGGGCTTCGGCAAAGCCTGGACTGGCTCACAAACGACCTGCGCTAAGTCGCGCTAACTCACCTCGAACACACAATGTCGGGCAAGATATATATACCGGCGTCGACCGCCGCGCTCCCTTGTGGCAGGAGAATAGCAAAGTCAATTATGCTAATTTACTTGAAGTTAGTTGACGCCATTATCAGATGGATTGTGACGTCGTTGTTGGCTGATGGTATGGCGTCATCGTTGGGTGAATGACGTCATTAGGTTGGCATGACGCAACTGGCGTCTGACGATGATTACCCGTTGCTGTGGAGGTGGAAAATGATGTAAACACATCGCTCTTTCTACGTGGCTGGAAGGTATGGGGAAGAAGAGGAATGCTTATCGGCATTTTTCCCTAATATCTTTCTCGAAGCAATCGCCGCGGGGTTAAACGTCATTAATTATGCATGCGTTTTTCTGGGCATGCGTAACCTGTGGCGCATGCTCCGTGGGAGCGACTGATAGTATAAATGGAATGAGTTTTTCAGCTTTCCAGCCAGACCAGAGCAGAGCGGTTCGACGACGTTCCGGAGCGACGGACGCGCCTGTTGATTATGTTAAAAGCAACAAATCTTGTCTCCAGTTTTAAATGATTTTAAATAAAAGGAGTCAGATGCTCATTCACCTGGTCTTCATTTCCCGTACTCACCTGAGCTTTGCTACACCCATTTTTTATTTTTAGAGGAAGGCAGTTACACCTCATGTAACAAGTTTCAAGAACCTCAGAGGGAATTTTTTCGTCCCATGTTACACTTAATTTCCATAAGTTTTGTAATAACAGTTTAAGAATTATGGTGGCTGGAGCTATAAGACCCAATGGGTCATAAACTTGAGCTATTGCTGAGATTAACTGTCGCTTTGTTTGAACTTGACTCTTAGTTACAGTTCTAACCTTGTTAGGAATATTTTAAACATTTTTTTCAATTTCCTTACCTGTTCACCTATGTGCTTAAAGCTTTCCGGCGCCGCGCCATACTGTAAACAATTCTTATCAGTTAAACGCCTATGTGAATCGTTGCCATGATTCATTCACCCTTTCATTTTCCGTTACAATCTTATTATTTTAACTTTAAAAATATTTGCCTTCCATAACGGAATTTAACATGTAACGCGTCATACAAATCGTATGAGATTAAAATTGTATCGCATTGAATCAGTATTTAAATTTTATGTAAAATGCGAAATGTAAATGTACGCAAATATCGTAAGTACACGCGTACTTCGCTCGATCTGTAATTGGACGTTCGCGCCAGCCGCCGTGAATATAAGGAAGATTTTTCAAGACTTTCGTCAATCTGATTCCGCCTGCCGCTCCTGTTCAAGTGCCGTTCCCTGCCGATGCCGGAACTCGCCGCCAATGGAGGAATGAAGATGCCGCGCCTGTTCCGACCGAGGAAACGCCAACCGTATTTCTAATCCTGCAATGTTCTATTCTAAGCAGGACTCACGTAACTGTTTTATATTTTGCTATTTTGTTATTTTTATGAACGGATAATTAAACCGTTTCAAGTTTAACTATGTTTCAGTGATTTTTTTACCTCACCTCCACGCACATACCTTAGTATTCTTCACGTATTTTTAGTTAAATTTAATAAGTAGTTTCCATAAATATTTTTGGCTTCATTTCTATAGAGCGCTCCTGCGCAATTTCACTGTTTTTTAATTTTTCAATGGAATCTTTTGCCGGATTCCCGACAAACCTGAATAGTGTCTTTCCGCAAGTTCCAGAATATTCCTAATACTCTTTGAGTTAGCTCTTCCTCGAAAAAATGCGCTGAACTCTTGGCTTTGTCCCTATCTGGAATTTCTGAAAGGATCTCTGGATGACTGCAAGCACACTTTCTAAGTGGAAAACCACCTGCCAGCAATAAATCTCGTAATTCATGTATCATACCTTTAGCTGCCTCGATAGAATCTGCCCCAGCTAATAAATCATCCATGTAAAAATGTTCCCTTGCTATCTATGCAGCTAATGGGTAATTGCCTTGTTCATCTTCACATAATTTCTGAAGTGTTCACAGAGCTAAATATGGTGCACAAGTGGTGCCATAGGTGATAGTATTTAATTTATAAATAATTAATGGTTCACTAGGAGAATCTCTCCAAAATATTCTCTGATACTGGCGATCTTCTTCTGAAATTAAAATTTGCCTGTACATTTTGGCAATATCGGCTGTAAAGGCTATAGGATATGATCGAAATTTCAAAAGATTATCAAAAATGTTCGTTTGGAGTTTAGGTCCAATACACAAGACATCATTTAATGATTTGTTATTACTAGTTTTAAACAAGGCATCAAAAACTACACGAAGCTTTGTAGTCTGTTTTCATTAATGACTGCATGATGCGGTAGATAATAATAATTTGGAGTATGATTAAGTTCCTCGTAATTTATTTCTGTCATATGACCAAGGTCTTTATACTCCTGCATGAATTCAGAATATGTAGACTTTAATTTTGGATTTCTAATTAATTTGTTTTCCATTGCATAGAATCGGGATAATGCCCCTGACTTGCTTTCACCTATAGTTTTATCTTCCTTAAAAGGAAGTTTAACTATATATCTTCCTTCACTATTTCGTTTAACTGAATTTTTAAACATTTCTTCAGCCCTGTCACTCAAAACAGGTTTTTTCTTCAAGGTTGGGAATTGACTCTATTTCCCAAAATTCCTCTAGAGCTCTTGTCAGATTTTCGGAATCATTAATAGATATTGGCGACTGTTTGGTCTCTGTTGGACCTACTACCGCCGCATGAGTATAAATGTTTTTTGCCAGTGAACAGGAGTGAGTAGGTAGGTCAATATGACCGCTCAAAAGATGGCCGATTTTTGTTGGGAAAGCCGTTGGTGTACCAGGCAGTCCTGCTATTGGACTACCATTGAAGAGATTAGAGACCTGTTCGGCTCCCAGTAAGATTTCAATGGGACCACAAACATAGAATGTAGGGTCCGCAAGAATCAGGTTTTTGGTATGGGGCCACTCGTGCCATTGCAAATGGAAATTCGGGAGAGGTGAGGTAACCTTATCAACTACAAATGCATTTACTGAAAATAATTCATTAGAATAATGCGATGTATATTCGAATTCGGTTTGGCTTAACAAGGTTTCTGCTACTACACAATTAATCCCTATTAAACTATGTGATGTGCTGCGTAAGGGTAGATTTAAACGCTTAGCGCATTTTTTAGTAATTAAAGAATTTTGACTAGCATTGTCAACCAAAGCCCTGCATTGAATAAATTTTCCTGTACTGTCCTTTACTTGAATCATTGCTGTTTGCAATAATACATTACTATCTACAGATCACGCACTATTTGAAACCGAACTTTCTGGCCCAATGCTATTCACCCTTTCTGAACTTTGGCTATTTGCATAAACATGAAGTCGAGTATGATGTTTTTCAGAACAATTTTTGCAACCAAAATCAATACGACAGGTATCAAGTTTGTGGTTTGACCGTAAACAATTCTGGGACAAGTGATTATTTTCTACAATATTCCATCTATCGGTTACTGATTTCGAATTAAAAACTGGACATTTGAATAATGGATGATTCTGAGTACATAATATACAACCATTTTTTTGTTTTATGATAGCACTATTCGCAATATGTTGATTCTTAATACCGCTAACTTCAAATGGCTTCTTCACGATATTAAATTTTGATTCCGACCTATTACCCTTTGTATCCTCTATACTGCGTGCTTCAAGCTCAACGAATTTCCTAAAAGAATTCAAATCTGGAATGTTATCATTATCCATCATTAATTCCCACCTCTGCTTTAGTGGTTCATCTAATTTTCCTACCATAAATTTCATTAACATTAAATCACTTAAAGCGTTCGATTCTAAGCCCAATGTTTTCAAATTTCTGACAGCTTCATTACACGTGTCTAGTAACTCTAATAATGTTTTGGAATTATTGGCCTTGACGATTTTTATCGAAAATATTTTATTTGACTTAATGCAAGCTGCCTTTTATTTTCATAACGTTCGCATAACAATTCCCAGCACTGATCTAAATGCTTTTCTTTTAGAGCAAATCCGCGAATTAATTTAGCAGCATTTCCCCGAAAACGTTTTCAAATGTTCAATAACAAATTTGTCATTTCTGCAATAGTTCACAAGCACGGTTACAAGTTTTTCATTATTAGCAGCAGTGCTCTCATCTATATTTAGAGAAAATTTTTCTTTTTTTACATCTTGTATAAGATTTTTCTTAAAGGTTTTAGCAACTCCAAACCTTAATTTATATGCTGCAGTGGTTCGATGCATTTTTAAACAGTTTAATGCTTTTCTGTCTTTGGAGAGTTCTTTTACCAAATGCAGAAGATCTGGAGCTAAGGCAAATGGCAAAGATTTTTCTGCCAGGAAACTAAGTAGCATAGCCTCGCTGTTAGCTACACGGTCAGAAAGTGGTACTGACGTTTCACTCTTCTCAACTTCAGGTTTGGAAACAGCTGCACTGAACATTGGATGCAAGCCATACGGAACAGTACCACACAACTCATCACTGGAACAACGCTTCCTAAAAGTGATGAAAACCAGAAGCTAAAACTTATCTACAATTTTTTAAATTCAGAAAATTTTCAAAATTTTGAACAAAGGGATAACAAACATTCCTGCTTAATTTATAATGGCTATTTACTACGTTAAAAAACTATTTCATGGAGAATAGCTTTAGTAGCTAAATTTACCATAGAGATTAAAGTTGATATTTCATATAAAACAAATAAACTTTCTATAAATTGTTTGTTAAAACCATAATTATTAATGAACATTCAAAATCTAAAATCACACAGATTTATTTAATTAAGCAACACAATTAATACAGACTTTATTAAGCAATAGAATTAATAGAGGCTGTCAGAGGGAGAATCATGTTTCTTTATAAAGCTTAGAAAAGATTCTCTCACTACATACTTTTGAACTTCATGTAAATGTTAAAATATAATTTTGACTACTTTCAATAGAAATCTGTAACAAAATATTCAAAGCCCAAATACACCTATATATTTATTTTCATTTTATCAAACATAGTAAGCATTTAAATACTGATTTTAATAACTTTAATTTGACCTTTATTAAATTTAATTTATTGACCAGCAAGAAAAAAACAGATAATTATTTTTTAATATCAGGGTGTATACACCCCTGAAATACAAATATAATCAGCTTTTCTTGTCGACCACAGAAACTGTGAGGTGAATGAATTTAAAAAATCGGTTCACCCAACCTCAAGTTCTCGTCAATCACCTTTTTCCCCCTCCTTCCTCCCCGAGAAAATCCTATAAGCATCTCTGAACTTCAAAATATAATGGGAGCTTCTAATAAGACTACATAAAATCACTAAAGAAATAATTTTTAAAATCGGTTTATCCCTTCCCAAAATTTATTTACCGTAATTTCCTGCCTATAATCCTCATGTGCAATTTTATTTTTTTAAAGGAAAAAAATTCACAGATAATCCGCAGCGCCCTATAATCCGTACAAAAGATGTGTTAGCAATATGAACCAATATGAAGATTCATTAATTACTTGCCTTTCCGAAGTTTGACGTCATATTCTGCATTTCCATTTTAAGCCGATTCAATTAATAACTAAACCGAATCAATGACGTAAGTTTCGTTTAGATTACGTCATGTCTGGCAAACTGCCATACGACATATAATTAAACACAAAAATCTTCAGTTACCAGCCGATAGCTTTTTTCAAGCGAAGTGATGTAAATCAACCCGATATTTGAATATCGGCTTTTGTTAAGTGTATATAAGCGGCGAACACTTTCGAGAAAATGCATCACGACATCAAGGATACACACATTATCGTAAGCTTCTTGAGCTGATGAAATATTGGGATGAAGTATCAAGCCTGTCTAGAGTAAGACGTTTTGTATTAGTTATATATTAATTCTTGTGATAGTCCATCACAGTATGATAAAATATGTTTGTTTTAAAACTGATTTAAAGAAAACCCCAGTAATATTAGTAAGAAGAAAGATGTTGATATTGTTGTTTTTATCTAATTCTTAACCAGTTTTTCAAATGAATAAACTTTTAGTTATTGTTAAAAAGTCTTGTCATCTATACATGATTTTGAACAACTTTAATGGTTTTAGCATATACCTTTTTAACCATAGCTTTTACTGCACATTTTTAAACTCTGCTATTTAAATATAAATTATAAGAATTTTTGACGTGCATGTTTTTAACATGTATGCTAACAAGATGCTACTGTTAGTTTGTTTTACTGCTGAACCCTTTCAAGACGGGTGTCCCATATATGCATTCCCTAGGAATGTCGCTCACAGCCGGGCGTCCCACCCATGCATCGTTAAAAAATTAACCCAGTGAACGGGTGATGCATATGTGCATTTTAAGCTGGAAAAATTGTTAAAGACCCCTAGATGGCACCCGGTGTCCATTACTTTTGAACTGAACATAGTTTTAGTATTCTGACCTTCACTTGTTCACATTCTGTCTGAATTTGGTATTTTGCGCATCAGCTGTTGCGGGGGAGGAGGGAAAGCATAATGTAAACAAACAGAGCTCTTTTAACTTTCCATGTGATATAAATATTCGTGCTTCTGCTGTCTCTCCGAATACTTTTTTTCAAATTTTTTTTTTCGCTACTATATGGGTTTTTTTGGGTTGTTATCGTCAGTTCTGTTAAATTTTGCGTTGCTGTCGGTTATATTTTTTTGGGGTGATTTTTTTCTTAAAGTTAGGCTGGCAGCGATGCAAAACCCCCGTCCTGTCGGAAGATTCCTTTCGCCAACGCTCCGCCCCCAGCGAGCATCTTAGGCAGAGGTGCCCTGTCGCGAAAGGGTTAAGACTGTTCTCAAATTCAATATTTTTCGACATAAATCTATAAACCGTATCTTAAAAATTATAACTTTTTGACAAGAAATTATGGTAAACTTAAAAACACACATGAAATTTCTGTCATGGTTCATAATTAATTTCACTTGCAAAATAAAATAAGTTTTTTTATTAAATTAAATTATGAATATATACAAAATATTACTTACTGGTCAGTGCAAAGTTCTTCTTTCTTGTTTCCACTACGTTTACGTGCTTTGTAGACATAACATGGCTAGAGAGGGCTGCAAATCCTCGAGATCCATACGAAATCTCTTTGCAGCATACTATGCAATAGGCAACTCAAGATTTTTGAAGTTTCCGGAAAACGTCTCCTAAATATGTATTTGCTACACTTTTCTCCAGCCATTCCCAGCACCATGGATTTTTAATGCCAAAGTCGATCGCACGAAGGTTCATTTTATCCGATCGACATATATCTTTTCTAACAGTCGCCATAACGGAATATTAAGAAAAGTATACAACGCTATGTGAGAAACGAACACATGTGAACAACTCTGTGAAAAACGAGCAACACACGTGATACGAACCAAGTAACTGAAAGAGAGGCCCGTCGGGACACGCAAATGAAAGAGTTTCTCGGATTTGTTATGACGTCACGATGACGACATAGTCGCATGTATCCTTCCGTCAATCCACTTCTTTCACTTCGCCCGTGCTTGAAACTGCCAGGGCGAACGTAGTATAAGCTATATCGGAAAAAGTGGATCTATTTTCAAAAAATTTAAAAAAGCAAAATTTTTCTTTTGAAAAAAAAATTAAAAAGCGGAAAAAACTCATCTCTGCTGTTTCCAAATGACTTCATGAGATAGGGTTGTTTGCAAGAAGACCTGCTGTTTGCGTCCCGCTCACTTCTACGAACAGGAGAATCCATTTATCATGGTGCAGAGAGCATAGAGATTGGAGTATGGATCAATGGGCGACCGTTCTCTTCACTGATGAGTCCCGGTTCAGCCTAAACACTGATTCTCACTGTACATTCATATTGAGAGAACCAGGGACCCGCTACCTACCCTCCAATGTCAGCGAAATCGACCATTATAGTGGAGGAGGTTTAATGGTCTGGGCAGGCATTATGTTGGATGGCCGCACACCTCTCCATGTCTTTGAAAGAGGCACTGTGACTGGTGTGAGGTATAGGGATGAGGTCTTGGAGCCCTATGTTCGCCTTTTCAGGGGTGCAGTTGACCCTGGGTTCATTTTAATGGACGATAACGCGAGGCCACATAGAGATCTTCTGGTCGACGAATTTCTAGAGAGTGAGGATATTCGCCGGATGGATTGGCCAGCCAGATCTCCAGACCTTAACCCTATAGAGCATGTCTGGGACGCTCTGGGGAGGGCAATTGCAACTCGCAACCCCCCTCCGAGAACCATCCAGGGAATGAAAACAGCGCTGCTGAAGAAGTGGGACCAATTGCCACAGGAAATGATAAACTGCCTTATTTCAAGTATGAAATCACACTGCGAGACCTGAATATCTGTAAGCGGGGTCCATACCTTCTATTAACCCATTTTTGTGTTTATTCTGCAACCGCTGTTTCATACCTTCTGACTCCAACGAGTGTTACGTACAATCATTTAGTGTATATTACAATTATTGTATGGTTATTTGTTTTGTATTGTATCAATGTATGTACATGTCAAATTTCATCAAAATTGGTACAGTATTTCTAGAGATAATCGACCAAGTCTGCAAATTCTCTTAATTTCTTACACCAGTGTATTTGGGTTTGCCTATATTTAAGGTATAATTCATGGTTATAATGAATTCTCCAGATGTTTTCTCACACTGCACCATAAATTCTACATGGAATCTCTCACTCAAAAACTAAGAGTTTATTCTCATTAGATTAATTTAGGGACCTGCATTTACAGCTATAAAGAATAATTGGTCTTATTAAAATTTTATATAGATTAATTTTTGTGCTTATAGAAATGAACTTTGATTTTAGTTGACATCCCAAACCAAAATAGCACTCAACAACTTCTAGCCTAGAAAATGTTTAACAAGCAGTCATTACTTGAAAAGATATTTTTTTCGACAGTCAGCCTTTTTCAACATTTTAGCTTTATATAAGATGCCATAAATAGTTATTACTTTTCTATAAGCACATACCTCCTTGTTCCTTAGCTTTCTTAATTGCTTCTCTGTACATAAGGCCCCGACCAGGTGTAAGACCAAGAACTTTAGGAGTTGAAACAGGAGTAGGACGAGTTATTAATACATCTTGAGTCATTTCAGCAAACCTCATAACATGCTACAACAGTTCAAAAGAAAAAAAAAAAGGTTAAATTTATAAGAACTCAAAAACTGAAATTTTTATTAATTGCAAGTAAATAGAAATGTGTATGCATATTAATAAAATGTGATTATCAAATTTAAAAATATGTAAATAAAAACTGATATAGTCTCTAAAACATTAAATTTAATAATATAATCAGGTTGTTTTCAAGTAACCTCCAAGATATATTCTCTGTTTTTTTTATTAATCAACTTGGTTTCTTATTAATCAACAAAACACATACATTGACAAATAAAATAATTCTGAGATAAATAATAATTTTAAAAACAGACTACTAAATAATACACGTACAGTTGCAATTTTATAACTTGATTTCAAGCAAATTTGAGTAAAATAGAAATTAAATACTTTCAATTCTAAATATTTGTAAAAACGGGAATTTTAATTTTTAAAAGTAATGAGTTGCACAGATTTCACTTGATAAAGTTCCCTAAAATGCAATTTACTATAATTTAAAAAGCAATTTGATTATGCATACATGTGCACAGTATATATACACATGGAAAGATTTGGGAAAAATATCAATTTATTTTCTAAATGATTTATCAAATCAAATTTAAAATGTTAGGGCCTTTTAAGTGACTGCCAAGATGGAAAATGAATCTGTATAGGAAAAACAATGTTAGAGCATTGTCAGAAGTTCAATAATTATGTAAAAAAAATAATTCAAAAACTACTTTAAAAAATTTTCCCTTTATATCAACAAACTAATTATAACCTTCTAGTGGAATTTACATGATGATGATCTTTCTTTTTTCCCAAACAGATTTCTTTTGAATCTTTATAGCTTAATACCAGGGGCAGACTTTAAAAATTAATTTTCAACAAATCTGAACACCATTGTCAGCAATTGAAATCATTAGATGCAAAACAGAACTTCTTGCTGAATGACTTCAATTGATTGGACTACTCATTGTCAACTTACTAAAAAATCCTAAAATTTATTCATTGGAAAATAAATAAAAACGGTAATCAAGCATTTTCCAATTACTTATCACTACTATACAAAATGTATATATAAGAAGATACAACTGCTGAACTGAAAATATATTTATTTAAAATTGTTCATATCTTTACTTCAACAAAGTTTTGTAATTATTTATTTTATTGATGTCTTTTTTGATAGTAATTTAGGTGGACCAAAGAGAGGGATTGAGAGAGATCAGCATAGTGAAGCGGTCGGCAACCTGCGGCTCTTTTGATGTAAAGTTGCGACTCTCCAGTTCCATACGAAAAAATTAATAATTTACTATCAAAACCCTTAAAAAATAAGAAAATATATTTTTAAGTACCTAATTTCTCAATAGCTTCTATTTTCATAATCGTTAATTACAAATCGCTCCATTTAACATGACCGTAATGAGACAAATTTGAACTATTGTTTTATTCTTAGAGATGAGACTCCATGACCATGTTTATCTTTCAGCCAATTGCATTCCATTTCCGTCTCACCCAAACAGCCACCGTCTGCAGTCTAGATTCTAGACGTGTTGTCAGTCAGTCATCCTCTGATAGCGGGTTGACGTTGCATGTGTGTTAATTTAATCGCTTGCTGTTTTTGCATGTCTATTTGCTTGTTGTTTCAAGAAGAATACGATTTAGAAGCAAATTATCTTCTCAACGGTATAATATAATAAAATCAGTAACAGAATTGGATTACATATCTGAGGATCGTGTTAACGAAGTAATAATGGTAAATAAATTGTTTACCGTTTTAGATAGCTAAGTAAAATTTAAAAAATTATTTTTTCAGCTCCGCCGCCAGCATGGCATCTGGTAAAAAGAAGAAAAGAACTGAAGAAGAAAACTGAGAATTCAATCAGGATTGGACGGAGTCGTTTGCATTCCTATGCAACACAGATGGCCTTCCGACTTGTCTCATTTGCCACGAAAAACTCGCACACAATAAGAAGTCAAATTTGGAGACACTTCACTACAAAACAAACCCAGTTTGCTGGTAAATATCCAACTGGTGACGCACGAAAAAAAAGCTGTTGAAGAGCTTTAAAAAAAAAAAAAAAAAAAAAAAAAAAAAAAAAAAAAAAAAAAAAAAAAAAACAGTCAAGTTCCATACTAAGTAACTGGGCGCAATCTTCCAATAATGTAAATCTGGCAAGCTTTGCAGTATCATTAGAAATTGCAAAAAGAGGAAAACCATTCACAGATGGTGAGTACGTCAAAGACTGTTTTGCTTCAAAGATTGTGTGCATCTGAAGAACTGTTTCGTGATTTTAAAAACAAAGCAGAAATCATGAAAAAAAATCAAAGATTTGCCATTATCTGCTAAAACAGTACAAGATAGAACTGCTAAAATGTCTTCAAATGTAACACATAGGCAACTGACGGGAAGACATTCAACTGACTTCTGCCTTATCACTTGCTATAGATGAGTCTTGCGACAAAAAAGACACGGCACAAGTTACCCTTTTCGTCAGGTATATGTCGTCCCAAGGTCCAAAAGAAGAACTGCTAAGATTGCTACCGCTCTCAGGGCAAACTCGTGGAAAAGATATAGCAAATGCTGTACAAAAATGTCTGAAAGACAATGGAATCTATATAAATAAAATCGTTTCAATAGCAACTGATGGAGCCAGAAGTATGACAGGAATACATAGAGGTGTAACATCAATTCTTCAAAAAAAATAAATAAATAAAATAAACCACGAAATTCTAACATTTCACTGCATAATTCATCAAGAAGCGCTTTGTGCCCAAACATTTCCAGCCGAAATAATTGAGGTCATGAACTTGGTAATTAAGATTATTAACAGCATCTTGGCAAAAGCACTCTACCATCGCCAGTTTAAAGATTTCCTTGAAGAAATAGATAGCCAGTTTTCTGACCTACTTCTGCTCAATAAAGTGCGATGGCTTTCCAGAGGTAACATATTGCAACGTTTTGCTTTGTGCTTGAGTGAAATAAAACATTCCTCAATGAAAAAAGCATTGACCATCCCGAATTGGAAGAAGACAAATGACTGCAAAAATTCAACTTCATGGTAGATACCACAATAAAACTAAATGAACTAAATCTAAAACTGCAAGAAAAGAGCAACCCAGCCTACGCCTTTCTAGAAGAAGTAGTTTGTTTCGACAAAAAATTACTTCTTTTTAAAAATCTGAAGCAATATCACGATGAGACCAATGCAACTATTGACATGAATTACTTCAGCATAGCTTTAAAAAAACACGAAGGATGGATTCGCTGAGAGATTCGAGCAATTCAAAACAAACAAAAGTACTCTCGCGTTCATAGTAAATCCTCTCAACACAAATACAAATGAGATCAACATTGAGCCATTTGGAATTTATGCTGGATCGCTTCAAATGCAATTTCTACATTTGAAAACAAAAGACTTGTGGAGTGGAAAGCTCACAGAACTCAAGAGCAAGTTGGAAAAGTTGGAGGTCCAGAAATGCATGCACATCGCGCAGCACAAGTGGACAGCTCTAAAAGAAATTCCGCGAGTTGAGGCCCTCATATTCGGCGCATAGAATAGTCTTCCAAAATGCTACAGTGAGGTGAAGAAGTTGACATATGGAGTGCTGACGATCTTCGAGTCGACATATTCGTGTGAGTAAGCGTTCTCTTGCATGAATATAATAAAAAGTAAAGTTAGAAGTCAACTAACAAATAAAAATCTAGAGTCATGTGTAGTGTAATGTTTGTAGAAGTGCTGTACCTCGTGATCCCCCCCCTTCACCAATCAGAGGGATTGGCTGCGGGGGCGTTGAACCCTAGGGGGTGAAGGGATCGTCGGAAGAAATCAGTAGTAGGAGTCTGGGTCTGGTAAGATGCAATAGGCTTGCCCACCTCGTGCTCAGAGTTTTGGTTGTAATCTTTTGTTAAACTGTCAATAAATGTTTGTGTCGTTTAGACGACTAGTTTTATCTACCTCATTGTCCCTATGCCAGAGAAAGAACCTCGGTGTAGTGTGAATACACCACATTGTCGCAGTCGCCAGCATTGGCATGTTCAAGGGATGAGGTAGTGTTTATCGGAGAAGTGTGTGAAGGTGCAATACCTGAATTAAAGGGAACACCTGTGACTAGGAAAAGACAGGTAAGAAGATTCAAATTTTTATAAGTTAATGAACATTTGAAGTTAAGTTAAGAAAATGTTTAAAGGGTTTAAGAAAGAGGACTTTAAACTTCTTTGAGAAGAAATTGGGGCAGAAGTGATCCCCGATGCGAGAATTTCAGATCTTAAAAATAAATAGTATTATTGAATCCGAGGAATACAAGAAAGATCCCGAGTTTGTAAGAGGACGGGCAGAGGATATTTTAGAACAGAGACAAATTAGGGAGGAAAAAAAATTAGAAAATGAGAGAAATATGAACAAGAAAAATTAGAAAATGAAAGAAAACACGAATTAGAGCTCTCTAGAATTCGGGCTGAGGGAAGAAATGCAGATGAGACAGAAACCAGAGTAACTTCTGAAGGTGGGACTAGTGTAGAAAGTTTAATCAAAAGTATTCGTACTTTAACATTAGCTCTACCAACGAGACCTGAAAATTGGGGTATATTTTTTGATTCGTTAGAACATGCATTCCTAACCAAAAAGGTACCAGAGGAGTTGAAGGCAGAAATTTTATTAAATTTACTGGAGAAAAAGCCTCTAATTTATTAGTTTATGTTAAACAGGAAGAATTGAATAATTACGAAAATCTTAAATTAATTGTTCTTCGAGAGTATGAGCCAACTCTTCAAAAGTGTTTAGAAAATTTCTGTAAAGCAAAAAGAAATTCAAATGAAACCCTCATTCAATTTGTTTCAAGATTAACGACTTCATTAGAATACTATTGCAAATTAAGAAGAGTAAAGATTTTTGAATCCCTTAAGGAACTGAATATAGCAGATAAACTAATAGAAACGTTAGATCCAGAGATAGCCGTTCACATAAGCATAAGACAAGGGAAATAATTTTTTTTGTCTTTACAATTAGGCAAAGAATGCGACTTGTATTTTATGTCTAAAAGGAAATCGTTTAGGAAATTTGAAACTAACTACCAAAAGGGGATGAATAAGGAAAGAAGTGATAAATATATTCCCCCATCATTACGAAATTATGAAGACCGGAGTTACAATTATAGAACGAAACCAATTAAACGTTGTTTTATGTGTTCATCCACCGAACATTTGGCAAAAAGCTGTTCAAAACAACCTCAAGAGTTTACGAGCCAGCAGAATAAAAAACCGAATAGCAAATCAACCGAAGAAAGCGCTATAGTAGCGGCAGTTGCCTCCACATATTTCACTCCTGAATCAGATATTCAAGCTTTGAAATATGTAAGCATTTTAATCGGTGGTAAAAAGATTCCTGCTGTATTAGACAGTGCTATACAGATCACTGTGTTGAAAGAGAAACATATTCCGCTTAGTAACGAAGCGTCACAGGGCAAAATTGTTTTGATGTCCGCGTTTAACGAAAGAGTAGAGGCGAAGTTACATAGTATACAGATTGCACTGGCTGATGAAACCTGCAGCCAGATGACGTATCCAATATCAATAGTAGCGGCCTCCACGGAGAAACTGGCCGCTGAATGCCTGCTACCCCCATATGTGTATGAGCTTCTGAGAACCGAAAACACGATTACGGAGAGGGATACTGAGGCCGATGAAATTTATGGGTTGAAGGTCAAATGGGGAATGGGTCCCAAAAAGAGCAGGGAGAAACAGCGCCAGTTATTACTCCCGTCGGGGAAAGTTCGAATGCTGAAGATAAGCTGAATATTTATGTGGTGGAAAGTGAGACCAAGAAACAAAGCGTAGGGAAAACAGACGCAAATAAAGAAGAAAATGAAGCGGGGAGTCAAAAGGGTGATATGGAGACTCAACTTTCAGAAGCTGCGAAATTGAAATTAGAACAAATTAAATGTAAAAATATGTAAAATGTGGAAAAGGAAATTTTTTTATGGTTGACTATTTGATTTATCACAAAGATAAGGTCGTACAAGAAGCTGTTTCGCAGTTAGTGTTGCCAAAGGGGAGACGTTTGCAAGTATTAAAATTAGCACACGAATCTATATTTGGAAACCATATGGGCTTAAAGAAGACAAGAGAAAGAATCAGATTAAGCTTCTTTTGGCCAAACATGACTCAAGACATTGCAGATTTCATAAAAACTTGTGAGAACTGTCAGTTAAGAAAATCGGAGAGGGCCAGTGATAAAATTCCTATCTCACCCGTGGTAAGGCCAAATTTACCGTTTGAGGTAGTCAATGTAGACATAATTGGGCCTATAGAACCACCATCTGCTTGAAAGCATAAATATATTCTATGTTTACAGGACCAGCATTCAAGGTGGCCGGAAGCAGTGCCATTACGGTCTATAACTGCGAAAGTAACGTGTGATGCTTTATTAGAGATATTTTCTAGAACAGGAATTCCTAATGTTGTGGCCAGTGATCAGGGCACCAACTTTATATCTCAGTTGACCCAGGAATTTCTTAAATGTTTGGGCTCGCATCCTAGATTTTCCACGCCTGGATACGCAGCTAGTAATGGACTGGTTGAGCGGTATAATCAAGTTATCAAAAACATGATGCATCACATAATTAGAAGCAACCCATTGAATTGGGATAAGCATATACCCTTTTAGTTATTTGCCTACAGAGAAGTACCCAACTGCACGACAGGGGTTTCTCCATTTAAATTGATGTATGGCAGAGAAGCCCGTGGTCCGTTAGCAGTATTAAAATAGAGTTGGGCAGGGGAGATACCCATTCTGTTAGGACTAAATAAAACTGTTGCAGAATATTTGCAAGACCTAAAAATTAACTTAGAAAAAAGCAGCTGATCATGCTTCCTTTTCTGCAGCTGACAAACAGAAAGCTTACGCAACTTATTTTAATCGACGTATACGGATGAAAGAATTTAGTATTGGGGAGCAGATGTATCTTTTAATTCCTGACTCTGCAAGCAAATTATACGCTAGGTGGACAGGACCAGGTGAGATTATTGAAAGGTGTAATCTACATTCTTATAAAGTAAAACTTGCGGATGGAAAAGTAAGCCATGTGCATGTGAACAAAATAAGGCAGTACCATCCCAGAGTTCAAGTTGTAGGTGTAGTATTAGAAAATGAGGAAGAATTCGGAGAAATCCATCCAACACCTAATTCGTCTAATGTAAATATTGAAGATATTTTAAAACAGTTTGAATGCGCACATTTAAATAAAACCCAGGTTGGAGAATTGTTGACTTTACTGAGTAAACATCATATGTTGTTTACGGGAAATGTGAAAATTGCAAAAGTGGGAGCACATAAAATTCGTTTGAAACCGAACGAAGAAAGGAAGAAACCTTTTGTATATAGAATTCCCAAATCACTAAAGCCGAAGGTAGATGAGCAAGTTAAAGAGCTCTTAGATTTGATTGAAGAAAGCGATGATGAGATAGCATACCCAGTTGTGTGTGTTAACAAAAAGGATGGGGGAATGCGGTTATGTGTCGATTTTAGAGCCTTGAATATAGCAACGATAACAGAGGATTTTCCCATGGAAGAGACAGCCAATTTAATTAATTCTATTGGTAAAGCCAATGTGATAACGACGTTAGATTTATTAAAGGGATATTGGGCCATTCCAATGGACCCAGAAACTAAAAAGTTGACAGCAATACAGATTTAAGTCATGAGTTTCGGATTGAAGAACGCATCTGCGACTTTTCAGAGAGTTATGAATATAGCTCTTTCCTCATACCGAGACTTTGCTAGAGCATATATCGATGACACTGCGATTTTCTCTAAGGACTGGAAAACTCACTTGATACATTTAGATTCTGTGCTTGCTAAACTTAGAGAGTTAAATTTTACGGTGAATGTAAAAAAATGTGCTTTCGCTAGACCCGAAATCAAATACTTAGGTCATATAATTGGATGAGGCAAACACAGAACAGATCCGGATAAAGTTAAAGCCATAGAGCAATTGCCTAGACCCAAGACAAAGAAAGAACTGCGTAGTGTGCTGGGACTATGTAATTACTACCATGAGTACATTCCTAACTATGCAGAGTTAGCTTTCCCACTTACAGAATTAACGAAGAAGAAGGTTCCTGACATTATACCTTGGTCAGATGCACACGAGTCTTCTTTTCATAAACTGAAGACAGCATTGATGAATGCTCCTTCGCTCTTCACGCCTATTCTTGGAAGACCGTTCATCATCTACTCAGATGCCTCGCAGGTTGGGATAGCGGTTTGTTTAGCGCAGAGGTTTGAAGAAAGAATTTATCCCATGCAAGCCAAAAATTAACTCAAGCCCAACAAAATTGGTCAACGATCGAACGTGAAGCATTTGCGATCGTTTGGAGTCTCAAGAAATTTGAAACATGGATATTTGGAGCAGAGATCGAATTTTATACAGATCATAATCCCTTACCTTTTTTAACAAGGTGTGCTCCACAATCCTCCAGGCTGCAGCGCTGGGTTTTTGCACTACAAAAGTATAATATAACTATGAAACATTGTCCAGGGGCAAAGATGCCTAACGCGGATGCCTTATCCCGTTTATTTTGATATCAATAGTTAAAGGACTCTGGAACTAAGTGACTCACAAACTTTAGTGAAGTGCACTATAACTAACTATTGTGGTCCCAAAACATTTCTACGTGTCATTGAAAAATTCTTTTATAATACTAACCTTCTAATTTCTTAGTGTTTTACAGTATCCCTGTAAAGAAATTGTGTGTGATGTCTTCGATACGTCTGTCGAATTCCCGTAGAAGTATGTTATTTTTGTTTACTAGAAAAATTTGTGAGTAAGTGCTGAATCAATATTTTTCATACTTATAATTAATTTTCTTTTAAGGTGTTATATAAGTGTTTAAGTGGTATTTTATTAATTTGAATGTTAGAAATTAGGTCAAACATTACTAATTGTCAGATTAGTGTTTGTTGTTTTTGAAACCCCAACACTTATCTTGTGTGGGGGGTGTAGTGTAATGTTTGTAGAAGTGCTGTATCCCGTGATCCCCCCCCCCTTTCACCAATCAGAGGGATTGGCTGCAGGGGCGTTGAACCCTAGGGGGTGAAGGGATCGTCGGGAAAAATCAGTAGTAGGAGTCGGAGTCTGGTAAGATGCAATAGGCTTGCCCACCTTGTGCTCAGAGTTTTGGTTGTAATCTTTGTTAAATTGTCAATAAATGTTTGTGTCATTTAGACGTTTTAGCTACCTCATTGTCCCTATGCCAGAGAAAGAACCTTGGTGTAGTGTGAATACACCACATCGTGCTTGAAACTTAAAACAACAAGTTATAAGCAAGATTTAATCAAACTTTCATAAGACATGCAAAGCCAATGCTCCCATTGATGTAATTATCTATATTTGTGTTTTTATATGAATAAATATTATTCCATATTTAAAGCCGTTTATTTTAAATCAAAAATCAAATATATATAAGCAAACACTATAATACTGAAACGAAAATTTTTAGTGGCTCTTTAAAAACTGGGAAATTTTGTAAATTGTAACTTTTGGCTCTTCCGTTTCAATAGGTTGCCGACCCCTGGCATAGTGTAAAGCAGGGGTCAGCAATCTTTTTAACTAGGAGGGCATATTTCAGAAATGCGGGAGTTTGGCGGGCACCTCTGGGTGAAGAGGAGGAAGTGCAGTTAATATTTAAACATGAAAATATTAATGCGACGTAAATTTTTAATACATAAATTCAAATTTTAATTTAAACAAAATAATCTTAAAATTGATAATGGAATATTTGGCATTGCAAATCTACGGCCAACTCATAATGTGGCTCATAAGTTGAATTCCCAGTTCTCAGGCACTGGTCCAAGTAAGTGTCAGAGGGGCTTGATTGATACTTTGATTTTAAGTATTTCATATTAGAAAACAAAGATTCACAAGCATAAATTCTTCCAATATGGAATCAAAACGTTAGACAAACTAATAAGTGGTAGCATTTCCATCGAAATAATTTTCTAATTTTAAATTTGGGAAATGTGATGAATTATCTTTCTCAATATGCGATTTCCAGAGCGACAATTTATCTTTTAATGCATTTATCGCACTTATCATAGAAGCAAGGGGAGAACGACGCTGTCGAGAGATCAGGCTGCTCAGTTTTTTTTTACGTTTTTGCGATTTTTAATTTTGTTTACTAAAATTATTCATTACAAGTATGAGCGTTTATTGTTCAAATATCAAAAAATTTTCGAAATTTTAACGGCGGGCACCTTAAAATTGTTTTGCGGGCATCAAGGTGCCCACGAGCACCACGTTGCTGACCCCTGGTGTAAAGAGGGGCCAAAATTTGAAATCCATTATTAAGAATGTTCTTTTTTCACAATGTACATTTTCCAAATTTAAGAATTCTAGATTTTAAGTTACTATGCCATTTTAATGATGTATGGTATAGTTCTTCCACACCTTGCATCCAACAAAGCCTTATTTATTACTATTTAAAGAGGACCAATTTATAAACAATTTTTTTGCAAATTTATAATCACCAGATTTATAAACAAATTTATTTTGCATGAAGAAAGAAGGGACACAGCTTTATGCAATCTCTTAAAAATGGTTATAAAGGGAATTTCCTGTGGGTAATAATTTCAATTTAACAGAAAAAAAACAAATATTTCAGTTGCTTTTTAAAATTTAATATCAGGTTTTATTATTGATTTACCATTTTTCTAAATTTAATTTTATAACAAGATTTATAAGAAAAGAATTCATTAAGAGGTTACAAATAAAATGGAAAGAAAAAAAAAAGAAAAAACTTCAGATACTATCAATTCATAATCTTAATATTTTTTTATACAATGATTTTAGTTATTTAAGGACATTTTCTTTAAGATATGAACAATACAAAGAATAAGAATAAATTAATAGTATAATATTTTATGAAGGCATCCATACACATTATTTTCATTTTGTACCAAGGCCTGACTGGATCTTATTTAAAATATTTTATAACTTCTATCTTTAGTTCAGACAATTTTACAGAGATATATAGCTAAAAATTAAAGAATTGTAAATATTATGAATACTAACAATTGTCTCATCGTGATAGTCAGCCTTTGGATTCACACAAATTATCATTCGAATCTTGCCTTCTCCTTCAAAAAATGTCTTAAAAAGATGGGTCAGTTTGGTTTCACGATATGGTACCATCTATAATAGATTAAAATAAAGGATATAAAATTAGATAACAGAAATATAAATTTAAATTACTGTTAAAAGAGAGAGAGAGAGATCAGCCATACCTTAGAAACTCCTTGAGTCTGAGAATCACGCAAAATTTCAATACATGTCCTTAGTGCCATCAAAGATGTATTGATATTGCCTAGATAAAGGGAAATATACAAGCTATGAACTTGAAATTATATTTTATGTAAAGTAAAATATCTATGAGTAGACAGTTTAGTTGTAAATAGAACAATTAAGAAAGAAATGCAACCTATCTTTCAAAATTTTAAATACCTATCATAGAATTTATCTTTCAGACAGCAGAAAGTTAAGAACTGCACAATGTTCAATCTCAGAGAATCTATCATATAGAGACAAAAAAACTCTTTAAATTTATAAAAAACTATCGTATTCTCCCACTCTTTATAAATCTCCATTACCAACAAAATATGGAGTAATTTTACAAAAATTTAAAGTCAAAATTTTACTTAAAATTTTGAAGTTCTAGAATTCAATTGCCCATAAGCATCTTTGTATAGAATGAATACAAGAGACAATAAAATATAACAAAACAACTTCATAAAAAAAAAAATTTCTTTAAATATACCTGCTTCCCGCAGTTTATGACCTGTATTTTTTGTTCGAACTGGCCGTTCACTTCCAGCAAGATCCACAAGTGATAACTGGCTAACGCTCATTTTATCTTTATCCTAAAAAAAAAAGAGATAAAAATAAAAATAAAATAAAGTTTAAAAGCAAGAACCGCAAGTATAATAAATCATTTATATGGTTAAAATTACATCTGAAATATGAACAATAAGGTTCAAAATAAAAGAACGGAAACTTCTAGATTTCTCAGATGATTTGGCATAAAATTTCTGAAAGTTGAGATTTTTCCATGATTGTTTGGGATCTTAGTTAAAAAATATAAATCCTGACATCATTATAGAAAGTATATTATTGTTACTTCTAAAAAATTAAATAATTTTCAAAGAGAATGTTTAAAAAAAACATCATATAATCATTTCAGCTTAAGATTGCAAAACATATGTCCTTAAAATAAAAAAATAAGTGGTGCAGAAATATTTCAGTTTTGATGAACACACAATCAAATAATTGACTGATTACAAACAGAAATGTATTTAAAATATTTAATCATCTACAACAGGGGTCAGCAACGCAGTGCCCGCAAAATGATTTTAAAGTGCTCACCGTTCAAATATCGAAAATTTTTAGATATTTGAACAACAAACACAAGTAGTTGTAATGAATAATTTTAGTAAAAAAAATAAAAATCATAAAAACTTATAAATCAAAAACAAACCAGTCTGATCTCCCGACAGTGTCACTCTCCTTTTGCTTTTATGGTAAGTATGATAAATGCATTTAGAGCTAAATTGGAGCTCTGGAAATCGCATATGGAGAAAGATAATTTACCACATTTCTCAAATTTAAAAATGATGATAGAAATTTATTGCGATAGAAATGCTACTCCCAAACATTTTGATTCCTTATTGGAAGAATTTAATACCAGATTTGAAGAATTCTACAAATTGGAGGCATTCTTGACGTTTTTTATTAATCTTTTCTCTCATACAGAGGAGGATGTGACTCATTAAAATCGCAACATAATTTGATATAAGAAGGACTTAGATTTGGAAATCATAAATATAAGAAATAACATTGAATTAAAATCACATCATAAAGACGAAAAATTCTTGAATTTAGTGAATGAATGGTTTCTTATTGTTGACAAAATCTGCTCTGAAATTGAACTCTCTTTTCACGTTGATATATGCTTGTGAATCTTTGTTTTCCAGTATGAAATACTTAAAATCAAAGTACCGATCAAGCCTCACTGACACTATTTGGATCAATGCCTGAGAACAGGGAATTCAACTTATGTGCCACATTACGAGTTGGCTGCAGATTTGCAATGTCCAATGTTGCATTAATTATAAATTTTAAGATTGTTTTGTTAAAATTAAAATTTGAATTTATGTATTAAAAATTGATGTCACATTAATATTTTCATGTTTAAATATTAACTACCCCCCCCCCTCCTCTTCATCCAGTGGTGCCCGCCGAACTCTTTCATTTCTGAAATATGCCCTCCTAGTAATAAAGGTTGCCAACCCCTGATCTACAAGATGGAAGTTATCATCTTAGAAAGTAAGTTGGAGATAAATTTGACCAATAAGTGAAAGGCTGCAACTAAATATACCTGCAAAACCTCTGCACCCTGAAGATCAAGAGGAGCTTGTACAACACGAATTGTAAAAACACTGTGGCTACGGCTTGATTCAGTGTTTAAAGCTGTATGAGACACTCTACGCCTTAACTGTCCTTTATAAAACAACTCTAAAGCTTCATCAACTGTTTTTACTTCTGTTTCTGTCACTCCAAATACATACATATTGTGCATTGAATCTTCACGAAGCATTTTAGAATTTGGGTTTCTAAAAAAAAATTACAAAAAATTATAGATCTATAATAAATGTAGAAAATTTTATAAAATGCTCAAAAATATACACACTCATATTAACAAATTTAAGCATTTGCAGTACAAATCTGAAGTAATTAATTTCTGCCAAGAGTATGAATACTTGTGTTCAACGCAATGAATTTTTTTTTAGTTTCAAGAATTCCTAACAGATTAAAAAAACTTCTATTACACGATTTAACTGAATTGGGAAACCAGTCTCATAAACAACTAAGTATGACTCCTGTCTTAAAATGTAATGAAAACTACAAATTCAATGCAAATGTATACAAACTTTTAAATATAAACTAAATTCAGCATATTCAGAGTAAGTCAATTTTAAAAAGTGCAATCAATAGGAAAGTTTAGGTCTTAACTGCATGTATTTATCAATATTTCATGATTAGAATAAATAATCTATCAGATCCGTAACTGACTGACTGACAGATAACACACAGACCAAACTGCTGGACCTAAAGGGCTGAAATTTTGCATGGCGATTCTTATAGTGTAGGGGTGCACTAAAAAAGATTTTGAAAAATTCTTAGATTTTTCTTAAAATTAAATTTTTAAGCTGTTTTTGTAACATTCTTTAATGTTTGCATTTAAAATAATTTGAGAGTTATAAAATTTATATCAAGAGAAAGAGCATAAAAATTTCTTTACAATGAAATCATTTTCAAATCTTTACCTACATTTTCTGATTTTTGGTGAATTTTTCAAGATTAAATTTTAGAATTAAATTTATTAAATGCTGATCATGTGGTTTCTTTTCTTTTTGTTGATACTTGACGATAAATTAATTTTGCATCACAGGCATAACAATGAAATAAATAGACAAAAAAAATATTAAAATACGGTAAAAGATAAAATTTAACCACTAGACTAATTAAGATGGAAATTTTTAACATAGGATTATGTTCCTCAATAATGGTCCTTCGGACTGAAAAAAATTGCTGTGCATTGCGAGTAATAATTTTGGCAGCATGCCAAACTCAGTAGCAGTAAACAGTTAAACAAAAAAGTACTAAAATGCGTAAAAAATGGTAAGCAAACGATAAGTAATCCTACGTTAATAACCCACGGTAGTTTCGTTAGGAGACTACCTGAAATATTTTTTAAGAATTTAATTCAAATTAGTATGTTTTATGGATATTAAACATACAAACTAATTGCATACATTGTATTTAATTTGAATATTTTCTTCTACATTATTATGGTCTATAAAAATATCCATTACGATTTTTTAATAAATATTTATATATATATTTTTTTGGAATTAATTGCATACATTTACCATTGAATTTATTATATATATATTTTTTGGTTTTTTATGGCATTAATTGCATACATTGACCATTGTATTTAATTTGTATGTACTCTGTAGCGAAGCACAGGTATTCAGCTAGTACAACATAAGGCTTTTTAAGTGCACTTTCTCAGTGTTTATGCCTTACTGAATTCAACTGTAGGGGAAAAACCGTATCTTAAAACAGTTAAAAAAATAAGTATTGCAACAAAATTGCCACAGTTATACAACTCAAACACAACTTACTTCGTTTTCTTTGGATCAATAGGAGTGTCATCCAGCAAATCATATATATAATTATTATAGATTTCTACATAAGAAATAAAAACAGCAAAATTCATGTCAGGAATAATGTCTTCAACAACATTGGTATCTTGAACACGAGAGCACCAATCACCTATTAGTTCTCTTCTGCTACAAAAACCAATTAAATTTTAAAAATTACCTAAATAAATAATGACAGTAAAATTTCACTAATAAAGGATGCAGAAATGAATATTAAGATAGACACAGTGGGTTGAATAAATTATCATGAAATTAAGAGAAATAATTGGAAACTTAAGTTACCACAACACATTAAAACTTCAGTCATACCTTCATTCTGACACAATCTGAACAATAAACAGATTTACATTTGCAGAACAATAAATATTTCATAAAAAAATTACAGAGATCAAAACCACTAATATAAAGATTACACATAGTAGTACTTAATATCCTGTATGTTCCTATAGAAATTTTTAGCGAAACATACACCAGTTGATTTGAAATATCTTTCAATTTTCACAGTTAAAACACATAAATAAATCAAACTGATCTATTTGAATTTTTTTATGGATTAAAATAATTTTTGCTAGTAAAAAGAAGTCTTTAATGTGCAAAAGCAGAACTTCATAATAAATAAACTAGAAAGAGAAAATGATGTAAAACCCCATGTGAGACATCCCTCTTTTAAGGACACAAATATTCGCAAGCAGAATCCTATCAGCATCAATGTATTTCAAGCCCCTACTTTGCTGACAACCTAGGATTCTACAATTTGGATGTGAGCACTATTTTCCCAGTTTGCTACTATGGTTGGTTTGGTTGAGAGCAATATGGTCATTTTTTTGCTATACATGAACTAATTAGACCGGGACCAACAGCTTAAAGCTGATTCCGAATGGCTACAAACATTCATGCCAACAGTGGGACTTGAACCCACAGACTCTGGTACCGAAAGCCAGCCCATAGAATGGAATAGAACCCTTAAATAAACACTAGTTGAATTTTCCAGATATCAATTCAATACCCCCACACACACAGCCACAACAAGAAACAACATAAATAAACAAATAAAAACTTCACGGATCTTCATGGGACAATGTCAAGAAGTACCTACCATCAGAGACAAATGCCAGCTGCATTAAAGAAAAAGAGAAAAAAAATTATATATACATAAATAGTGGAACCTTGGTACTTGTTGTTAATTGGTTCCAGAAGGCATGACAAGTACCGAAAACAACGAGAAACAAGCAAATTTTTTCCATAAGAAGTAATGTAAATTGAATTAATTTGTTTCTGAAAACCAGAAATTTCACATTTTACAGGGCAATTTATAAATGAATGGTGCTGTTTTTGATAAAAATCTTTAAAGTAGACAGACATAATTCAAAACAATAATTAGATAAAATAAAGTAACATTTATCTTCACTCAACATGTAGTGATAGGAGTTGATGACCTAATGGGATAGTGACGAAGCAGAGGAAAAGAATGATTATTGCTTGGAAAGGGAGTCTCCTTCCAATAAAACATCAAGTGCTTGCACAGGATTCTTTCTCTTTTCTGTCTCTTAACACCACTGATCCCTGTTGAAGACTCAGGAGTTTCACTACAAACCTATCAAGAGAAACTTGCTTCTGCCTAGGTTTCAAAATGTTTCTGAAGTGAGACAGTATTTGATCATAAAACAAGTTCATATTTCGACTCACTAAAGCTTTGTCAGGGTGATACTTTAGAACAAAATTTTGTAATTCAACCTATTTCAGATTTTTTTTTCATCCGGAGAGACAGGATGCAAGGGCACCATCTGGTTGTCTCAGATATGTTTCAGCCTGTGTGATGAGTACCGAAGCAATTTTTTCACATAGAAATGTGGTAAGTACTGAGATATGACTGTATATAAAAATAAATATATGGGTGCACATGTACACAGATGTAACTGTCATGAACATAAGAACATTACCTTCTTAATAGACATTAAAAAAAAGTTATAAAAATGTAGGTCTTAAGGTTGCTTTATACTATTTCCATTGGATTCACTCACCTCAACATTAACCCATGGAGAAATTTGTCCAAGGATTGCCGACTTGGATTTAAAGATTTTTTTTGTTATTGTATTTCATCATAGAGAAAGAAATTTTACATCTTGGGGCATATTTCATCTTTTGAAAAAAAAATGCAATTAATATTTTTAAATTTAAATTATTTGGGGGAAAAATCTGATATAGTGTGTTGTAAACACTCATGAATTCCTTGGGTGAGTGAAATTTATAAAATGAATCCTGTTGCAAGGTACAGAAAAGTCCAGGCTATCTGAAAATACCATTTTTATTAGATTATCAGCATTTATGTAGCTGTAAATAGTAGACAAATTTTCTTTATAGGTTAACATTGAGGTGAGCGAATCCAATAGGGTTAGTACACAGCAGCCTTAATATAATCTTGTTTGTCTTTTTTTTTATGCAATATAAGATTTTTATACTTTTTGATTCTATTTTTATTGAATATTCCAAGCTCTTTTTGTTGATCAAGAAAAGCTTCAGCTGTAGATTGTATATCAAAACCATTCATTCTGTCTGGCTTAAATACCTAAGTTTGGAGAAGAGGATTACATTTATTAGACTATGTATAATATTTTACAATGAAAACACTTTATAGTAACAAAAAACAAAAAATAAATAAAAATAAAAAATTATTGAATGAAACCTGTAAACTCGTTATCACATTGATTACATAAAATTATAAAACATTTCTTGGAAAGTTTTTACGAGTTATTGACATTATTCAGGACATTTTAATTCATTGGTTGAAAAATAACTTTTATTTGTTTTATTAATTATTTTAGCAGACTTTCTCAAATACAGATAGTGTTAATTATTTTAGAATGTTTACCAATGTATTGAAAATTTTGAAACACAGATAATATTTAATATGAAACTACAAAATAATGAAGATTTTATCCTGTTAGGGTAAGGAATCTCCAATACTTAGTAATATTTATCATTTCCAATATAATATATAATATTATGTTCTTATAAATAATGAGAAAAAAAATTTAAAGCCTTTTTTGCAGTAGAAGAAAAGAAAAAGTGAAATTTGGCGACAGGAAAGTTTCCCATAATTCAGACAACCTAATGTACTGCAAACATTCACAGAAGTTTTAAGACAAGTTATTTGGCATGCAAAATGTTTTGAACAAATTGACAAGTTTCACATTATGCTTCAGGAAAAATAAATATTATCTACAGTAAATTTGATTTTATAATTTTTTACAGCTTTAACTCAGTAGTATTCTGCACAATATCATTAAAATCAGAACCACTATAGCCTAAACTGCATTCTTTAATCAGAATGTAATTATAAAACCTCATGTTGCTCTATTTAAACAAATTACCATTCATTTGAAGCCCATCAATTCAAACAGATCAACAGTCAATTTACAGCTATAAAATTTTGAAAGCATTTTTCATATTTCTGAATATCCATCCTTTTAAAAATTTTATATACTTACATATTTTTTAGCTTGAAAGTCTTTTATGCTATTAAATAAAACATCAAGGCTTCTGGGTAGCAAGCCGCCATCTTGATTATTTCCAGTCATTGTATAGGTTTTTCCAGATGAAGTAATTCCATAATTAAACAGCAGACCTACAAGTACATAATGATATTGAACTAAAATATTGTTTATCATTAAGTGTTGACTTTAATAATATAACAGAATTTCCTGTATGAATTAGACTGCACTCTTAGCAGAAGTACATAAATGGGTCTTGATTCCCATCATTTCTCAAAATTATTCAGTCATAGTAGAGTTACAAAAATAAAGGATGCAATTGTCATCAAATCAGAAAATTTAGTAATCAGTTATCTTGAAAAAGTTCATGGCCTCAGATTTTTAATGCATGCATAAAAATACTACAAACACATGCTTCACATCCTAATATACACAAAGATCTTGTGTTTTAACCTTGGCAAATAAACTGGAACAATTATTTGTGAAAATAAAATAATTATGATAATTTATTCTTCTAAAGATAATTTGAAATTTACAAAGTGAAATTCAAACTTCGGTGATTCTCAAAACACAGTAGAATCTGAGGAGAGAGGTAGGCAGATTATATAATGTGGAACAGCAAATTTCAAAAAAGTCAGACAGAAAACAAAGATAGCAATCCTCATAATTAGAAAATCTACCCTACTGGGATATTTGGTATATAAAATTAAGCATGAAAAATGGTCACAAGTAATAATAGAACATCTTCAGGGTGACTATAATTGATACTAACAATACTAAATTGGGAAAATATCTTGCAGAAATGAGTAAATTAGATGTTAACAAATGATTAGGAGAAATATTTCAAATATTTTTACTTTCTGGGAAAAGCATAAGACCAAAAGTTACTGCAAATGTAGATTTCAATATCCAAAAGATTAAACTGAATACCAAAAAATCCAAGGAAAAGAATTTTTGCTCTGCCTGTGACTGTTTGCAGGATGTGGTATGCATAACCACAAAATTGAAATACCTTCATTCATTGTTTTTTTGTGTTTCCATTCGATTGCTGAAGGGAGCAGGTCTCTAAACCGACCACTTAGACAGATGAAGCCCGATATATATATATATATATATATGAGTATGTGATTTTTAAAACTTACAAAAATATGGGATAAAATTATTAAAAGCAATTATTATTAACAGCAAATGATATATCAAGCAATTTGAACATATCTAAATTTTCAGCTATCAATATTAGACACAGTTTAAGAGTAATTAAAAAATGTATTCAATTTGCCCATAGACATGATCTTAAAAATTAACCCAAGTGTAAAAGTAAGAAAAGGTTATGAAATGCATTACCAACTTCACTCAGAACATGATAGAAGGCAGGTTTGTTAACCAAAACTGATACTTAAATGATCCTTTGAGCTTCAAGGAGAGAATAGTCATGTCATAAGAAGCACATAATTGAAAGGCAGGCTAATCTATATATATAAAACAGTTCCGTAACTGACTGATTCATTCATTCACTGACTGACTGACATGCAATGCACAGACCAAACCGCTGGACCTAAAGGGCTGAAATTTTGCATGGTGATTCTTCTAATAGTGTAGGGGTACACTAAGAAAGATTTTTCAAAAATTCTTCTTAGATTTTTTTAAATTAAATTTTTAAGCTGTTTTTTAAACTTTTTTTACGTTTGCATTTAAAATAATACATTGAGGGTTATAAAATTTATATCATGAGAAAGATCATAAAAATTCCTTCAAAATGAAATCTTTTTCGAACCTTTACCTTGATTTTCTGATTTTTGGTGAATTTTTAAAGATTAATTTTTAGAATTTAATTTATTAAATGTTGATCACGTGATTTCTTTTTCTGGTACTTTAAATAAATTTATCGTCATGTGCATAACAACTAAATAGACAAAAATGATATTCTTTTTCTTTCTAATGCAGCAGACGATTGGATATTATCCAAAAAAAATATCCCTTACGATTTTTTTATAAATATATATATATATATTTTACATCAATTGTATACATTGATCATCGCATTTATCATAAATATGTATATATATATATATTGGCATTAATTGCATACATTGACCGTTGTATTTAATATGAATGTACTCCGTAGCGAAGCACGGGTTTTCAGCTAGTATAATATATTACTTCATATCAATTATACTTGAAATAAATCTTTTTTAAAAAGTATTTCATTACTATTGTAAAATGAAATACATTTTAAAAAAGTATAATTATAATGTTGAGCAGTTGTTATTCACTGGAAATTAAATTTGCACATTTAAGATCATCTGAAGGTGCTATTTTCCCTAATACAAAGTCAACTGCGATATCAAATAAATATATGAATAGTGTGGTCAAAGCTGATTATTCCACTTTGTATACATTTTTACATAAATTGTCTAAATGGTAGAATAAATATTTAATAACTATAAAATATTTATAAATGGTACAAAAATATATAAAATATTTATAAATGGTACAAGATGGTATACCATTTTGTACCACTGATTATAAAAGGACCATTATAAAATGATCATAATTCAGAATCTATGTAAAAATAGAATGAGGGGAATCTAAAACTCTAAAAACAACAGCTTCAAATATGATTTATGAAGAAAATGTGAAGCAATTAACAATTACCCTCCTACCTCCAAAGCTACTCTCAGATAATTTGAAATCTTCAGCAATTCTTCGTAAATTTCTTCCTTGGGAAAACACAAGACTGTGTCAAACATACCTACACCCTAGCAAACATTGTACAAGTTTCCTCTTTACTTCAGTGAGCTACCTTTTAACCATACAAATTCAAATGGAAATTAATTTAAAGGTTATTTCAGCTATAATGCAGATTAAATTTTAATTCTCAATCTTTGTAGTTCAGAAAGAGAGTTAATTTTATATATGTATTATTTCCTGTACATATATATATATGTATAGGAAAGGGGAAAATAAAATGTCAGCTTTAATGTTAGTAAACCATCCATAGTCCCTTACAAATTATCAGATTTGAAAACCTAAAAAATCTGTAAGGGGCACTGAAAAAATGGTCAGAAATTCAGAAATGAATGAGAAAGCATGATATTAGATAATTTGTTAGCATAAAGTGCTTAACATTTAACAGGGTTCGTACTTATTCTCAGTAATCAAATACAGAGTTCTTCATTTTGAGGATCTGTGAAGGAATTTTTAAGGATCACAAAGATTATTTAAAATGTTTTATTTTTTAAGCTTGATTTTCAATTGAAAATATTTGAGTACTACAATCACACACATACACACTCATCCATAACATAATTTTGTCCTAAACTATCAACTTTGTAAAATTGTAATAGTAATAATCCGATTTCAGAATTACTTTTACAGATAAAATCTGCTTGTTTTTCCCAGCATTTAACTTGGTAAATTCATGGTCACCAGACCATGATACATATGACTCATTATATTTTGGAGTGGGGAAGTTAGAGGAATAATAATGAAAAAGCCTGAATAACAATAATCACCCATGTGGTGACCGGGTGTGAAAGAATAGTCCCAATGTAGCTCAATGTATGTCGTAAGAGGCGACTAAAATGGGTACCCAGTGTCTGGGGGTTGAACACAGGGCTAACAACCCAGTCTTGTAAAAAACCAACCGTTACGAGATCTCAAGAGAAAGGATACCCAGACTTCAACTTTTGTAGACGACCTGGAAAATGGCTTAAGGATATGAGTATAGGAACCTGGAATATTCATACTCTTTATAAAAATAAAGGGCTACAAATGTTAATTGATGAAATGGATAGATAGTCCGTTGACTTACTGGCCATGCAGGAGATGAGATGGACCGGTGAGGGCATTATAGAAAAAAAGAAACACACTGTGTTTTATAGTTGCGACCTCAAAAAACACATTTTTGGAACTGGCTTTATTGTTGGAAAGCATATCAAACACTTGATTACCGACTTTGTAGCCAAATCCTCTAGACTCTTCAAAATTAGATTATGCGGTGCTATTTTCAACTATAGTCTAATCAACGCACACGCACCGACAGAGGATAAAGACTATGAAAAAGAAGCCTTTTATGAGGAACTGGATGACCTGTATCTTTCTTGTCCGAGAAATGATATTAAGATTGTTCTCGGGGATTTGAATGCGAAAATTGGCAGAGAGACAGAATTTTGACCTACTATCGGAAGACACAGTCTTCATGACAACTCAAATGATAACGGACTGAGGGTTGTCAGCTTTGCTACCGAACACAACATGGTCATATCCAGCACCTTTTTACCACATAAGAGAATCCACAAGATGACATGGAAATCTCTGGACGAAGAAACTTTCAATCAGATTGACCACCTGCTGATCGATTTAAGACATATGTCAAATGTACTAGACGTCTGAACGTATCGTGGTGCCTGTTTTGATTCAGATCACTACCTGGTCAAGGCTAAATTGAGGGCTAGAATCTCCAATGTACGTAAATCTCGTGGCGAACGGTGTGAAAAGTTTAATTGTGACAATTTTAAGAATGAGGCGATCAAATGTAAGTTTCAAACACAGCTATCAGATGCACTTAGAAATAAGAAAATAGAGAACATTGGACACATCGACGAAAAATGGAGTGTGTTCTCCAAAGCTGTTGTCGAAACTGGTAAAAATGTTGTGGGTAATGTTAAAAAAGCTGAAAGAAAAGACTGGTTCGACGTTGAGTGGCACGCAGTTACCCAAATTAAAATTGACACATATATAAAAAAAATGCTTGGTAGAATGCACTCAAGATGTTTCACAGAGGAATATAAAGCCGCTAGAAGAGAGGATAAGAGTTCAGAGTCAAGAAGAGGAAATTTCATGAGGATCTACTACGGGATGTTGAACATCTCAAGGGATCAAATGAAAGCAGAGCTTTCTTCCGTGAGATCAACTCTGGCCGCAGAGATTTCAAACCTAGAACGACTATGCAGAAATAAGAATGGGGAGATCTTGAGTGACAAAACTAAGATCTTGGATAGATGGAATGAACATTTTAATGACCTTCTGAACATGAATCACCCGCAATATGCTACTGACCATTTTCAAAATATCAATCGAGATTTGATCAATCCACCCTCGATTGCTGAGGTTGTAGAAGGAATTAAAAAGCCAAAAAACCATAAGGCCTATGGCCCAGACTCCATTCCTTCAGAATTTCTGAAAAATGCTGGAACGGATATAACCAAAGACATCCACCATATTATTCTATCTGTATGGGAGACTGAAACACTTCCCCTAGAGTGGAAGCTGAGCACAATCTGTCCCATACATAAAAAAGGAGATGTCCTCGACTACTCCAACTATAAAGGAATTAGCCTCCTGTGTACTACTTATAAGATTTTTTCAAATATACTTTTTAACAGACTGTCTGTATATGCCGAAAACATCATTGGTGACTACCAGTGTGGGTTTCGAAGAGATAGATCCACAATTGAGCAAATATTTAATCTACGGCAAATCCTAGAAAAGACTAAGGAATTCCAAATCAATAAGCACCATCTTTTTATTGATTTTAAAACTGCATACGATAGCATTAATAGAGAACTGCTTATCGACACTTTGAGACAGTTCTACATTCCTGATAAACTTGTGAAACTAATATTCCTCACATTAATTGACACTAAAATTAGAGTCAAGATCCAAGGAAGTCTATCCGAACCTGTTGAAATAAAAAATGGCAGTTAGGCAGGGTGATGCATTAGCATGCCTTCTTTTCAACCTTGCTCTTGAAAAAATAGTAAGAGCATCAAAAATCAACACAAGAGAAACTATTTTCTAAATCTGTTCAAATTATTGGTTATGCTGATGATACTGATATCATAGCAAGAACCTCTAAAGATCTCAAGCAAGCATTCCTGGATCTGGAAAGAGAGGCTAAAAAAATGAACCTCTCAATTAATCAGAGTAAAACTAAGTATATGCAATTTATTACTTACACTGATACCTCCATGTACATCGAGATTGGAGAATACAAATTTGAAAAGGTGAACTCCTTCACCTACCTTGGATCTGAAATCAACTCTGAAAATCTCTTGTCCCCAGAAGTAAGGAAAAGAAAAACTGCGGCCAACAGATGCTTTTGTGGTCTAAGAAAATTTCTAAAATCTGACAACATTAAAAGGAACACCAAGTTGTTGATATACAAAAGTTTAATCAGGACAGTCCTTACGTATGCATCTGAAACGTGGACCTTGTCCCAGGCTGATGAGAGAACCCTCACAATTTTTGAGAGGAAAATCCTCCGATCCGTTTTTGGTGGCTTCTGTGATAATGGAGTTTGGAGAAGGGGAACTAACTCTGAAATTTATAGGTTATTCAGAGAACTGGACATTCTTAAATATCATAAAACCCAACGCATGAAATGGGCTGGACACATTTTAAGAATGAATGATGACTGAACGACTAAAAGAATCTTTCTGGCGAAGCCAACAGGAGTCAGAAGAAGAAGCAGACCCAGACTGAGGTGGGCAGACTGCCTCCAAAGTGACTGTCTCAATCAATGTCAGAGACGGGAAAGCTGTGGCACACAGAAGGAAGGACTGGTTCCGTCTTCTTGAGAAAGCCAGGGTCCAACCAGGACTGTTGAGCTATTAATGAATGAGTAACAATAATACTAAAAATGACCAACATACACATATACACAAAAGTACCAACGGCATTTTCCCAAAGCCATAAACAGTCATAAATGGAAAACTTGTACATTTTAGTTAGAAAATAAATACTTTTTAAGGACTGGTGAGTAAATACAAAAATATGTAAGCCTGCCAAAGCTGCTCAGCAAAAATTCTAATTAATATTTTTTAAAAACAGAAAAAGTTACCATTGCTTCCTTGTAATAGATCTTGTACCAAAGGAAAACAAACATCTTTGAAAAGTACTTCTTGAGTAGTTTTGTGATCAAAAACATGCTTGAATGAATAATGTACCTGAAATGAAAAATGTCATAGAAGATAATTACATTCAAAAGTATATTAAATGTAGTATATACTCCATCAAGGAATGATTCTTCAAATCCTGATGTTCTTGATTTTTTGAAGATTAAGCTGGTGATGGTAAAATTGCTTTTATAATTGTGAAACAGGGTATTTGGCAATTATATTGGAATATGTTATTAAAAAAAAAAAAATGAAATATATATACTACAGAGGCTGTTCACACATTTTTTAGACGATGTATATTGTATTCACAAAACTAAATTACATAAAATTCTTGTGTTTTAAATGTTCTATTTGACATCCCTTATTCTGAACTATCTTTCGACACCGCAATTTCCAGGATAATAATGCCTTTTGAAGTGTCAGAAGAGGTATTCTATCCCATTCCTCCTGAACAGCTTTCCAGAGTCCTGTAAGGGTTTTGGGACGACGTTTGGATAATGCAGATTTTAAAAGTTTGAAAGCACAAAAATCCATAGGTGATACATCGGGAGATTTAGTAGGGATATCAGTGAAGGGTATGGCCTTGATACCAGTTTTTTGTTCCATTTCTTTTAGGAAATTTACAGTGGATTTTGATGTGTGACTGCTAGCTTTGTCCTGATGGAGTCTCACAGATTGATGGCACTGTGGGTAAAGCGATGGTATTTCATTCAGAAAAATTGGTGATAAAATATGTTCCTGATAGTATTTGGAGTTAATCTTGACATTTTTTCCCACTCTGTTTTATTTTTAACTTTCCATCATAAGAAAAACCAGCAACAATCATGAATCCCTTAGAAAAACCTTCTTTCGATTCTTAGAACCATGTACTTAAATTTTTTTCTCCCCTTTTATGATAATAAATGGCTATTTTTTGTTGCAATCATTTAAATACACCCATGATTCATCTATTATGACAATTGTTTTCCATTTTTCTTTGGATAAGTGTTTCTCATAGAATTCTGCAGCGTGTCCTGCGTTCAGCGATATGATTTGGAAGAAGACTATGCACATTGCATTTTTTCGCTTTCTTAAGATTTAAATCAACGTTTATCATTTTGTTTACAGTGGACACCGAGCATTTTAATGATTTTGCAACTGTCCTTTGACTAGGGGGATTTTCTTTTAACATTAAACAACGTACCTTTGCAATAGTAGAAGATGTCCATTTTTTCCTTGGATACTTGTTTGGAATTTTTGTCCCACTTGAGGCTCCAATTTGACTTTTTTTTCCTTTCTTGTTGACGATATTACCTATCGACGCTTTAGATATCACAAAACCATGACTGTCACATCGTTTTTGGATAACGGAGTACTCATATTTCTCTTCGGAAAGAGCATAATTGTAGCCTTCGAACCACTGCTTTTTAAAAACGCCATTTTGAATAAAAACAAAACTTTCAAGCCGCAGACGATAATTTTGACTTTTAAAAACATAGTACAATTGCAATTATTTCTTTTGCAGCAAACGATTTTTTATTACCGCTTACCAAAATCGTCTATAAAATGTGCGAACAGCCTCTGTATAATCAAATCAAGTAACTATATAATTACTTCTTTTATTGTTCTTGAGTTCTGAGAAACATCAGGGGGAAACAGAGCAACAGTTTTATGATCTATGGCTTTGAGGCATGTAGGTTCTTCTTCATCTAAAGGCCTTATTCTGCAGTATACTTCAATGGGATCTTTGACAGAAGTCTTGAGTTTTCCAATTGTTTTTTTCGGAGTTTTAGGTCGCCTAAAATAATTAAAATCATACTATAATAGAAATAATAATATTCTCTTCATACATTTTGCTCACAATGAAAGTTAAAAATGCACAGTCTTGTGGACATGCATTCTATGAGACTGCCTCAAGATTGCTGGTAAATTTTGAAAAGAATTATAACTAAAATTCAAAGCTGACATCTTTCTATATTGTCATGTATTTGATTAAATCTATTGGTTAATTAGTTTTTCAAAAAGTGTACAAAAACAATTGTACACTTCAAGATTTTAGTTAAAAATTTCACGATTTTTTTTTCAAATACATTTGTTTTTATAATTTCAGAGTCCACAAATTTTCTATAACCTTTAGCAAAAGCAAAAATTTAATTTATAATATTTATGAAAATAATTCACTTCTTTCACTCCCAAAATTTAACATAGGCTCCAAAAATTCAAAAGATATAAACAAGTATAAATAATATGGAGCATAATTCATCACAAGACCTGAAAAACATAAGCATATCAAAACCTTAAAATCATTCACTATTATCTATGTAAATCTAATAAATATTCTGAATCTATTCAAAAAGAATCAGCTATTAAACATAATTACTAGTTTGACACATTTTAAAAATATGTTAAATAATTATAACTGCAGAGAGCCATAAACTTATCTCCATAAAAATGTCTAAAATAACACTACATTCATATTTTCAAACAAAACATATCACCTCAATTTTGATATCACCCCAAAAGTTCAATAGCACTAACATAACAGATGAAAGTAACAGTCAAGTTAAACCTATAAAGAACTTTCATGCATAAACATAAAATAGTATTATAAACTTCATCAAATTAAAAAATGTTCAAGCAAACTATACTATCAAAATGCCTATATGTAATTTTAAGCCAAATTATAATATTTTTATTCATTGATGTTTAAAACACGATAGACATCAAATGACTGAATATTACATATATGAAATTAAGAGAGACAAATCATTAATTACTTTTTAAATGTTTTTATTTCAAAATTATGCTTACACTATACCTGTTTTTTTCTTTTCTAAGTAAGCTGATTATCATAAATGTGAATAAATATTTTAAACTAAAAAACATATTCAGTCGAACCTCCATATATCGAAGTAGCAAATTGCCGGAATAAAATTTGATACATAGAATTGATCTTAGTTTTATCATAATTCTCCTAAAACATTAAAATTAAAGCTAATTTTCGTATACAAAACTCCATTTCTAATTTATATGAGAATTCTAATTTAATCACATTAAATGAAAGTTAATAACTAAAAAATGAATTCATATGAAAGATTTATTGAGTACTATATACCTTTAAAAAAACAATCCAGACAGTGGTTACAGTGATAACAGTTACATTCTTTAATAAAAAAATTACAAATATCTTGCCGAACAGCAAGGAAGTCTTTGAGCAGAAAGTTCAAAGAAATGCTCGCATTTATTCAGTCCATTAAAAACTTCATCAGGGACATTTTCCACAAATTGAAGTCCACAAAGTATTGTTTCAAATGCCAAAAATAGAGATTTTATTCTAAAGTGGAATAAAATATCCCAATATGTCGTGAAAAAGTTTTTCGATATATAGAAACAGTTTTTCTATGTAATGAACATGGAGATTTGCTAAGATTTCGATATATGGAGGTTCGACTGTATCTGAAATGTACTATATAAAATTAAATCTTTATGAACAGGTAAAGCTAGTGAAAAACATTACTTAACATATTTGAGAAAGAAAAAAAAAAATGGCATGGAAAAAGTGCATTGAAATAAAATAAATCTTGAAAACTAAGTTTTGAAAGAAAAAAAAAAAAAAAAAAATTGTGACAATTTTCTGAGATATTTTTCATGCTTCAGTATGAAAATATTAGTTTGATATGTCAGAGTCTACAGTAAATTTTCAGATAATACTAGAGTGAATCTAGATGAAGTGAATCATCTGATGAGTGAATCATCAGAACTGCAAGCATATGCTTAATGAAGCTGAAGAATGCAATTTGTTTCCAAAGAGATGTTTCATCAAAAGTTGTTTCAACTGACTTTTTTATCAATAGCTTTTCTACCATTTCTTTCACCGTGAACTGCTGAAATCTAGCACTTTTCATTATTATACTGAATATTCTTTAATACTTTGCAATGATCTGCTGGAAGACTAGATAATTTAGCCTATCTTCAACTATCTGATAACAATGAACCATGTTATGCTATTGTGCTATGCTACTAACTTAAATTGGCTTGAATTTCATTCATCAGTGACTAGAATTTTCCCCTTACACATAGTCAAAATTCAAAACACATGCAGGGAAAACAAAACAGTTATAAATTTTGCTTTAACATACAATAAAAAAAAAATTTCTGTGTATGATTACACTTAAATATACTTTAATCACTTCTTACAGTGCATTTAAGACTCTTTTATAATCCATATTAAATATTAGAAGAAACATGTCATCAAGAAATTTTTTTAAAATTTACAAAATTTCCTGTTAAAGCAAGAAACTTTGCAACTATGCTGCACAAGAGCTAAAATGTTCTACTTTCCAAAAATGCAGATGAACAGCTTCATATACAGTAACCACCGCTTATAGTGATCAATGGTTATAAGAATCAACCGTTTATAAGAATCAATATCGCGAAAACAAAAACAAATGCATTATATCCATGTTAAAATTTTCGCTTTAAAGAATCAATCCACCGGTTATAAGAATCAGTTTACACTCTTCGCTTTCCTTTCATTTTTCTAAAAAAGCCACTTAAACCCTAAAAAGGCACGAAGTTCTTTCTTTTTTTTTTTTTAAAGAAAAATTGATAAGATGGGATGGAATATAGTCTAAAAATTCATTTCTTTCTTTGTTAGACATAACATAATAGTTTCCCCTCAAACAATTTAGCACAACACTGTCCTATTAGCTTGACCCAGAGGCATCATTACCCCTCCGGGTCCGATTTCACTTTTCTGCACTGACAAACAAAAATAGGGGCCCTTTTTTTCCGACCTCCCACATTCTAGTTGCGGCTTCCTGGACCCTGAAACACATAAATCTTCGACGAAGTGTCCAATATCACTTAGGAAAACCTGACATTAATAGATTCAGCACGTTATCAAACCGTGAAACGTAAGCTAGAAGGTGAATCTTCGTCTGCGACTATTAGTATTGAAAGAGTATTGAAGCAGCCTCCTGAAAACTTCATTACGTCAAACTACCATAGAAAACTTTTTCTTGCTCCCTTCCTGTAGTTGAAATGTTAAAACTGTTAAGCTGGTATGTTGTAACAAATATTGGATTTTTTCTTCTCGTACTATAATCATGTGCATCTACTTATTAGTCTAGAAATGAAGTTGTATTTTAAAAATTATAAAAAATAATTTTAATAAAAGATAATTAACGTAAATTAAAGAGTATTTTATGGTAAATTATCTAATATATGTATATATAGGAGTGTATGCCTGTCCAAAAACCTAAATTTCGGCTATAAGAATCAACCGCTTATAAGAATCAAAAACAGTAATAACAAACGTCATTCTTATAAGCGGAAATCACTGTACTTATATTAACATATTAAGCCCTATGTCAGTTCTTAGGGATCAACACTAATCTTTTTGTTAATGCAACATTACTCTCCAGGGGACCGACAAGAATCTTTGAACTTTGGTAGCATTTTGGTTTCAACTTTCACTCCAGGGACCAATGGTTTTAAATTTTAAAAATAATACCTTACAGTTTATACAATATTAACAGGTTCAATACAGGGCTGATTTTTCTTTACTTTCCAATCAAGAGGTGCATAAGTATAGAAAATGTAAAATTTTTGTAATTATTTGCCATTCACATAGTAATTCTTGAAAATTCTGCATTTACACATAACCTTAAGGGTAAGTAAAGGAAAATTAACTCTGCATTGATGTTTATTAATCAAATGGCAGTTTGTTCAGATATATGAAATCTTCCTCAAATTTTTAGGTTCTATCTCCAGCAAAATAAACTGATTTACCCATAAAAACTGTTATTACAAATTTATTATTTTATAAATGAATAGTTTCATTAAGAGTTATGAAAATAAATACATCTTTGAACATGCTTATAAAAGGTATTAGCCAAAAACATTTCAAGTTTCCATATTAGATGTAAAAGGAAATTTACTAATTTATATATAAAAAAAAAACTTTGCAATAAAATGCAATTTGTGGAATTTCAGCAAAAATAACAAAATCAATACATTTTAAATGAACTAATAAAAGTAACAAAACACTAAATTTTGAGTTCGAGAATTAAATATGACCAGTTTGTTCAAAATGTATAGCAGTATTAAAAATTTCTCTTTTACATACAAAAATAGTAGAATCATCTTAGAAAATATTTTGTAATGAAATGCCTCAAACAGATTTATTTATTTTCCTACAAATATATATATATATATATATATATATATATATATATATATATATATATATATATATATATATATATATATATATATATATATATTAAAGATACTTCTAAAAAAATATATTTACTATTTTTTGGAAAAACAAATATAAAGCTGTAAAGTCATTTAACTTTAACAAAAAATAGAAAAAATATTTTAACAACAACATGCTACATAAAATCATGAACTTTATTTTACTTAATTTGACTCTACATTGAAATTAAACATTTATACTTAACACATGCAAAGCAGGAAATGAAAGTTAAAGAAATTAATATGATGGAGACAGGTCGGTATAATGGAAAAGTACCGATTTAACTTAAAAAATTTCTTGCATCTTAACAAGGATGGAGAGTAATTTAAATATTCACAGCTTATTAAGAATGTATAAAAAGTTCCAATAAATTTAAAGTTTCTATAAATATAACTTTTTTTCTTATAAAAACTCTTATGAATAACTGAAGCTTAAAATTTAAAATTAAACTTACACGGGTCTCATTTTTGTTGAACGTTTAATATTCCAGCTGAAGATAAACAAAACAGAAAAATCGTTTATACGTTCAAATTCGCGCGAGAAGTTGATCAAAGGAGCGATTAGTTTAAGGCATGAAGCTTTCAGATTGCCTGACTGCGCATGCGTGACATTTCAAATTACCCAACTGCGCATGCGTGTCAACTTAACATTTTACATAGAATATTAATACATCAATTTTAATGAACCTTCTACTTGTTCAGGTTCCATTATGAAATTTTTTTAATTGATGCGTTCTTTATTTGACTGATCAGAACTTTTTATAAGTAGAATACGAATTGAACAACTACGGAATATTATCGAATACATTATCGATTATAAATTATCGAATTGTTTGAAGTTGAGAAAAATCGACTGAGAAGCGATAGCAAATGTTATCGCTTCATGAAAACATTGTTTATGTAGATTTTTAAAAAGTTCATATTAAGTTAATTAGAAACAAAAATTACTGGCTTTATTGAACATCCGTTAAAGCTGCTCTCATCACTTCGGTAACAGCCATCACTGTTGATGACGTGCCAGCTAGACACTTCATCAAATTTTCGAATAAACTCTTCCAACCTGGTATCCCTACTGCAGACCTCACTTCAGAAGAGACCTGGAACTGGTTTTAAGGTTGCTGCCTTGGGGAGGTCGATTCTCGAAATGAGGGGTCGGGGATAACCAACACCCCAATACCCTTTCCCGCGGAAAGTATTTATCCTGGAACTGGTTTTAAGGTTGCTGCCTTGGGGAGGTCGATTCTCGAAATGAGGGGTCGGGGATAACCAACACCCCAATACCCTTTCCCGCGGAAAGTATTTATCGTTCTTTAGGCAATAAGAAAATTATGAAGGTTTTAACTATTTAGGCTTTTAGAAAATCATCGCATGTTTTAATTTCTACTTTCATGTAATCAACGTATTTTGAGACTTTCAACCCTGCATCGTACTACTTACTATTTCACGAAGTAATGTGAGGGAGTTTCAGAAATCCTCAGTAAAATTTAGAGTCGTTTCCTTTTATAAATGCGGGATCATACAAAAATGTATTATTATAGATGCTGTTGAGGCAAACTCCTTGATTAATGTAAATTCGTTTCCCATGCAGAAGGACTGCCTCTCAACTCCACATCAACAAAAATGTAAAAACAGTTCCGCTTTCATTTCAAAATTGTATCGTGTATCGTAAGTAATTCGTATTTAAATAAAGTGCTTGTTCTAAAGTATTCATAGTCATTATCGAACAGTTTTCTCACATTTCTGGCGTCCGCGACAGGATTATGGATAACCTAAAGAGAGAACGAGCACAACTCCTGCGATTATTTACGAACTCTTTAAAAACTTTGGAATCGAAATTGACTGTTGAACCGGTAATTAGAAGTGACGTGATACCGGCAAGTAGTGTATTAGAGGATAAAGCGAATCGCCTCTTTGATTTAGATGAACAAATAAAAGAATTATGGTTAAACGCAGAAGATTTTGATGAAGAAGAATTTTCAAAAGATATAGATGTGACTGAATCTTATCGTGATCAATGGATTTCCGCAAAATTGAAAGTCATGAATCGTCTGGAAAACGAAGTTAATTTAGATGATAATGTAAGTGTCACGTCTCAAGGTAAGCGGAATTTTAGACTTCCTAAATTTGAATTGAAACGATTTGATGGAGATGTAAAAAATTGGATTCGATTTGGGGGGCAATTTTAAAAAATTCATGAAGATGATACCATAGACTCTGATGATAAATTCCAATATTTACTGCAGGCTACTGAAATCGGCTTTTCAGCCCGAGACCTCGTAGAAAGTTTTCCACCATCTGGGCCAAATTATTTTAAGGCCATAGAACAAATGAAGTCGCGTTTTGCACGTGATGAGTTGTTGATTGAAATCTATGTTCGTGAACTTGTGAATTTAGTCTTAACTCAAGTTAAAAATGGAGAAAACTTTACTTTGCTTATCCTGCATGACAGATTGGAAACTCAGTTACGTGCATTAGAAACTTTGGGAGTAACTTCTGAGAAATATGCAGCAATGTTGTACCCCTTAGTCGAGTCTGCTTTACCAGAGGAAATAATGAAAACATGGGAACGATCGCGAACAGTGAAAACTGAAACTGGGAAAGAAGTTAATCTTTTAACTAGTTTTTTAGAATTTTCGAGATTCGAAGTGGAAAGCTAAGAGCGTTTGTATCTGGCCCGTTCCGGATTTGCATGTAGCAAAGAATTTGATACATCGAAATCTCGACATCACATTCCCACCGCAGGATGTATTGTAGCAAGTGAAAAGAAATACACTAAATCTGATAAATTATGTTTGTGGTGTAATAAAGTTTCTCATAACTCTACAGAATGTTTTAAAGCAAATGATATACCATATGATGAAAAGAAAGAAATATTGCGTAAAAAAGGGGCATGTATTTCTTGTTTAAAAATAGGGAATAATTCGAAGATATGCAAAAGTTATGTCAAGTGTTTCATTTGTAATAAACGACATCATACAGTTATATGTACAAAACCACGCCAATCGAAAGATGCCAAGAAAGAAATGAATGAAAATCCAAATACTGAGGTGTTGATATCTAGGAAAAATTCGCCAACTCTTCTTTTGACTGCTCTTGCCAGAAATACGAGTAAGAAAAAATCTGGTATTATCCGGATATTGTTTGATACAGGTTCTCAAAGATCTTTTATTAGAAAGGATATAGCAGACAAATTAGGGCTAGAAATATCAAATCAAGAAACTTTGAGTCATGGTTTATTTGGGGGTGGCGAAACTGAACAAAAGTTACATAATGCCTATGATATTACTTTGCAAAGCTTATGTTCAAAATTTCGATGTCGTATTTCCGTTTTAGATTAAACAAAAATTTGTGGAAATATACCCCGTGTTACGAATCTTAGTGTGTACCCTCTTCTGAGGAAGAAAAATATAGTACTAAGTGATGTGGGAGAAAACACACCGGAAATAGGCTTGTTAATTGGGGCCGATTACTTGGGTTCTTTATTGACCGGAACAATAGTTCCAATTGACGATAATTTGGTAGCAGTTAATACAAAACTGGGATGGACTCTCCAAGGTAAACAAGCATGTTCTGTTAAATCTTTAAATGATATTAGTTGCTCTTGCAACTTGGATTTAACACAATTATAGGATTTGGATGTGATTGGCATTAGAGATCCATATCAGAAATTAAATCTAGACAAGACGTATAGGCTGAGACTTTAAATTTCTTTCATAGAACTATTATGCGGATTGAAGATAACAGATATGAAGTTAGTCTTCCATGGAAGGAAAGGCATCCTGAATTAACTAATAATAAGGAACTTGCTAAGAAACGCCTCATATCGACCACAAAAACACTTGTTCGCACAGGTCATTTAGAAGAGTACAACGACATTCTCAAAGAATGGCTAGATTTAGGCATCGTAGAATTAGTCAAGGAAGATGATGGTATTGGGCATTACTTACCACATCGACCCGTTTTCAAGAGTAATAGCACGACTACAAAAATACGTCCCGTGTTCGATGCATCCGCTAGAGATGAAAAGGGTAATTCTTTGAACAATTGTTTAGAAAAAGGCCCAAATTTAATAGAGTTAATTCCCAGATTAGTGATGCAGTTTCGAAAGCATGCAATTGGCATTACTTCCGACATCAGAAAAGCCTTTTTGCAAATTTGTCTTTCTCCAAATGATAGGGATTATTTCAAGTTCTTATGGTGGAAAGATCGGAAGATAGAGGAAATCATAACCTTACGCCACTGCCGCGTTGTTTTTGGTGCTTCACCAAGCCCGTTTTTACTAGGAGCAACAATAACATATCATCTTGAACATGCTCCAGAAGAGTTGAAGAAAACTGCTCAGTTGCTCCAGAACTCCTTATATATTGATAACTGTGTCCTAAGTCTAGAAACGAAGGAAGAGGCTAGAGTCTTCATCTCTGAAGCCAAACAATTGATGTTTTCAGCCCAATTCGATCTACGAGGTTGGACAACTTCTCCGGATGAGGTTATAGAATGTGAAACTAATGAAAGATATATTCTATTACTGGGACTTTCTTGGGACGTCCAAATAGATGAACTCTCGTGTAATTTGGGTACAAGCACATTTTCAGAAAGCTCTGTTACCAAAAGAACTTTGTTGTCCTTAGCTCAAAGTATTTTTGACCCTATTGGCTATTCTAGCCCTACTACTGTAATCCCAAAATTAATAATGCAGAAAAGTTGGAAAGAAAAACTTGGTTGGGATGAAGTACTTCCACCGGATATGAGAAAAGAATTTCTAGACTGGTTCAAGCATCTGCACTTTTTAAAAGATTGTACGGTACCCAGAAGACTTGTAACTTAGACCCTTTAAGCATTGTGTAATCAGCCTACATTGTTTCAGCGACGCTAGCAGAGTATCCTACGCAGCCTGTATTTTCATACGATCATGTTATGAGGGAAAATCTTCGGTGCAGTTAGTTGCCAGCAAATCAAGAGTAGCACCTACTAAAGATATTACTATCCCACGATTAGAACTTCTTGGAACTCTCATTGCAACTCGCTTATATAACCAGGTAGTTGACTCACTTAATTTGCAAGGATGCAAAGTTTTTTTCTGGAGTGATTCAACTGTAGCGCTAACTTGGATTAAAAGAAAAAACTGCTGGAAGACATTTGTTGGAAATCGCGTTGCCGAGATCAGAAGTTACACAAACCCAGATGATTGGCACTATGTACCAGGCTCTATGAATCCTGCAGATCTACCCTCCAGAGGCTGCAATTCTAAAACTTTGCTCGAGAGTCGATGGTGGGAGGGACCTAACTGGTTGAAAGAAGATCCTGTAAAATGGCCTGTATCTGAAGTCCCAAGAGCTGATGAAGATCTTGTGGATTCTGAGAAGAAGAAATTAGTGGTGACCGTTGTATCTCAAGAGACCTCTAATTTTACGGATAGTTTACTCTACTTCTCTCAATACTCAAAACTTATTAGGATGATCGCATGGATAATGCGTTTCATCAACAATTGTCGGAAAAATGAATATGCCAGGAAAGGAGAACTAGTTTATGAAGAGGTTCTAAATGCCGAGAAAATATTATTGAGGTTAATCCAGAGGGAAACTTTTCAAGGCAAAGGAGTTGAAGTTCTTAAAGAAATGCAAACATTTAAAGATGATGATGAGAACAAAAGATTAGAGTGAGAACAAAATTAGTCCTAAGCGATGAAGGTGAAGACTTCAAATGTCCCATACTGTTACCAGGCGATAACGCAATTATTCACCGACTTATCCACCAGAAGCACTGCTAATTTCAACACTCTGGCCTTGGAACTCTGATATCTAACCTGAGAGAAAATTACTGGATAATAGGTACTAGGAGAAAAGCGAAGAAAATCTGCTCTTGTTGTGTCATTTGCAAAAGATTTAAAGCTAAACGCACGGAACCTCCTTTAGCTCCTCTACCGAGAAACAGAATAAAACATGCTGCCTTATTCGAAGTAACAGGAATTGACTTAGCTGACCCTTTATTCCTACTTTCAGGTGAAAAGGCATGGATTGTCCTTTTTACGTGCTCCATTTATAGAGCTGTTCATTTAGAACTAGTTAATTCTCTATCCACCGAAGCTTTTATAATGGCTCTAAGAAGATTTATTGCTCGAAGAGGAAGAGTGAGTATTATCTACACAGATAATGGCACTAATTTTGTGGGCACGAACAACGCTCTTCAAGATCTGGATTGGAAGCGTATTATGAGTTTTTCTGCCATCAAGAAAATAAGATGGAATTTCAATCCCCCAACTGCCGCTTGGTGGAGCGGTTGGTGGGAGCGAATGATCCGCATGTTGAAAGAGCTCCTGAGAAGAATTTTGAGCAGATCCATTCTTAAGCATGAAGAGCTAGAAACTATCCTGTGTGATTGCGAGGCTACGATAAATTCCAGGCCTCTAACGTATATCGATGACAACTCGGAAGGATTGAAACCGCTGAAACCTTCAAATTTCATGCAGGGAATTCCGAGTGCTGAAGTCCCAGATTTAGATGAGATTGATCATAACAGCTTAAATAAAAGATTGCGTTACCTTCAAAAACTTCGAAATGATTTACGAATGAGATTCCGCAACGAATATTTAGCCATGCTTGTGCATCGTGGGCGAAGTAGGGAAGATACCTTGCAAGTAGATGATGTAGTTATTTTGGAATCCCCGGGAAAACGTATAAACTGGCCGCTGTGTCTAATATTTGAAATTTCCCCTGGAGCAGATGGACATTCAAGAGTTGCCAGAATAAAGACAGCTGAAGGAGAAAAAATTACACCTTTCCAGCGAATTTATTCCCTAGAAATTAGAAGTTCAGAAATCCAATTTTTTGACCTGTTAAAAGACAACATTCCAGCCGTTGTGGAGATTCCCTCGGGATCAACCAAATCAACTGATGATGGTCCAGTTCCCGCACCTTCTGTTGCTCCAGACATTCGAACTAGAACCGGACGACGTATAAAAATACCCACTAGATTGGACCTCTGATTATTTTTTGCAATTTTTATTGTTTTATGTTTCCATCAAATTGCAAGGTGGGAGGATATGTTGAGTCAAACTCCTTGATTAATGTAAATTCGTTTCCCATGCAGAAGAACTGACTCTCAACTCCACATCAACAAAAATGTAAAAACAGTTCCGCTTTCATTTCAAAATTGTATCGTGTATCGTAAGTAATTCGTATTTAAATAAAGTGCTTGTTCTAAATTATCGAACAGTTTTCTCACAGATGCATATTTCTGGGTATTTGGGTTTTTGCAATTATTAGCTTTTTCTTTTGCTATAGGAGACGCGATCTGTTTCGATAATTTTCTTTTCATTTAAAATAATAAGTGCGGACAGTTATATGAATAATTGATGCAAATATAAAAGAAATGGGATTTCATAAACTGTCACGTACAGCCATGGAAACAACTCAACATAACTTTAGCAATTTTCCTTTTTTTTTTTTTTTTAGTTTTAAAACATTGTTATAATTTTGTTGATAAAGGACGTTGTAGACTTTATTCATAGTTATATGAAAACGAAGTGTAACGTAGTATATAATAAAGTATATTTGAACTCTCTTTAAAAATCAAACATTACTTTACGAGTTTTAGAATTTGCATGGTTAGCAGTTGTGTAAAATGAAGACAAATTAATTTTATACTGCTGCAACATTACTTTTTTGGCGTCCACTACAGGATTCGTATATTTTGATTTGAAAATACAATGTACAGAGAAAAGGGCAAGAAGTTGTTGAAGATAAATTATTTATTATTGAAATATATCTATTTTGAATATGATATATTATATATCATTATGGATGCATTGAAAAGGAAACGAAAAGTTACACGAACTGCGTTTACTCGTATATATAATATTATTGGAGAATCTATGATGAAACCTGATGTTAAAATATCAAACGATTTTGACATTTTAACAAATTTTCAACTGCTTAGTGAAAAATTTAATGAACTCACAACTTTAAATGATGAAATAGCTAGTTTGCTCTTAGTTGTACAAGACTTTGAAGAAGAAGATTTGGAAACCGAAGTAGAGACAGCAGATGAAGATGTGTTGCAGCAATATAAAATTAATTTGTCTTCATTTTACACAACTACTAACCATGCTGATTCTAAATCTCGTAAAGTAAGATTTGATCTTTAAAGAGAGTTAAAATATACCTTTATTATATACTACGTTACACTTCGTTTTCATATAACTATGCATTAAGTCTACAACGTCCCTTTTCAAACAAAAATTATAACAATGTTTTAAAACCAAAAAAAGAAAAAGGAAAAATGCTAAAGTCATGTTGAGTTGTTTTCCTCTTTGCGATTTCATAAAATCATCTGCTGAACTCAGAGTTCCATGGCTGTACGTGACACTCCCACCTTTGAATTTTTCGGATGAGAAACTCAAAATTTATCACGAATTAATTCAAAGATTTAAGCGTTTAATTGCTTTTATTTCACGTCGTACTCTGGTTCTCTTAGAAGGCTGGAGATTGGAATCAAACTGTGTGCACCTTTGCTGCTCCTTCACATGACAAGTGCTCTCATTCTTCTGTTTTTCCCTCGAAATTCTAAAAGCTATCTTCGAAATCTCAGGAACTTTACCTCGAAATAACTCTCCTGAGGTTGAACTGAGCTCAAGTGCATACAGTCTTTGTACAGGACGCAACATTTCACCTGTCTGTGTTTTGACTTTAACAAGACGTACGATGCCGTCTTTACCTGGAAAAACTTCAATTATCTTCCCTAAAGGCCAGTTTAACCTTTTTAAGTTCTTGCATTCTATATCTCCTACAGAAATAGGGTGGGTTTTTCTAATTTTCTTCGTGTTTTGTCTTAGTTGTCCTAAGTACTCTAATCTGAAACGTTTTTTGAGATCTTCTAGAAGTTTCAATCGATACAATTGTCTCTTTTGAAGACTGACAGAATCCAAATGATCAAGATCGGATACGCCACTTTCCTTCAGTTCATGCAGAAACATGGAAGGTGTCAATGGCTCCAGATCTAGGTCTTCTGATACGTAAGTGATTGGTCTAGAATTCATAACATTTTCGCAATCACATAACACCGCAGCCATTTCTTCGTACTTCAGAGAAGCCCTTCCCAAGACTCTCTTAAGTAGATCTTTCACTAATCCAACGAGGCGTTCCCACCATCCACTTCACCAGGGAGAATTTGGAGGAATAAATTTCCAAGTGATTCGTCTTATGTTTCCAAAATTTATCACTTGGTTTCAATCTATCTTCTGCAAAGCACGATTTGATCCGACAAAGTTCTTGCCATTATCCGTGTATAGAATATGTGGTCTTCCTCGGCCGGCAATGAAGTGTCTTAGTGATAATAAAAATTTGTCGGTTGACAAAGAAGTGACGAGCTCAAGGTGAATCGCCCGGTACACAGCACATGTGTACAGAACAATCCAAGACTTTGTACCATCCTTTAAGAAAAGAGGACCAGCAAGATCTATACCTGTTACCTCAAAAACTGCTGCATCCCGTACTCGGTCTTCCGGTAGAGGAGCAACGTTTGCATCTGCGTGTTTTGCAATAAATCGTTTGCAATGAATACACTGCCGTAGCACTTTTAGGACGGTCCTTCTGCTCCTTAATATCCGATACTTCTCCCTCAAATTTGCTAACAGAGTTCGTATTCCACAATGTAGGAGTTCTGTATGCTTGTACATAATCAGGTTCATGACAACGGGGTAGTTTGAAGGAAGAATTATTGGATTCTTGAAATCTTCAGTATCTTCTCTGATAATCAGTCTTGTCTTCACTCTAATCAAGCCTTTAGAATCCGTAAATGGTTGCAGACTTCTCAAGCGTTCATCCATGACCAATAAGATATTGAAATAGGTCCAAGAGCAGCATAATCCGACTTAATGGTATAAGCAAGTCTTGTTCCAATGAAGCAAGCTAATAGTTCCAGTCTTGAAATTGAAATACTTTTTAAGGGAGCTACCTTTGATCTAGGAGCTACTAACTGATAAGATATGTCATTTTTATTTTCGATCTCAAAAATATACAGGTAGCATATGCTTCTTGACTAGCATCACATAAAACGTGTAAACTATGTTGAGAGTTGGTATATCTTTGAATCCATCTTGGAATTTCCAACCTCTTTAAATTATGCAACTGTTTTCTCCATTTTTGAAAACTTTTCCAATTTTTTCAGGCAATTTTTCATCCCAATTTGCTTTTATTTTCCAACATTGCTGCAATAATATTTTGGGAATCAGTGTTACAGGACATACAAATCCTATAGGATCAAATACTTTGTGACATTCTGACAAAATATGTCTCTTAGTTACATTCTCCAGTTCAGGGCTCAGTTCGCCTCTCCAATCGATTTTCAGTGTATCCATTTCTATGTTCCACACAAGTCCTAGAACAGATACATATTGAGGACTGTTCAAAACATTTGTAGGTAAGTCTGCATTATTTAGTGAAGATTGTACCAAGTTATGTTGCCAACCACGCAAATCAAATCTTCCAAGGGCCATGATTTCTTTAGATTCATTTATAAATTCTCCCAATTCAGCTCTGCTTGCAAAGCTGGCCACATAATTATCAACATACAAAGATCTTCCAATGTGGCTCCTAAAAGAAATGGACTTGATTTTTCACCAAAAACTACACGACAATGTCTGTAAACCTTGAGATGCTTTGGATCTCCTTCCTCCCACCAAAGAAATCGTAGATAATCTTTATCGTTGTCATTAAGTCGAATTTGGAGAAAAGCCTTCCGGATATCAGAAGTGACACCATACTTTCCAAGACGAAACCTGTTCATATGGGATGGAATTAGATCTACCAGGTTAGGTCCTTTCTCCAAACAGTCATTCAAAGCAGGACAGTCTTTTATTCTTGCCGATCCATCTAAAACCGGTCTAATTTTTGTAGTTGAATTTTCCTTAATGACTGGTCTATGAGGAAGGTAATGGCATTTTAAATCCTCCAGGTTTGATTCTTCTAATTCTTCAATGATTTCTTCTGTCATCCATTCTTTGAAAATATTTTCATAATTTTTCAAAATATTGAGATCCTTAATTCTATTCACGGTCGCTTTAAGTCTCTTTTCAGGCAGAGGTCTATTAGATGGTAAGTCAGGATGATCTTGCATCCATGGTAATGATACAATATAACGTCCATCTTCATCTTGTTTTACAGAATGCAGAAAAGCTTCTCTTGTTTGTTCTTCAAGTTCAGCTCGTTTTTGTTTCTCAGCAGGATCCAGGATTCCCAGAACATCCAAGTTCCAAAGATCAGATACGCTTGCATTGTTTACGTGTAAAGATAAGACTGTTAAATAGCTATCTGTATTTTCGGCTTCGGTACTCAATTTGCCCATTAGAGTCCAGCCGATCAATGTTTACATAGCAATCAATCCACATGACAAATTCACAATCTTTCTAGTGAAAAGTTTTCCCGCTATATCTGCTCCAATTAGCAAATCAACCGTGGGAGAAAAATATATTATATCAGCATCTTGATCACTTAGAAAAATACCTTTCTCTTTAATTTCCTCTTTCCAATATCAAGTTGTTGTTCGGGGAATGTCTGCACATATCTTCTCTTGATCAAGAACTTCAAAGGTGCAATGATAATTCCTCTGAAAACTGCTGATATAAATTTTGTAAAGAAGATGCTGTTGATAACTTTCAACTCTACCAAAGAGATTACGAATGATGTTTTCATCTCATATGGGTTTAGAGTTCATCTTAGCGACATCTTCTTTACTTATGTAAGATTTTTGACTACCCGTATCTATCAAAGCTCTTACAGCAAAATCTTTATCCTTTCCTCTCAGAAAAACAACTAAAGTTTGAAGAAAAACTGTTGGAGAACATGTAGGATTCGCTAATGAGCTAAAATGTTCTGTTGTATTGTTGATGGATACATCCTTTTCTTTACTAGGACCACAATTCCCAGTAGCCTTTATATCTGGACACATAACAGGGTAATGTCCCCTTTTACACTGTAAACATCCAATTTTGTTCCGACACTGTTTTGACAAATGGCCCATTCTAAAACATTTATAACAACAGCCTCTTTTCTTCAGCCGAGCTATTCGTTCAGTTAATTCTAAGTTTGAGGCAAATTTACAATCTTTGGTTTCATGATTCTTAGCACAGAATACACACTTTAATGAAGAAGAATTCTGATTCCCTGAAAATAATCCCGCTGCAGTCGGAATGTCTCTTTTCAGTTTGTTAACTTTCGTATTATCCTTAACAGAAAATCCTGTCATGGCAAGAGTTATTCTTTCTTCATTTTCAACTTCAGTCTTCAAAAAATCCATCAAATTATTTAGGCAAGATTCCTTCTTATCTTTATTCCAACTACTGTTTCGCTGCCATGCTCTCAGAACTTGTTCAGACTAGCATGATTCGACGAGTGGAAATAACATCGCGGCATATTTTTCAGTAGCTACTCCTCAGCTTTCCAAAGCCTTTAATTGGGTTTCAATGCGATCATATAAAGTCGGAAGTTTTACTCGCTGTTCTTTCAAATTCATACTTAACGTTAACTTCAAAAGCTCTCTAACATAGAATTATACTAATAGATCTTCTCTCCCAAAACGTGATTTAAAATAGTTAATTACCTTTCGGTAATTCTCGCTGGTAGGTGGAAAACTTTCTACCACTTCTCGGGCTCTAGTATTTGGCATTGTAGCTTGAATCAAGTGTTGAAACTTGTCAGCTTCATCTATATTAGGGTCATCATCAATTTTACTAAATTGACCCCAAAATGGTAGCCAATCTTTAATTTCGCCGCCAAATTTTTTTAATTCTAACACAGGCAATTTAAATTTTCTTTTTGAAATACCATCTATGGAATGACTATCAATATTCTCATTAATAGCGTTTGTTTTGGTTTGTATAAGCAGATTCATTTTTATAAATTTTCTTGCATATTCATCTGCTGTCTCAAGTTCGGTTTCCAAATCTTGTTCTTCAAAGTCTTCTTCAACCAAGGGCAAACTAGATATTTCATCATTTAAAGTTGAGAGTTCATTAAATTTTCCACTAAGCAGTTGAAAATTTGCCAAAATGTCAAAACCCTTTGATATTTCAATATCAGGTTTCCTCATAGATTCTTCAATAATATTATATATACGAGTAAACGCAGTTCGTGTAACTTTTCGTTACCTTTTCAAGGCATCCATTAAGATATATAATATATCTTATTCAAAATAGATAAATTTCAATAATAAATAATTTATCTTCAAAATCTACTTGCCTTTTTCTCTTTTCATTGTATTCTCAAATCAAATTATACGAATCCTGTCGCGGACGCCAAAAAAGTTATGTTGCAGCAATATAAAATTAATTTGTCTTCATTTTACACAACTACTAACCATGCAGATTCTAAAACTCGTAAAGTAAGATTTGATCTTTAAAGAGAGTTAAAATATACTTTTATTATATACTACGTTACACTTCGTTTTCATATAACTATGCATAAAGTCTACAACGTCCCTTTTCAAACAAAAATTATAACAATGTTTTAAAACAAAAAAAGAAAAAGGAAAAATGCTAAAGTCATGTTGAGTTGTTTTCCTCTTCGCGATTTCATAAAATCATCTGCTGAACTCAGAGTTCCATGGCTGTACGTGACAAGATGCAAGAAAATTCATAAAAATGAATCTGCTTATACAAACCAAAACAAACGCTATTAATGAGACTATTGGGCTAGACTGTAGAAGACGGTCAGGTGGATTTTTCGCCAATTTGGCGAGAGTTTTTGGTTGCTAAGCTTGGGAGATTATGGCGCCAAGGTTGTTTCTACTGCAAACTTCTGACGTATATATCATGTGTTTATTTCGTGATGGATATATCACATGATTTTGACAGGTGATTTATTTCGACCAATTAGATACGCGAGTTTAAATTTTGTGTATAATTCTATGGTATTTGTGTGTTTATTGAAGCTTTGTTGTTGTAGTTTGTGAAATGGCAGCTAATTATATCAATTTTAAGTTTTTTGTTGAATTGGAACGATCTGGAGAGATGAAAGCCATTGAGTGGTGTCGGGATGTTGGTTTAATGGCGTCTTATTATGAGTGTCCAAAATGCGGTAATAAAATAAGGTTAGCAGCGAGAAAAGATTTAGTGGATGGTTGCGAATGGAGATGTTCTTCGGCCAACCACGATTGCAACCGCTCCATAAGGAAATGGTCTTTTATTCGCGGGCACATTTGAAGATTAGTATTGTGTTGCAGTTGATTTATTTGTGGGTTTTGGCAATGTAAAAATAGTTTTGTGATGAAGGAGCTGGGTGTTAATGATCATACTGTGGTAGATTGGTTTATGTTTTCTCGCGAAGTCTGTGTTAAGAGGGTTTTGGACGAAGATGAGAAGCTGGATGACGAAAATAAACCAATCATAGGCGTTAAAAATTTCATTGCTACTTGTTTTTAGGCCTATGATTGGTTTATTTTCGTCCCAACGTCATTTTTTCCTTAACGCAACGTAACGGACTCCTATGTGAACATGCCCTTACTTTTAAACCTCGGAAAACTTAGGTGTGGGTCAGCAGCCGTAAAAGTTGGAGTTAAATCTAAGTGGTTGAGTAACAAATCGCGTCTCTGGAAGGTCATAGCTCGTAATACCCGTTGAATCTCCTCATCCTCTAACTCCTGCCCCTGAAGCTCGGCATTACTTGCCGCTTCTGTACATACTGAGTTAAGCATAGTTAAATAGTGTAATTACTCATCAAACATAAATAGAGTAAGCAAAATTTTTCTCTCCGTAGTACTCTATACGAAATTCCTCCCCCAAAATTTTCGCGTACATAGCATATACAATACATACATAAAACACTTATGCTTATTAAACATTTCCCAACATAATTATACACCCTCCCCAAAATACATATAAATACACAGTAATGCCTCAATTATATACTTTTACACAATACTCGATTATACATTTTACATTATTTTACCTCTTAATTAAGCTATTGCCTCTTTACATTTAATTAATTTACGCGAGCCAACATCGCATTGAGCCGAAACCCAGAAAGGGCACGGTACCATTTTTATTGTGATTTGCATGATTAATTTCTTGACACATAACTCACTTTCACAAAACAATGTGATTGAAAAGTTTCTGAAATTACTTTAAACTAGCATTTTTTTTCTCTGCAGATACAAACAATCCACATATTGGATCTCCCAAGAAAACATTACTCAATAACAACTAAAATTCAGATTTTGAGGCATAATAATTCATTTATTTAATTTCCATAATTCTAACAGTTCTTCTTTTACAGCTTTACATTTAATTTGATTACACACAATAATCTCCAATCATTTCAAATGTTTCATCAATTAAACAAAATTAACAAATTTCTGGTGACTGGTGAATACCCCTAAAACGTTGAATCAAAGCCTGTCTATATTTTTATTTTATTTTATATTACTTTTAACTAGTTGAGCTCAATTCGATTTACAAGTAATTTCTCATAAAAAAGGGTTAACGATACCTTCAGTCGACTGAAAAAAAAGAAGAGAAGGAAAAATGAAAGAAAGGGATGAGAAAAAGTTAGACAGTTGGGCATGCCCGGGCATCAGTAGTCATGGATCAAGGCATCCAGGCTCCGGTTGCTCTCGGACTTCCACGGGAGACAGCTCGCATCTTGTCCATCACGGCTCGCTCACAGGGAAACAGCAGTGCGGGATCGGAGAAGCAGGTGACAACAGGGTGATAGCTACGAGGGTCTGTCGGGAACTGCTCTCCAAGTCATCTGCGCTTCTGTAAGAAATACTTTTTACCCTCCCTAACGCATGCGCACCGGAAGGCAGGACGTTGCAAATAGTTCCTATCCCTTCCTCTTCCAGACGCCGTAAAAATCAGTCAACAAAGCACAACTTTTCTCATTTATTTAGGTTGTCAGCTGTAGTATTTTTTTTCATATTGTTTAGCGCTGGGCTCTTGTTTTTTTCGAAGAGAACACTTGAAGACAGAGCAGCGCGCCGATAGCCGTCTTGTAACCTTCCGCGGGTAACCTCTCTGGCTAGGCTCGGAGATATGGGAAAGTCATCAAAATTCTTTCGCCCTGCGACTTCAATCTGTGCTTTCCCCCAACATCCTGGGAAACTGTTGCAATGTGCCCAAGTAAAAAGAAATGGCAAAAGGGGAGGGTATAGAGCTACCCAGACATAGACTTGGGAAAGAAAGAAAGCAATTTTAGGGAATACAGGATTTTAAGGCCAGGCAAAAGGGTAACTTCAAAACTAATTTTTATCTTACTTGATTAAAATTCACCAGCCATCCACTTAGACACTCAGCCACCTTACTACATTTTAACTGTACTTACACACTTAAACACTTCTTTTAACATCATAATTGTGTATACACTTCTTTTAACATGAATAATTGTGTATAACATTACTTTACGAGATTTAGAATTTGCATGGTTAGTAGTCGTGTAAAATTAAGACAAATTAATTTTATACTGCTGCAACAGAAACCGATGACAGATCGAATAAATTATAAAAATGACACTACTGAAGGTAGTTTTTAATTATAGATTTTTTTCCATTGCATGTATTGTACTTAGTTGATTACCATCCGAGTTTCGGCAAATTCCGTTTTTGGATTTATGTAAGGCATTTCTTATATATCTTATTCTTTACTGTCCTTTAAAGTGTTATGATGACTACACTAAGGACCTTTTCAAATGAAAAATCACATTAAACTTATTTTTTCAATACTACTATAAATTTTAAAAAACTACTATATACTTTATAAAATTTTCACATTTCCCTTAATTTAACTAGGGAAATATATCGTCAAACTCTCATTTCATCCTCTGTGAAATATCTTCTCATAACTTGGTTTTTGCTAGCCATATTTTTGCCCAGTTTAAAAATTAAATGAAAACGTGAAAGATGTTTTGCGTAGTTGCAAGTATATAACTTGGAAAATAGACATAAGAAATCAGCGTTTAAACTTTTCAGATTATACAGCAAATCACGGCAGTTAATATTCCAGTAGGTATAGTGTCGAAAATTTCCTTTCAGTTGTTAACTGCAGATGTGTATTCCTCCCCATTTGTTTCTTGTAAACACTGCCTTTCTTAGGGTAAACCATTACCCAACGGCAGAAGAAAGAAACACCTGTCGACTCTTCCTTGGGGCAAATACCGTTATTTGTCGAAAGTGGGTGTTTGGTGAGAGTCTCCTCCTCTCCTGTTGACCATCGCTTTTGACAATTTCCACCCCTCATGAAAAATGAACTGCTCCCGAGCAACCACTTTCTGAGGGATTTTCTCTTCAGAGGTGACCAGTAGGTTCGCTACTCCTAGTAAACATCGCTCTCGTTGGATTTCTGTCTGATCGCCCTTCTCTGTACTGTAAAATTTTTCTTGACCATCCTGATTTGTCATTTTATTTTTATTTATTTTTTTAAATTTATTTTCAACAATTTTCTCCCCCAAACCCCTCTAACTATCTTAATAATTTCGCTTAACGTCTAATTATAGCGTAATTTAAACTAACTTTTAAAAAAATATTTATTTATTTATTTATTTTTCATTTTTTTTATTTATTCATTCACATTATCATCTTGCGAACGGTAACCATGAAACATCCCACTGTTGATACCGAGGATAAGGGGCTAATGCTCTAAGGCACCTCGCAAGCTTTTCCTACGACAACGACGACGAAACTTTCGAAGATTTCAGCGGAAAGAGGGTCGATTAAGCCAATCAGAAAGCTCATAAATCAAATTAAAACATCATACTACTGTAAAATATGGGTTAAGTAAATTAAAACTTGTGAAAGAGTACTTTAAAATATATTCGTAATTATGTTCAGTTTTATTTGAAAAAATTATAATTAATTTTGTTAAATAATGGGAAGTTTTTCTTCTTTTGTTGAAAGAATGACACACTTTTTTTTAAACTGGTAAAGTCAACTTTTTGAAATGTTTCATGAAATTCTTAGAATTTAAAACTTAAGCACAATATATGTGTAGTTTCATAATATTGGAATTTTCGCAGATGTTATAGAAAATGTTTCAAACAAGGACAGTATGAATTAAAATATATCTCAGACAAAGGATAGTTAAATGTTAAGGAATTAAACTGTTCTATTCAGTAATGAGACCCTCTTACTTTTAACAACATAAAAAAAAGATTCTGTTAAAATAAATCACTGAACTTTATATGACATCCTTGCTTTAATGAAGTTCAAAATTAGAGCTTTTAAAAAAATTGTCGCATTTATATATGTAACAACTGAAAAAGCACATATTCCAATCTCTGAATTATTAACATTTGAGTTTAGAATTTAAAATTTCAATATACAGATCATGTAACAAAGGAAATTTTCAACGTTCATAGCAAGTGAAAAAACCCATTCTACTCGCAGACGTCGAAATAAAGTGTTCCGTGTGATTTTATCCTGAGGTTCACCTAGCTATTACTTCAAACTGCATGCTAATCTGATTGGTATTTTCGGTCTGAAATGTTACAGCTGAATTGAATTTAGCCACTGCGAGGTGATAAGTAAGTGAAACCGTTCGCTGCATTTCAGCTGAAAACTGTAAAAAATATAGCCTGCTGTGGCCAATGAGAGTGAGTTATCAAGAAGCCGGCTACGTAGCTAGAGACGGAAAAGCACGTTGTTTCTTGTCCGTCGCGGATTAATGAATATAGACGTAAGAGAGATTTAGACATAAAACTAAATTTAAAATGGGACGAATATTGCACAGGAAGGTAATTTAATTATTATATTATATTATTTATGGTGTATTATATAATTAGTTGATACGTTACATATGCATTTTACGCGTGCTTGTGAAACAATATTATTGTGTTATTTAGAAGTTTGTCATACATCCATGACTAGATTTTCAGAGCGATCATTATATACCGTGTCTATTTCTTATCTTAAAAATGTATTGTCTGAATGCAATACTAGTTGTCAATATTCTTTACTGTTATTAAAGATCTTTTTCTGCTCGATAGACCATTTATTAAAACTTTCTTCAAAATGCCACGAAGAAACGAGAGCTGCAAAAAGTAATCTTAAGTTAAATTCTCTCGTATGAATATTTTCTTTTTTTATCCATGGGAAATATTTCATAACATGCGGAATGGGAAAAGAAAATTTAAAGCTTGCTTGTAATCTGATGCTACAGGTAAAACATAGTGTTTGATACATAATTGTTGCTTTTGTAAACTGGACTTTTCCATTCAGTTTAATGTGAACAGTAAGAATAATTGATAACACCTTTTGCAGATCATATGTACACCATAGACTTTTCTGGATTATAAAGACGAAAGAAGATAGTACCTTGTTTTCAAAACAAGGCAGACGTTTTCATCTGTAGTATGGGGATTAAAACTGTAAATGGCTACTAAAGTGTCTAGTCTATATCCCATTTAAATACAAGGAATACAAGTGCCTACACATGGGGGGGGGAAGTAAATTATGGAAACAACAGTGGATCCTCAAGAGAGTTTGTGGCATATTTGAACTGAACAGCTCGCTCTTTGAAAAGAGAGCAGTTAGAAATACTGCTTCCTTTGATATGTTAAATTTGGTTTTCATCTTGAAAAACTGTATTAAGTTTTTGTAAAAGATCAGTTTATTTGTCAAATATGAGTTTTGTCAGAGTTCTGCCATTTAAAAAAAAAAAAAAAAGATTTTGAGATCCCCCAAAACATTATTCTAGAGTTGATAAACAAAATAAGAGTAAATTCAGTTTTTATGTGTATAATATAAACCATCCAAAAATATTATATTTTTTAGATCTCTAAATCCATACAAGGGTAGCAATGTTTGTTATCTATACCTATGTAATACTGTATTTTTTTTTTTTTTTTTCATGTATTTTAGGGAGAGAGTGGTATTGCAACTACCTATATTAGCAGAAAACAAGCTTTAAAGAAACTGCAGCTATCTTTGAAGGATTTCAGGTAAATGTTTAAAAATAACTTGATATATAATATTTTCATATTTTTTTACTCTCTTCAAGTCTTACAATATTATGCATTTTTGTTTAAAGTATTTATAAAAAACTAATCATGCACACCTCCTAAATGTTAAAAATTATGGTAATTAGTAATGATAATACACCTATAATTCTAATTTATTTTGAATATATATTCTGTATAAAGGGTAAAAATTGGAAATTAACATAGAATAATAATAAATTCCAAACATCTTAGGCATATAAATTGGAACAGCATCCCAATTGACCCGTTTTCTCGCCAAGCCAATTTTTTCCCGCCAACCTTGGCGCCATTGTTGTTTACTCCAGCCCTCCGCATGGCAAGTGAGTAAGACTGGTTCTTAAATCCCACCCCCTTCCTGCTACTCGTTGGATAGCATGCAACACAGCTTATTTATTAAACTTTTATAATAAAATGAGATTATAAAGAGATTTCTTAATAAATAAAACTTACTTGTAAATATCCGGTGATTTTAAAAATATTGAAGTTTATAATTAAAAAACGTCCTTCTTCTTAGGGCACTTAAAACTACTCACCAAAAGAGAACATTCCCTTAGAAATCGGTGATAAACAAGACTATTTCTAGAAATATCAACTATATATAACTTACTGGGGATACCGTCCGAGCCGAACGCATGCTTACCGCCAATTTTGCAATCCGACTTGAATAGTCTAACTAGTGCAGCCTGATATTTAGAAACAATACTGCTAATGGGCAACATAACTATTTAGTTTAATTTAATAAAGCAATAAAAAATTTTTCAAAGTAAAAATAATAATTCTAAAATAATATCTAATTGACAAACTAAATCACTACAATCTATTTGAAAATTTAATGTAAATATATTATATATTAATATAGTAAACTATTTATATATGTATAAATAAGCTATGTATAAGTATATTTAGCTTAAATAAAGTATAAAAACTCTAAAAATGAATTTAGAAAATCGTATAGTCACCAAGCACGTGTTAATCCAATGATGAATCCGTCGGTCAAGCAGCTAACAGAGCAGAAAAAAATCTGAACTAACTTTTGACCTCCTGAACCGGCTAGCTTAATATTACAGCAACCCTTGTGACGTAGTTCGTCGTCAAGGCGGGTTTTCCGAGCCCAGGAACGAACCGTGTCAATAAGGGTCAATAAGGAATCTTAGCCGAAATGTTCTTTTTATTAATAGTTTTGAATGAAAGATAATTTTGGACTTTTGACCAATTTTTCAATTGAAAATTGAAAAATTTGTCAAAAATTTTCAATTATTAATTTCCTCCTAATGACACATCATTCTTTGCTAGCACCCTGTATCTTGAGTGTAGCCCTTGCTAAACTCCTCAAAAAGTTTGACAATTAGTTTATTTGTCCAAACTCTGTTGAAAGCCTTGGTCAAGTTCAAAAAGGCAGCCACGGTGGGATTTGTAGGCCGTAAGTTATGGGCATCTCTGACAAAAATATAAAATTTGATCAACGGTACTATGCCCCTTCTCAAAACCATACTGCTCTTCCTGGGAGCAGGTCATTTGACTCAAGATAAAAAGCAAGTCTGTTTAGCAGCATTTTCTCCACAATTTTAAATTGAATAGAAGTCAGGGCAGTAGGGCAGTAACTCTAGGGAGAGTTAGCAACTTTGTCAGTCTTCCTAATGGGAATAATTATGGCCCTTTTCCATTCAAGTGGAAGTCGACCACTCTTCCATGACTGGTTGAACAAATCCAACAGTCTAAGTTTGCCATTTAGGCCAAGATACAAGAATATTTGTTTATGTATGTAGTCAGGCCCAGAGGATTTCTTTGGGTCGACATCCCTCAACACAACATCCAGTTCATCCATGGCAAAATCAGCGTTAAAACAGGGTACCTAAGGTCCGAGCTATGACATTTTTGAACCATAAGTCTCACACGGCCCTCAATAGGTTTGTCATTTTCTGTAAATGTTAAATTGCTCATTTTCTTGTAGTATTATCTGAGAACATTGGCAGCAGCTTTATCATTGAGCAGAATTTGTCTGTTTAAATCCAATGTAGTATTACCAACTTTTTGAGGACATTCTTTGTAATTTTGCTAGCTTCCACAACTTAGAGCTAGGTGTTCTAGCATCAATTTTACTGCACATTTTGCACCAAGCTTTCCTTTTGTTAATATCATAAACACGTTTAATCTTTGCATTAGTTTTATTAAGCTTGATTCTAAGTTCACTGCTGTTTGAATTTTTAAGTTCCTGGTACAAAAAGTTCCTCCTTTCAATTAGTGTGGTGATGCCAGGGGTGTTAAGTGACCACAAGGTCTTAGGCCATTTAAAGTTACCTCTTGGAATGGATCATTTAGCACAATGAATAACTATGTCTTTAAAGAAGTTCCAATTAGCCTCAAGGTCATCATTAAAACCATCAGAACAGAGTTTCTGGTCTATCAATTCTGTAAAAGCTTGCCAGCCTGATTTGTGAAAGTTCCAAAAGCTCTCCCTAACAACAGAAGGCTATTTTTTACTCTTTAATCTTTATCAAAATAGGTAAATGGTTACTTCCTCTGTTATTTAAGATGGACCATTGACATTTTGGGTATAAGTCAGCACTTACAAAGGAAACATCCAGGGCTTCAGTGGTGTTGTAGCTGAATGAAATGAGTAGGAGAGCCATCATTAAGAAACACAAGAGAACAACAATTTCTGTATCATCATAATTTTGTTACATAATGGTTAAAGCTGATGTATAATTATAAAAATAGTAAAAAATTAGGGAAATTATTCTGTGAATAGTTTGTATATCCAGGACTGTGACATTTGATCATCATCTAGAGGTTTTTGTAAAAAAAAAGTTGACATCAAAATTTACAACAAAATGATCTGTAAAATACAAGATATGCTCATTGGTTTACAATAGTATTTCAGCATGTAATTTCCATATCTCATTCAGAAATTGATAATGTATTTTTTTCATAACTTACTGCCTTTTTATGAATTGTGATCAGTAATATGTACATATTTTTTGTCCATTTATAGACGTTTATGCATTTTGAAAGGCATCTATCCTGTTGAGCCCAGTCATAAGAAAAAAGCCAATAAAAATAATTCAACAAATAAGACATACTTCTATGTAAAAGATGTTAGATTTTTAGCTCATGAGCCATTGATTGATAAGTTTCGAAGCTTTAAGGTAATATTTCTTTTTTTTTTCTCTTGAAATTTTGGTCCATTTGTTATTTAAGAATTTCACAACTTCCTGACTTTGTTTTTTAATGAAAAATTATTTTATGCCAAACTATTCTCTTTTTAATGTCATGAAAATTGAAGTAATTTTGGTCATTTAATTGTTATTTTATGATACTGAATATTGTAGCTATTATTTATACCATTCTGCTAAGCTCTTAAGCAGTTGTGCTCCTTAAGATCCTGATGAAAGATGCAAGATCCTTTCAGTGTGCTCATGTATAAATTTGAAATTTTGTTTGTTGGATTTAAAACTCATTTCATCTGAAATAATCATTTACGTTATGAAGTATTTTTTAAAAGCAGTATAGAAAAAAAAAACCTCACTTTATTATTTCTTAACAAATAAGTCTAAATTCTGTACATTTAGATGTCAATGATTGACTTGATTCTTGTTTACAATATACAATAGAAGAATCATTTATAACTGTACTACCAATTTAGTCAATTTATTAACCAGAAGCTCTATAGAACTTTTAAGTTAAACAACAAATTTCACTCAACTGTTAAAGAGTAATTTATTGTTAATTTTATTTATACCTAAAAACATTTATTAACCCCTAATTTATTTAAATTTGCATTGATTTTTTAGAGTTTTCTTTGTTTCATCCCATATAGAAAGTTAATTATTCATTTACCCGGAACAAATTTATTTTTAAAGAGCTTAGTTCTGTGAATATGTCTGTATCATTTACTAGTTTAGTGCATACATATGTACTTACATTTTATAGGTATTTGTAAAACGCTTAAGAAAAGCTATTAATAAACAAGATCAAGAAACAAGTAGGCACATCAGAGAAAATGAACCTACTTACAGACTGGATCACATTGTGAAAGAAAGGTTTGTTAACATGAAATATACTTGCTAATTTGTCTATTGAAAACTTTCAATTCCATAGAGTATATGTTAAAAAGGAGCATTTTAAAGTTTTCACTTTTATCAATTAATATAAACACATCCAAATTTCATAAAGGTTATGAATCTGACATTCATTGCTGTAGCATCCAATCTAAGTTTTTCATAGAAAGCATTAATTTTGTTACAGAATTGTAATCTTGCATAAGCTAATCAAGATAAAAATATCTTAAAATAATGAAAAACATTAAAAGTAAAATTTTAATAGTTATGAAGGAATTTTTCTTAATAATTCTATGTTAAAAAAATATATAATTCAATAACATATTACAGAAATGTTTTTAAGTTGATTTCATTTAGAGTATTAAACTGGAATTTATCCAGAAAACTCAGAAAAAATGAAGGAAAAAAGTGCTATCTAAGTATAAATTCTGTTTACATTCAAGTTCTCATGTGCAAGATGAATTTATGCACAAATGCTTTGTGATACTATCTGGAAAAATATACAGATGGCATATTAAATATTGGAACAAATTTAACTTATGAAATAGGACTAAAAAATAAGTCACAGCTGAAAAGTTATGTGAATTCATGACCTAACTTTGAAGCTAAACAAACTAAACCCCTCTCTCTGAGGCTTAAGGAGAGAAATCTAAACTGCTGAATATTTTTACTACATGATGTGTTAAAATTTATTCAGAATTAAAGCTAGAAATTATTTTTCGCTAGAATGTGAATGTGTGCTTTATGACAGAAATTAAATTAGAAATAAAATCTTGTTAAATTTGTCTTTTCATAAATGTATTTTCAGAGTTTGAATGATTGAAGTTTTTATGAGTCTAAATTTAGATTGAAATATTAACCCCTTACTGTGATAATAATAGGATAAATTTTAATAAATTTATATGATATGAGTAATTTCAATTTCCTCGTAAGTCATGTGTAAAAGTGTAAGGGGATAAATTACTTTCTTTTATAGTATATATTAAATGATATATTCAATCTAATATTTTTTTATTAACAGATATCCAACTTTTATTGATGCATTGAGAGAACTGGATGATGTGCTGTCTTTATGCTTCCTGTTCAGCACACTTCCTAAAGACAGAGTTGTGAAATCTGAAATTACTCACCTGTGTCGCAGACTTACAGGTTTGTATTTAAAATTTCATTATTTCTGTTTAACAGTATTGTGAGCTAAATTTTACAAACTTTGAAAAACCTATGACTTCTAATTAAAGAATTTTAAACTTTTTTAATACAATAACTTAACTGGTTTAGTGAAAAAGATGTTTTGTCTCTTTCTTTAGCTTGCCAGTGTGAAATATATTTTTCTTTTTAAAATTTGTTTCATAATTATAGTTTTACATTGCATTTATCACTGCAATGAAAGTTATCTTTGTATTCTTATATTATCATAGATGTAAATATGAATAAGTGTTATAAGAAATTATTTTAAATCAATCCTCATTAATTTTATATTATGCGGAGGCACATTTCTTACTGTATAGTAGTGATGCGACATCGATAACAAAACATCGATGTTTTGAAACATCGATATTCAATATTAAAACATCGATGCTAATAAAACATCGCCCTAAAACCATCGATGTTTTTAAACATCGATGTTTTAGAACATCCATTTTTAAAACTGGTTTAGTAATCTCTAACATTAATGTTACTTCCGTTATTCGTGGGGGGAGGGGGTGATCAAATTTTACTCTCTGATTGGGCAGGCACAAATGACAAAAACTTGGTTGTTTTGGGCTATATTGATGACTCAAAATTCTCGTTGTAAATACCGCCATGTTTTGCCTTCAAATGTCCAGATAAATTCGTGGTATTGCCAGAAGTTTTGAGGGATTTAAGGCAAATATTGCATTTTGCTAATTTGTCAGTGGTTTTGTAAAAATATTTCTAAACGGTACTTTTGAGAGGCATCTTACTAATAATATTAACGTCAACTTATTTAAAACTGGAACAAAACAAAAACTTAAATGGATGCACTTGTGTATATACTATTTGTAAAATAAAACCCCATGGAAGGTTTTGGAGTGTCAGGAACATTCCAAGCGATCTGATTGGTTCATTGGTTGTTAATTGCCATTTGTTTGTTTGCTAAGGAATCATTCCCCCTTTTGTATTCGTCCTTTTCAGAATTCAGACTTACATTTACTGAGTGTGAAAATTATGCTAAGTAGTAAATTTTTTTTATTACGGTACTTTTTCATTAAAAAAACATCGATGTTAAAAAAACATCGGCTTCAATAAATCGATGTCGCATCCCTACTGTGTAGGTGGACTTCTATCAACCTCTGGGCCGAAAATGAGGTCTGCATTATCTATATAAGAAATCATGATTCAAATGAGGAGTTTTAGGGTCTGTTCACATAGAATCCGTTAGTGTCAGTGTTACTTGTATTGAAATATATTTAACCAATTACAAACCTCCAAACGGGTAGCCACAAAATTGTTATTGTCTGTGTTTGGTTTAAAATAGGTCAATACGAGTAATGCTGATGGATTCTATGTCCTAAGGCCCTCTGTATGTAATTAATTCATATTTATGAGTTTCTAACAATTTCTCCTCATGATGTCTCTTTTACATAACCTATGAATAACTCTGTTGGTGTTGACTCTTTCTTAATGCTTAAGCTTGTTTAAAGCTATGAATAAAATACACTTATTCTCACTTATATAATTTGCCCCTCATGTTTATAAAAAATGCTGTTCCAGCTTTAAATTCTGAAGGTGTTTACAAATTTTACAAACTTAAAGATAGAAAAGTATTAAAATACACAAGGTTTTTAATTAGTTTAAATATTTGTAGGGTTCAGTTTATTTAAAAATTGTATGTAGTGTACACTTTTCATTTTCCTTTAAATATTAAACTTTAGTTATTTCAAGCCTATTAACAAAAGGTATCTTTTAAAGTTTATTATAATTAATTTTCATATCTGTGGGTTGTGTTAACACAAATTTAAAAAAGAAAATTATTCACAGTATGAGATAAATATTTAAAAAAATTATTTGCAGTATGAGATTTAAAAATATAATAGGAACATTTTTTAAAATTTAATTACGACTCAGAAATTCTTATGAATTTTTTTTATGAAACAAAAAAAAAAGTGTATGGCATTTTCGTAAAAAAATAACTTAGTTGCAAATAAAGATATGCTTTTTTTTTTTTTTTGGGGGGGGGGATATCAGTTGTTCTTATTAGGAAAAAAACTAAACAATCTGGTTTTAAGGTTGTCAGTGTTAACAAAAACTACTTCATCATTTGAAAAGATTACAGTAAATGAGTGGTTATTTTATCCCTCATAAGGCAAAAGATAACCATAGATCCCCAAATAGTATTAAATAATAACCTTTTACTTTGTGATCACCTATGAAATAATGTTTGTAAATGTAGTGGTGTGGTGAGTGATCTAGAGGTATGGTAACTAGACACTGTGTTGGAATCAGTGAAATGTCTTAAAGATTCCTATCCTTTTTATGTGTGTGAGTGTACAGAATTACAAAACTTTAAAAGATCATTACAGATTAATAACAAGATAATTACAGCTAAAGGTCATAACAGATTAAAGAAAATTGTCTGTGGTACTTCAAGGTTTTATTAGCAAAGTCACTCCTTTTGAAGTTTTCCATTTTTAAGTTTTGGAATTGTTTTGAGCAGTGATTGTGTTTTAGGTAATTTACTCTGTTTTGGAATATCTTCTTTTTATTTTGGAAATTCACTTAGTCAATCTACATCCAAATTTAACACTTATCCTCCATCCATGGAGTGAATGATTATTTTTCTTCTTTACTTACCTACATTAAAATATCCAATATATCCATTAACAAATTAGAACATTTTTTAAATTTCAAAGTATCTGATAGTTTTTTAATAACTTCCACAGAATTTTCAGTATATTCCAGAATTTGGAAGGTAATCATTTCTTATGACCTTAGCATTTTTAAAATTCTATATTTTATGGTTGTTTCTCTTCCATGTATATTTTGCTTCATAATGTCATAATGAAATGCATATGTATTTTTTACCCTGTGAGATTGTGTATGATTATGTTAAAGCTAAATATATTTTTCTTGAAGTTAATATTCGTCATTATTATGCTTAGAATTTTTAGTGTTTAAGTATACTATATTATAATTACTAAATATATAAAATTACTAAAAGAGAAATTGCCTAATACTATAGAATGATACCAGACAACTATAATAACTAGAGTGAGAGTAATTGTAAGAATACTGATAATTTAGATTTTTCCTTTCTTTTGAATTTGTTTGCCTTTTATATTAACATAAATTTACATGAATGTGAAATCTTTATTATATGTGCTTGAATAGATTAGATGTTGTGTATGGGTGTGTACTATGAAAACATTTGCTCTGTATTGCTTGTAATATTTTTTTAAACTTAGAAGCTGAGGTCATTTTGCATTATCTTCCTGGATATGTATTTAATTGAAAACTTTTCTTTTTAATTCTTATTTTAAGAGCATCAAATATATTTCAGAAGAAAGAAATTTAAATTTTGACAATCACTAGTACACAAAATTTGTAACATTGAGCTAATATTTTATTCCAAATAATTTTGAAAACTCATAAAAGTCATAATGATTAAAAAAGAAAATCTATTTGAATATGTGAACCTTGTAATGTTTTAAATTATCTGTATTTTTCTTCCCCCTGGCTCTAAAAATGTTTTTAAACATTTGCAGTGGAATTCTTACATTATGTGATGGAATCTAGGTCTTTGAGAAAAGTTTTTATTTCTGTGAAAGGCATTTATTATCAAGCTGAAATCATGGGTCAGACTATTACATGGATGCTTCCTCATGCTTTAGGCTATGCTGTAAGTGTAAAACTTTAACACTCAGTTCTTTCTTTATGTATTTATAAATTAAATAAATTAGATTTAATGATAATGAAGATAAATACGAATATGTGCTAAAATATACTTTTGGAAAATATTTTTCTATGTTTAAGATAATGATTGATATTTTAATATCAAATGTAGCTTTATGTTTTTATATAGAAAAGTGTTTTAAATTGCCTGGGTTTATGGCATGTATGGATAAATCTGTAATTCTGTTAGTGCCAGTCAGTATCATGCTTTTGTGTTTGATTTTTGTAATGTTAATTGCATAAGATAATATAAATGGATTCATATTTGAAATTTCAAAATTGTAGTTAATATTTTTGCTGAAATTAAAAGTTTTATGATTTAAGAATATTTACTCTGTAATTATTGGATGAGGTGTTCAAGGCTTATTCTCATCTAATGAAATTTTCAATTCTTTTGTTTAGCGACCAAGTGATGTAGACTTCAAAATAATGCTGACTTTTGTTCAGTTTTATAGTACTGTATTAGGATTTGTAAACTATAAACTCTACAACAGCATAAACCTCATATACCCTCCAAAGGTAGGAAACTGCATGAAGTAATTTTATTATAATGATCTGTTAAAATGTTTTGTAGATTTGTGTGTGAAATTACTCTTGTTTAATTAGGAAGGTGAGTAAAATTTAAAACATGCCAGTTTTCCCTTGAGTAATAGCTGTTACGTAATTTTAATATTAAAACATTCCTATCTGTTATAGAAATTGTAAAATAATAAACTTCTCCAAAGATATTTAAAAATATTTTTAGGTGAAATTATATGAGAATAAGGGCATAATATTTTATATTTTTATGGAAATTTACCCCTAGATAGGCAATGATTTTCTGGTCTAAATGTGTTGTGACTTGTGTGATTTAATGTTCCAGAGGCTCTATTAAGGAAGGGAAAGCAAAGCTTCAATAAGTATGTCTGTAATACTCTATGCGAGAAAAGTTGGTGTGATATAAAATAAAAATGACGTATTTATTAGGATTTTGTAAATTGAAGTATCAATGGAGATGGGTCTAAATGGTTTAAAGGGGAAAGAACTTTCAATATTTAAGAATTATTATTTTTGTCTCATTTTTTTTTGCTATATATATATATATATATATATATATATATATGATATCAAACTTTTAATATGCCAATATACACTTGTATAATTTACTTCATTGGTTCACTATATAAGGAAGTTAACTAAAGGTGATCTTGATACGACTTAGTAGTCTAATGGTAAGCAGAATTCTCAGGTGAGGAGAAGGGCAGGTTCTATTCTTGACACGGCCCATTTGTATCGACAGCATATGAAATAATGTTAGTAAAAATACATGGCAGAGTCATTATTATTACAATAACAAGATTTTAAAATAAGGTTTATTAGTTCATATATATATATATATATATATATATATATATATATATATATATATATATATATATATATAAGGCCAGGCTCACTCACTAACAACAGAGTAATATGTGATTAAATAAATGTTTTTTAACTATCGTAATTTTTTTTCCTAAAGAGAGGTACTGGAATGCTGTTCCGGCGAGTTCCACCTCAAATGAGCCCTGTGTGTGTGTGTATGTATATATATATATATATATATATATATATATATATGTGGGTCATTCTCTCAGAACTGTACATTTTCCAGTTGTAAAAATGACAAAAATAAATTTTTTTTTTCGTAATTTATGTATGTGATTACATTCTACTTACATATAGTAGTTTAGAATCATTTATGGTTATTCTAAAAAATAGTTATAATATAGTTATAATTAAGAATTTTAATATTTTAGGTTAACGGAAGTGAGATGGAATTCATGGAGGTGATAAGTTTCACAAAAAATATTACTTCAATTAAAAAAAACAGTATGCATATAGTGATATTTAATTTTATTACACATAATACAACTAAAATTTCTGAATTAGAAATAAAAAGTTTAAATAGAGCATTAGTTAATAATGCACATAATTATTTATTTTAAAACTGACATTGAAATAATCAATTGAAATTACTAATATTGAATTCTTCTAAATTTCTATATACATATTGTTCCCTTTTGTTGATTGCAGGTTGGGGATGTACCTTAACAATATTTTTGGTATTTATTACCCCAGTATCATCTACATCAGCAAATTTAAATTTTCCATCTCCACACTTTTTCATAAATTTAATGGTATATTCATTTCTGGCATCTTGCAAAAGAACTGTGCCTATGTAAAATTTTACAAATTTTTTACCAGGAAACTTTACAACAACAGTCATGCTCATTAATTTTCACTCTTTGTCTATAATGATCAGTCAGTGTTCGATGAGACGCTTGTTTTCCACCAGCATGCGGCTTCTTTGTGGTATGTTTATTTGTAGGCTGTAATTGAATAATTCCAATCTCAAAATGTTCTAAAAATTAATCAGACCCACAAGTTAAACAACTTAATTTTCGGACATGAATGTTCATAGGATCTTTTCTTGACCATGTTATCTGTCGAATTTCCATTGTCCCTTTAAATTGTGCAACTTTTTCTGGCAATAATTTATCTATATCATTAATAACTTTTGATGGGATTGAAAAAATTGCAATGTTTTTATATTTGTTTTAAGGGCTGATATTAGTTTGATAAAGGTGTTTCAATTTTCTCCTTGTGCTACAAGAAAGTCTGCCTTTCTTTTCAGGCAGTCTTACTATTATTTAATCGCCAAAGTCTTTTTTTTGTTTTGTATTTATTAACTTTCTTATTGGCTTCTTTCAGCTTCTCTACCGATTTTTTTAAACTTTTGTCTTTAGCTGTTTTTGATTTTTTCGTCTTTTTTTCCCTTCTACAGTCTGCCTTTTGATCTGTTTTTTATGACTATTGAATTATTTACATTTATAATATTACAGGTTTGCCTGTATGAACTCATTATTATTATGAATATAATTATTTTTCATTTCATAATTCCATTCCAATTTCATTTTAGTACATTCAAAATATTTTTCAGTTATTGACTAAAATTGAAAATTTTAAAATTTTAGTAAATTGGCTTGTATATTTATTTCAAAATTACTATTATATTATCATTCAGTAAATTGCTATGAATGTAAAATTTTTAATTCTATAATCTATTTTTTATAATTCAATATATAGCTTACATATCATGAATAAATGATCACTGCACTTAATTTTTTATAAAGAACTAAACTTCTTCCATTATAAAATCATGATTAATTTAACTGAATGCTGATGAATAATGTAACTGAATTTAGTTATCACCTCCGTAACTTAATCTCACTTCCATGATAACTGATCCCAGAAATCATTCATGGAAGTGAGATTCACGGAGGTGAGAAACATTATATTTAGCACAAAATTTTATTTTAAATATGTGGAATCATAAAACTGAGCAATTGCTATTAATAAATGTTCTCTATAACTAAACTTGTGATAATATTAAAATTATTACTTGAACATATTTTTACCTGTAATAAAGGTTCACGGAGGTTAGATTTATGTGTAACTGTTTACGGATTTCACAATGGACATCAAATAAAACTCATGAGAACAATCTTGTTGCAAGTTGCTCTGTTCACCAAAAAAAAAATGGCTAATTATGTGTTGTCAGAATACCATGTGCTGAAGACATCACTGCCATTTAGTGCCAGTTTATAACAGCATTCTTAAATACTCACGGAGGTGAAAAAAGTTCTTGAGACAAAACTTTCTACTAATACAGTGGTACCTCCGAAAAGCGGACAGTCACGAGACCAAAAGTTTTGTCCATTATTAGGAGGTGTTCGCTATTGGGGAGGACAACCTTTTTATAATAAGTTTTTGCACTTCTGTTTCACATTTGATTGAAAATTACGGATGCAATTTTAATTGAAAAGGAAAAATTAATTAGGTAAGAAAAGAATAACTATTTACTACTTTACCTTTTAACTGTGGCTGATCCTTTTATCTTGCATTAAATAATCCCAAAATATAATGTATTGGAGCTAAATTATTTTAATTACTAAAAAATTTGTTAAAGTTTGATTTCTCTTTTACACAGCAAACCTGTTTTTCAAGGTGAATCTTCATAAGATATAGCTTTGTTAGTCCCTCGGAATCTTCATTGTTCAGAAAGAACTGTTTTAATTGTTCGCTGTATTTCAGTGATTCCGAATAATCTTCGATCTTGCAGTCTTCCATTGGCGATTCCTCCTCATCATCCTCTTAAAGGGCCAGGGCTTCAGTACTGTCCCGATGAATGAAATTGGAAACATGCAGGTTTTCTTTATCAATGGATAAATCGTCGTCAATCTTGACATATTCTTCAACGCTGACATTTGAATCCAAATTGGCTACTAGATCTGCAAGTTCTTTTCGTTTTTTTCAGTAGTACTATCAGTTGCAACTTCGCTTGTACTCAAAAATCCCGCCTTCTTAAAACATTTTAGAATGCACCCAGGTTCTACCTTTTTAAGGACTGACATAGTCCAGGAAATTGCATCCAAAACAGATACCGATTTTGCCAACTCTTCGCTGGATTTGCAGGAGATAATCCGTGAAAGCACATGTCTCAGACACAGCTTTTTGTATTGTACTTTAAAGCTGCGGATAATTTCCTGATCAAGTGGCTGTAGCGTCGAAGTGGTGTTAGGAGGCAAGAAAATTAAATTAACACTTTTGAGCTTTAAATCATCAGGATGGGAAGTAGCATTGTCCATGAACAGAATGATTTTTCTCTTTTGTTTTTTCATTTTGTTATTTAACTCCACCAGCCAATCGCTCATTATCTCAGCAGTCATACACGCTTTCTTATTTGACTTCCCTGAAACACTTAAGTTTTCGTACAGCAATGTTCTTGAAACATCCAGGCTTCTAAGGAAACATCTAGGCTTTGTAAAGATGCATAAGCATATATTTTAGCTTGCTTGTTAGAATAATTTTGAAATGTTTGCCAAAATAATTGAAAGTTTTTCAAAAATACCTGTCCGCTATCCAGAGGGAATAACATGGATTGTCCTATATAAAAGGACTGGGACTCATAAAAATGTCCATTAATTAGAGGTGTCCGTTAAGGGAGGTACCACTGTATAATAATTGTTAATTTTAAAATATTAATAAAAAAATATTTGGAATAACTAATTTTTACTAATATTGAGAATTTCTAAAATTGAGAATTATTAAGTAAAAAGAAATATTTTTGAATATAAAATGAATAAAAGAGGGAAATGTATGACAACATAGAGGTTAGGACATGTCACGGAGGTGAGGTTTGATATATTATGCTCGAAAAAAATCACTAAATTTATTTAAAATAATGTACAAAAATTTGTTAGTTTTTATTAGCCCATTATTATGGTAAATATCAATGAAAAATATTTAAGGCAAATATAATCATAATGATGTATTGTAAAAAAGACAGTGTACACTTTCAGGAGAATGACCCATATATGTATATATACATACATAGGCTGCCCACATTGTCTAGTTGGTAGCATTGTGCTCTTCCATGCTGTGGGCTTGGGTTCAAATTTTGAATAAGGCTTGGTCGTTACCATGTTGTCCTCTTCTAGGGAGCAATGCTGGCTCACCTTAATTGTGCTCCCATAATAAAGTATCCAGCAAGACTGCGGTGAATAACAAAAAAGTGAATGTCTCACGACAAGTGCCTCCACATTACGGAAAAAATAAAAAAAAAAGATAGCTAGAGTTTTTGAGGTAAATAAAAGGTGACAAAAGTTTATTCTGCATTCCTTGAATCATTCAAAAAGATTTTTTTTTCAAGTACTGGTTATTAGATTGATTGTTAAAGAACAAACAAACTGTACAATTCAGAAGTATAAAAAAGGTTTGTATAGTTTAAAAGGAAGATCCTTTACTAACATACACTATTAGTATTTATTTTAAAATTCCAAATATTAGTTTCATTATAATCCCTAAATAGAATGGATAGTGTAATGTGTTTGTAGGCCTTTTTGATTCTGACTTGAATTTTCTGCAGTTTGACCTACTTTGGTTCAAGCTTTATAAAATGGCCCATGGAGGACATATAAAATAGAGGAACATTCAAAGTAAAAATGTCTGCCCTTTATTTCAAAAAGTCATTAAAAATTCAGGCTGTATAGAATTATTCCCTTATGCATATTGTAAACTTGGTTCATGAAAATAGGAATTTTTTAAGGTTAATTTATATTTGAATACACTTAAGAGATATTGATTGCTTTGTAATCAAAGAAAATAAAAATTAAAGGATTAATTCTAGAGGAAAGGAATTTTAATTGAAGATTATTTGTTGCATACATATTATAAAATACAAAACAAAATATACTTTTTAAGCTGAAGTCTTGTTAGCCATGAAGAGTTAAGGGCCAAATAATGACAAATGGAATTTAAATGATGTAGAATTTTATAATTTTAGTTGTATAGCAATAGAATTTTGCATGCAAATATCACAGTGATGATTAATTTGTTATGTCTACATTGATATGACTTCTTTTTCTCATTTCATTTAGCTTGCAGTTGCTGATATTCCAGATAAAGAATTATTGGATGGAGAAGATGATACTATTGAAGTAAATATTTAGCATTTATTTAAATGTAACATGCATATTTCTCTTATATATTATGAAGGTAAAAATTCTTATTGATGAATTTTAACGATTATATTTAAAAAAAAGATTTTTGCCACCATAATAACATGATTATGTAATGAAGTTTGTGCTTTTTGTTTACAAGGAATTCAAATAAATGCAGTGTCATGCAGAGTTAAATATTGGCTTTTTTTTAAAATTTACATCTCTTTTCAAAATGTTATTTTTCATACTACTTTTTACTATAAACTTGATTTATTTCTTATAGTTTGTAGCTGCTTTAAATTTAAGACTGAAGTCCTCTGCTGAAAACAGTGTTGAAGATGAAACTCAGTTGGATGAATTTGCTGAGGTTTGTAGAATATTCGAATCTGTTAAATTTGCTTTTTTACTTCTGAAATATCATGTGTTCAAAAGTGATCATTCATTCATTACTTAAGAGTTTGAGTAAATTACTAAACTTATTTTTCTAAATTTAATATAATTAAAATCAATATTTTCACTTTTTAGACTGATGAGGATGTAAAAATGCATGAAATGAGCAGAGAGAAATTGAAAAAACTGAAAAATTTATTTTCTGGGTGCAAAATATTTTTAAACAGAGAAGTACCAAAAGAATCCCTAGTTTTTATCATAAGGTAAGTGTATTTTCTTATTTCTTATACCCTTATGTATAAATGTTTTATGCATTGCTAATATATCATTACTGCCAGTTGATATGGAGAACAGTAGTTATCATTTAAGTAAAATTTGTTTGATATGTTACCTTTTTGAAACTTCCTTGATTCCATCTGATATTTTTATTAATTGTAACCCATTTTTAAGGTGTTTTGGTGGTGATGTATCATTTGACAGAAGTGTACATGTTGGTGCCACATTTGATGAAACAGATGAAGAAATAACTCATCAAATAGTCGATAGACCTAATGTAAATAAACTATATTTAAACAGGTAAGACAGTGGTTTTAAAAACTTATTTTGTTCTTGAGGTGTGGGTTAATTTTAAACAGAAAAATAATTACTAAACAAATAAAAAACTGGTTAAAATTAGAAAATTATTTGATCACTTGGTTTATTTGTTTTTTTTTAAAATTATTTATTTTTATTTTTTATTTATTTTATTTTTTTGTAATTATACAGGGTTTGTGTGCTATTGAAAACCATGGTGGGAAAAATTTATACTGGGCATAAATGTAAGGGGTAATATTCATTTTCCCCTAAAATCCTAGAATGTCAGGGCATACTAGGTTACGGCAGCTTTTACTTTGATGTTAAAGTTTTTTTTTTCTCTAGTTTTAATCTAAATATTCCTGAATTGTCTGTTATTTGCTACTGAAATTTCATTCTTAAATTTTATATATAAAAATAAGATTATGATAAAATTAAAAAAAATTTATTAGTGCTTGGTTTATTGTTAATTTTTATAAATTGTTGATATAAAATTTTTCCATTCAAAAAGATTGTAATCTTTAGTTGTAAAGACATCTCAATCTTTTTCTCTTGTTTTTCTAATTTTGTTGAAAATGTATACTTTACACTTTTGGAGAAAAGGAAAAGTCAAAAATATTATAAGATGATTATTAAATATTCTTTTCACTGATTTCTTTTAGTCAGTTATCAAATGCTAAGTTTAGTCATTAGATAATCAGATTGTGTATTTAATCCTTGTGTTAAAAATATGTACTGTCTTCAAATTTCTGGCATCCACATAGATAATAATATTCTGAATTAATTTGAAGATATTTTATGAGTTACTTTTAGCCCCTCATTGAATAATGCATTGTAATTTATTTAATTATATTAAGGTTAGACCCGAATCAGATATTGGTATAATAATATAGCACAATACTGTACTGAAATATCTTTGATAAAATTAATGAAACAAGTATGAACTGGATTTTAAATATGTAAACATGTAGTTAAGACCTTATACTGTAATTTTTAGCATCCTCCTTTTCAAAGGATATAAGTAAGAAAGGTTTCTTAACATTGTTGTTATTGGCTGTTTTACACTAGAATAGAACACCAAACTCTAAATCGTAGAAATAGCAAATCAAGTTTTTGAGAATGTCATTACTTACTGCTTTTACTAACTAAATGTAAGAATTTTTCTTGCTTATTTTTGATTTTTTGGTATTAACAAATTTTCAGAATTTTAGTTCTAATCCCTATTTTCGCTCATGTTTGACAGTCTTCAGTTTATAAAGAATTTTAGGAAGGGAGAGGAAATTTAGGGTTTCAATTAAGTCTTTCTAGTCCTGTTTCCATTAAATTGTATACACATGTATAAAGAAATTACAGTGACATTGTATCTAGTATTATTTTATTTAATTTTTTTTTCCTTGCAGGATTTATATTCAACCACAGTGGATCTATGATTCAGTCAATGCTGGAATGCTACTGCCTGTTAATTTGTATTTCCCTGGGGAAAAATTACCTCCTCACCTCTCGCCATTTGTGGAAGAGAAAGAAGGAGATTACGTACCTCTTGAGAAGGCTGCTTTACTTGATTACCAGAAGGGCATCAGTAAAGGTATGCTTTCCTATGTTGATGTTTTAGAAAAATTGTCTTTCACATTTCAAGTTCTGTTTCAGAAATACTGACTGTAATACATCATATAATAGTTTATGAAAAACTTTTATTTTTAAAGTTTCCCGCTAGAGACCTTTTATTTTTAAAGTTTCCCGAGTTAATGTACTAGAGACCTTACAATATTTCTGACCTCTGAATGGGTTTAACAAACTTAAAGGATTTTATTTAGAATTGTGTAACTGAAGGTTACCCAATTTTATTTCTTATCCCTACCGTATGAGGGTATTTAGAAGTACATTCAAATTCAAAATTATTAAAATAAGGAAGGAAAAGTCGTGTTTGATTGTCATAATTAAAGTTAATATAGAGATTAAACAATACTAAAAATCGAAGAGATTTGTGTAAAAAATGCTTAAGCTCCTTTAGTCCAGTTTGTAAATTATTAAAATGGATATTAAACATAATCCTTTACGGTAAATCCTTGTTATTATAAAGATTATTCAAATTATTAAGTACTTACAAAAAATGGGAGATCAATCTTGTTCTTAGGTATGAAGATTCTTCAATAATTAAAATTAGCTATTTGTTTAACCTTTTTAGTACCTGAACAGTTTTCTTATTTACCATCTGGAGGTACCTTAGAAAATACACATTTTCAAGATATTTCAATATTTTTTTTGTAATTTTAAAGGTAATTTTTTAAATTTCTGATATTTTTAAAAGAAAAATAAAAGTCTTACTTTCAGGTCATTGATGCTAGTAAATTATATTTATTATTCTTTAAACATGCCTTCAAGCACTGTTGAACATTATTTTAGCTGAAATTTATTCATTTATACTTTAAACTTTTAAACATTAAAATGAAAGAAAAGTATAAGGGATAAAGATTTGTATTCATTATATGAGTTATCTAAAAAAAAACCCTTGAAAAAATTTCATAATTTTTTGGTGTGTACTAGCAGCACACAATTCCTGAAATCCCTTAAAGAAAAATCTTAAAAAAGTTTGCTGAACTTTTCTCTTGAATAATGTAAGTGAAGGATAAAAAATGGTTTGCAACTTGCAAACAGTGGACATGATCAGCACATTTAAAAAAAATTCTGAAATCTTAATGAAATAATCTTTACAAAATCTGTTGTTTTTTGTCAAGTATATTTTACCATAATTTTATGAAATTCCCTGGATCTTGGTAATAAATGCACCAAAATATCTGTAACAAAAATGAATTATTTGTGCATGTATATTTATTTACATGAAAATAGACAAATTTTATTTGCACGTTAAACTTAATTTTGATTATAGTTTCAAAAGAATATTTTTCACTGCGTAAACCATGTTTAATTTCATAAAACTTGTGTGTTTACTCATACAAATGCTTATACTTACTTAAAATGCATTTTTTTTTTCTGTTTTTGTGACTTTGATATTAACATTAAGATATGTTACTATGCATCATTTTTAATCTCTTCGTTTTAATGCTATTGGAAAGGTTCTTAATTTCTTCTGTTTTGATGCTTTAAAGTCCTTAATTTCTTTAAGAATGCTTTTAGGTAATTTGAAGATGAGTATTTTAAGATTTAAAAAACCCATGCTAAATGCTGTTTTCATTGAATTTTGAGATGCAAAGGATTTTTTTTGTTAATTTATTTGCCCCTGCATTTCAAGAAATTTTATCTGTCAATGCTGTGTTTTTCCCTGATGTGAATACTGACAGAGTTCAAATGGAGTGGAACCTATACTGATTATCAAACTACATTCAGGAAATTATTTTTTAAATGCTAATGCTTCTATATAAACCTGTCATTTACCTCTGTAATTTTTTTTAAGAACAGTCTGTGGGATATTTTCAAGATTTGAATGTTTTTTTAAAACAGCATTTTGATTAATATACAATTATTTGAACATAATATATTTTTGTTAAATATGCTTTTTAAGTACTGCAACTAATTTATATTAAATTCTCCTTTTCTCTTTTAATAGCTTTAAGCACAAAGCATGAACAAGATGTTGATGAGTCTGACAATGATCTAGATGGTAAGTTCCTGATTTGTTGGAGATTTACTTTTATTTTAAGCTATTCATTAAAAAGTATGACATCTGTTCCTTAAATTCCCCCTCAGAATGGCCTATTTTATTGAGAAACTCGTTGTTTACCCGGCATTGTCGAGGTATTTATTTATCCCAATTTTTTTTATTAGACAGGAAAAGAGAGAATTCTACCTATAGTGTAAAATCTAAGTAATTTTATTTACACGTATTTAAAAGCATATGTACAGTATACAAATTATAAAGTAAAATTTCAAATTCACTATAATATTAGTTTAACTCGGAACTTGATTATAAACAACATTTTAGTTTTCCCGATTCATCTCAGTGAGCTCAAAGACTATGGATTCAGCATTAGTCTTGGTCATTTTGGACTATTCCCCCCCCCCAAATGCTTATGGAGGCTGAACTTGCACTTAAACGTCATCAGGATTGTCACTATTCATCTCAGCAACCACGAAAACTATGGATTCGACACTACTCTCGGTTATTTTGGACATTTTACTTTTCACTCCTTCACCCACCCAGTGCTGATGGGGGCCGAACTTGCACTTAAACGTCATTGGGAGTGTCACTATCCATCTCAGCGACCTTGAAAACTATGGATTCAACACTACTGTTGAGACTTTAATTTTATTAAAAGAGAGCAGCACGTTTTCTTTATTTTATTTTGAGAATATCTACTTTTTAGATGGCAACTTCTTCTTTTTTTTTTTTTTTTTTTTTTTTTTTCTTTTTTTTTTTTTGAAGTTATCTACCTTCTTGCTGTTATAGCAGTTAGAATTTTGGCGTGTGATATGTGAGGTTTCTGTGAATAAAATTCTTCTAAGTTATTTACGGATGAAAATGTATTTTATTTTCTGTGTTGCTGTAGTTCTTAAGTACAAAGAGTATTATTTCTTTTGAGAAGATGGAATGCATTAAAGCACAGAAGTTATTTCATTTTGACTCAAGGTAAAAAATTTTTTATTAATTTTATTCTAAAGGAATGGCTGTTTTCTCGAACCGGGTGTGTTCTCAACAGTGTTGAGTAGATTTAGACACACTAACTTTCTTTTATGTTTTGGTTTAATAACATAAAGTGGCGTCCGCGACAGGATTAACCGCCAATTCTCAGAGAATAAATGAATAGAAATTTTGTTTAAAAGGAAAACTAGTTGAGAAAAAGTTACGGAAGATATTTTGAGAAAACAAAAGGTTTAATATTTTTTTTAAATCGATATTTAGGTTAAAAGAGATGTGTCAGAACTGCTGTTAAAATTTCAGTTTCGTGGCGAAGTACAGTAAAGTTTGAGGAAATTAAAAATTGCCAAATCCAGGAAATAAAAATTGCCAAACAGATTAGATGAGAAATCGCGCCTTGGTGTTCGTTGCATATACTCCATCTGAGCCAAGTTTGATACTGAAGACAAATTCGTTTTGATTTGGATTGCAGATACTTTCATTTCGGAATTGTTTACAATGGAAAAGTTAAGGAAACCACGTGGTGTGCTACGCACTTCATTTTCGAGAACCCTGTAAATGTTAGAAACGGAACTTAGTAAAAAGGAAATAGATAAGGGTTTTATAAAGGATACAACCACGAAGATTGCTAAGTTTATCTGTGAAATTAAAAACTATGATCAAAATATTATTGATTTAATTTCTGATGCTAAAGATTCTACTGAAGAATTAGTTTTTGCCGGAATGGAAGAATGCGAAAAATATTCTGATGATTACATAACAATTAAACGTTTGGTCTCAGAGATTTTAAGTAGTGATGGATCAGTTATAAAAAATATAAACCAGAATGAGTCATTGAGTAAGGATAGTAAACCTAAGTACTATAAATATCCAAAATTGAGTATTAAGCTTTTCGATGGTTCACTAATTAATTATCTTTCATTTTGGTTGCAATTCTAAAAAATCCACGAAGACACTGAGATTGAGGATTGCGACAAATTCCAGTATCTTTTGCAATCCGTGCAGCCGAATACTCGCACCAGAGAACTTTTGGAAAGTTATCCAATTACATCTGAGAATTATCCCAAAGCCATATCAGCGTTTCAAGAGAGATACAGGAATCAGGAACTTTTAGTAGAAGTTTATGTCAGAATTTTTAAAGTTAATTATTGCTAATGTTCAGTGCAATAGCAAAGACAAACTTCCACTTCCCGATTTGTTTACCAAAGTTGACGCTTATTTAAGGTCATTGGAATCTTTGGGCTTGAAGTCCGAGAATAATTCTGCCGGGTTGTACCCGATGGTAGAATCGAGCCTGCCTGAAGATATTTTAAAAGCATGGCAGAGATATTCTCTTTTAGGCAACGGCCATAGTAATGACTCTAATAAATGTAATTTAGATTTGCTCATGAATTTCTTAAGACGTGAAGTTGAAGGGGAAGAATGGCTAAAATTGGCCAGAACAGGGTTTGAGGATAACCATGTTGCTCGTAATAAGGGTACCGGAAAAGAGAAATTTCATATAAATGAAACTAGGTTCCCTACTGCTGCAAGTCTGTTTTCAGCTAAAGAGCGAACTTGCATTTTTTTCGAGAAATCGCATGAGAGCAAAAACTGTATAACAGCTAGATCACTATCTCTCCAAGAGAAAACTAAAAGGGTGAGGGAAAAGAATTGCTGTTTGAAGTGCTTAAGGAAAGGTCATCGTGCCAAGAAATGCCAAATTTTTGTGCGATGCTATGTATGTTCTAAACCTCATACGGAACTATTTTGTCCAGAATTGGTTAAGAGAAAATCGGGGGAAAAGAACACAGCTGCTGCTGAAATTGTACAGAGCACTGTAACACAAGAATCATGTTCTAGGGAAATAGCATTGATGACTGTAGAAGTAACAATTAAGGGAAATACTTCTAAGAAGGTCAAGGTTCTGTTTGACAGTGGGTCACAAAAGAGTTACATATTGAAGAGAACCGCAAAAGAGATTTAAAGCAATTTCTACAGAAAACCTAGCTCATTGTTTGTTCGGAGGCGGCCACATAGAAACTAAGCCACACTGCAAATATAAAGTAAATTTAAAACCTTCAAATGATAGAAATACAAGTTTAGAATTTGATTTCCTAGATCAAGAAGTAATTTGTGGGAACGTACCCCGTGTTCCTAAAGAAACCGTACTTAGGGAGCTGAAGAAATACAAGATCTGGCTGACCGATGTTCAGGCTCGGGATGCCCTGAAGTCGAGCTCTTAATTGGCAGTGACATTTATGGTCAGTTGTTAACAGGACGTGTTAAACAGTTGCAACAAGGTCTCGCTGCAATAGAAACAAAACTCGGATGGACTGTATGCAGAAAACTGGATAGTCCTGCCCAAACACTTTGTACGAGTGGAACTGCTATGTTAATTAGCAATTTGGCCATGAGAGATATGAAGTACCTGAGTTGTGGAAACTTGAGACCATTGGGATTTTAGATCCGGTTGAAACAGTGTCTAAACAAGAAGAAGAATTAGCTCACGACCTTTTCCTCAAAGAAGTAATGAGAAATGATGAAGGCCGTTATTGTGTGAGTCTCCCATGGATAAATGACAAAAGGGAAATTCCATGCAATAGACAAGTGGCTGAAAGGAAGTTGATGAGCGTAACATGCAAGTTGAAGACTCTGGGTAAATTGGAAGATTACAACCAGGTATTTCAAGAATGGGAAGAGGAAGGCATCATAAGTAAAGTCCCAGACGTTGATCTAAGATTTGCGAGACATTACCTACCTCTCCATCCTGTAATAAAACCTCAGAGTTTATCGACTACCATCAGACCAGTTTTCGACACGTCGTGCAAATTGGGAAGAACGCATTCGTTAAACGACTGTCTTTTTAAAGGACCCAATTTGATTGAACAAATACCATCCATTATATTAAGATTTAGAGAGAAGCCAGTTGCTGTCATTGCTGATATTCGTCGTGCCTTTCTTCAAATTGAGGTGAACGAACATGACCGCCAGTTTTTGAGATTTCTGTGGTGAGAGAAGCCGGAGAAGATACAAGTATATCAGCATATTAAAGTTATTTTCAGGACTACTTGTAGTCCATTTCTACTTGGGGCAGTTATCAAGTTTCCTTTATCCAACGCTTTAGAAGAGCAAAACCAGATTGCTTCAAAACTCGCTAAATTCTTTTATATAGACAATTTGGTTACTTCAATAGATAACATTAGCAAGCTGAAAGAATTCGTTGTGAAATCAACAGATGTTATGGAAGAAGCCAAAATAACTTTAAGAATGTGGGAATATGGTCCATTAGAAGAAAAAGAATTTTTAGATGGGGAAAACTTGTTTAAAGAAAACCCCAAAAATACCGTTCCAGTACTAGGTCTTCTGTGGGATAAAAGGGAAGATTGCTTAATGATTAATACCAAATTTGATAAGAAAATAGAAAACTTGTCGAAACGACACATTTTGTCATTGGTGCAAGGAATCTTCGATCCCATTGGTTTCATTGCCCTTGCGATAGCCAAGTGTATGAACTATAATTTTTAATTCAAGTTCTTTTCTTCTCTTATCAAAATTTTAGCAGTATTTTCTGCATTATGAATGAAATAGACCAATATTAATGTGTGGACTTTAATTGTTGTTCTTTCTTTTCTAAAATGCCATACTTTTCCCTTGTTAGTCAAAATAATACGTAAACATTGGAGTTTTTCTAATTTTTTAATTATTTGTTTATTGTTTCACTGCTGTAAGTAAGAAATTTAGTCATGCATGTGTGTGTTTGTATATATTATACAGATGCTGATAAAAGTGATGAATCTAGTGAAGATAAATCTGATGAAAGTGATTCAGATGAAGTAAAACCTACTACTGCTGTCACTAGTAAGTGTATTTTAAAAATACATATTATCATTGCTTTCATCTCTGAAATTATTTTATAATTTAATTTTTAAGAATTTCTCAAATGTTTTAAATTTGCACTATTTGTATTAATTTCTGAACTTTATTTATAATGTTGGAAATTTAAAACTCACTTCAATTTTATATTTGTTATACATTATTTTATATTTGTTATTGCATATATCTGCTATTGTATATTTTTGTTTATTCTAAGGTATATTTATATTGTATAGTTTGAATTATTTAAAGTCTATTAACAAATCTATGACTAGTACAGCTATGCCATTAAAAGCAACAGTGCATTTTCTGGCGAATATATTCCTTTAGGTCAGAAAAAAGATACTAAGAATTGTATGTTTAATTTTACTAAACATAAAATTATTTATAAAATATAGTTGTAAGATTGCTAAATTTGCTGTCAAATTAAACTTTCAGAGGTCCTAAATGTGTGAAGATAAATCTTACTACATGGGGTGAAAAGTTCCAGGACTAGCAATGAAAAAATAATTTTATTTTGTCAAAAATCTATTTTATTCTTCAACATAGTTTCCTTCAAGAGCAATACACTTATTCCAATGGTTCTGTAATGTTTGAATACCTTTCATATAGTGCTATTTGTCAAGGGCTTCAAAATATATAGTTTTGCATGTGACATCTTCATTTGATGAAAATCTCTTCCCCTGGAGCTATTTCTTGAAGTTAGGAAACAAATAATAGTCGCTGGGAACCATATCTGTAGAATACAGGGGATGGTGGAGCAATTCATAATTTAATTCATTCAATTTTACCATCGCTTTAATTGATGTGTGAATCAGTGCATTGTCTTGGTGAAACAGCACTCCTTTTTTTCGCCATGTGTGGCCTTTTTTTCTTGATTTCGTACTTCAAACAGCCCAATAATGCTGCATAATACTCTCCTGTGATTGTTTTTCCTTTCTCAAGATAGTCAATGAATATTATGCCACATGCATCCCAAAAAATATATATGTATTCTTACAAATTTTGTTTAATTTATTTTGTGCTAATTATTTTCATTTAAATAACTTAACTGTATTGAACTCGCGTTTTCGAACGTTCCTTCAAAACGCACTTCCAAAATAACCCAATGCTGAGGGAAGAACTGGAGGGTGAAAACTCAACGATCTAAGGGTTAATAGCTACAAAGCATGCTCTGAATTATCGACACGTTGCTGTTTTTGGTCGATTGTTAGAAAATGCAGCACCCATCTCGCACAAAGCTTTTTCATATTTAAATGGTCATGTAAAATAGTATCATCCATTCTGTTGATATCTTTACGATGTCAGCTATCTCCCTTACTTTCACTTTGTGGTCATCCAAAATAATACGATGGACTTTTTTGATGTTCTCTGGAGTTGTTGCCTCAATTGGACATCCAGTACGTGCATCATCATCGGTGTTTGTATGACCGCTTTTAAACTCGCTAAACCATCGACAAATGGTTGTTTTCGATGGCAAAGATGTGCTGTAATGCTTTCTGGGCCATTCTTGGGTTTGGACGGTATTTTTTTCATCAAAAGGCAATGTTTAATTAAGACCCAAAATTCTTTCTGATATAGAAAGAATTCTTTTTCATACAAAATCAAAAGTAGTGTCGCTTACACGATCGCAACTCATAAATAAATGGCCAATATGTCATAAAACTTTGATAGAGGTCTTTTGAAGGTCAGTACTAACAAAACATATGGAAATTTGATTTGGAATGCCATCTAGTAGCGAGTCCCAATCAAAGTCTAGTGGGACTTTTCACCCCATGTAGTAATCCTCCAATACAAATATTAAATACTGTTTCTACTGAGTTCACACTGCTCTTAAGAACTACTTTGTGGTGGTCTTTAGAAAACAATGCTTTAGATCTTAATGCATTTGATTGAGTTTTGAATGAGAGTAATCAGTGCCCATAATTTGTCATAAAAGTCACCAAATGGATTGCATTGATGTACTATAGCCCACTTTTCCAAATCCTGGGAAGGTCTTCAGATTCTTGAAGATCTGTTTTTCTCTTCTCAGCGATTTTGCTTCTCTTGCATGTTTACTGACTGTTTATTCTCCTGTCTGAGAAACATGCATGGAAATACAATTGCTAACACATTCATCAAAGAAATTTAATGAAAATGTACTGCATAACCTTTGTGTGTGTGTAGGGAAAATGTATGACATGCCAGCAGTTTCCCAAAATATTTTATAAGTACTGTTTTGAATATCGACCATCTTAGTGTATACTTTTGGACCTCTGGAAACATATGTCTTGAAGAAAAATGTGATAGAATTACAGCATTGGGGTGCTTATCCACTCAAAATAAGTTTTTAAATAAACACACTAATGTGCCTACATTGTCATCTACATTTGATGTTATGATATGTAACTATGAGGGTGAAAAGCTCCAAAACCCCTGACATTGAGTAACTTGTCTCCTCCAAGAACTTTTATCTCTGCTTCTGACATGATTTTGGAGCAAAGGAAAAAAGATGTAAAAGAGAAAAATGTTTATACAGAGGCTGTTCGCACATTTTTTAGACGATTTTGGTAAGCGGTAATAAAAAATCGTTTGCTGCAAAAGAAATAATTGCAATTGTACTATGATTTTAAAAGTCAAAATTATCGTCTGCGGCTTGAAAGTTTTGTTTTTATTCAAAATGGCATTTTTAACAAAGCAGTGGTTCGAAGGCTGCATTTATGCTCTTTCCGAAGAGAAATATGCATACTCCGTTATCCAAAAACGATGTGAGAGTCATGGTTTTGTGATATATAAAGCGTCGATAGGTAATATCGTCAACAAGAAAGGAAAAAAACGTCAAATTGGAGCCTCAAGTGGGACAAAAATTCCAAACAAGTATCCAAGGAAAAAACGGACATCTTCGACTATTGCAAAGGTACGTTGTTTAATGTTAAAAGAAAATCCCCCTAGTCAAAGGACAGTTGCAAAATCATTAAAATGCTCGGTGTCCACTGTAAACAAAATGATAAACGTTGATTTAAATCTTAAGAAAGCGAAAAAATGCAATGTGCATAGTCTTCTTCCAAATCATATCGCTGAACGCAGGACACGCTGCAGAATTCTGTATGAGAAACACTTATCCAAAGAAAAATGGAAAACAATTGTCACAATAGATGAATCGGGTGTATTAAAATGATTGCAACAAAAAAAGAGCCATTTATTATCATAAAAGGGGAGAAAAAAATTTAAGTACATGGTTCAAAGAATCGAAAGAAAGTTTTTCTAAGGGATTCATGATTGTTGCTGGTTTTTCTTATAATGGCTAGTTAAAAATAAAGAGAGTGGGAAAAATGTCAAGATTAACTCCAAATACTATCAGGAACATATTTTATCGCCAATTTTTCTGAATGAAATACCATCGCTTTACCCACAGTGCCATCAATTTGTGAGACTCCATCAGGACAAAGCTAGCAGTCACACATCAAAATCCACTGTAAATTTTCTAAAAGAAATGGAACAAAAAACTGGTATCGAGGCCATACCCTGATATCCCTACTAAATCTCCCGATGTATCACCTACGGATTTTTGTGCTTTCGGACTTTTAAAATCTGCATTATCCAAACGTCGTCCCAAAACCCTTACAGGACTCTGGAGAGCTGTTCAGGAGGTATGGGAAAGAATACCTCTTCTGACAGTTCAAAAGGCATTATTATCCTGGAAATTGCGGTGTAGAAAGATAGTTCATAATAAGGGATGTCAAATAGAACATTTGAAACACAAGAATTTTATGTAATTTAGTTTTGTGAATACAATATACATCGTCTAAAAAATGTGTGAACAGCCTCTGTAAATACAGAAACTGCAAGAGAGACACTTTCAATCTCAGACTCACTGAAACTCAGTTGGGCTGAGTTGACTAAACAGTATGTTTATTCAACTCAGCCCAACAGTTGGTATGTTCAGTTAAACTGATATTGAACATACCTCTTTGGTGTATTAGAAATTATACCAGCTGACTTCATAAATGTGAATATTTTTTAGCACAGACTCTTGTTTAATGGCTTTTAAATTAACTGTTAATGACTTGTTTAGGTAGGTTGTCTATATGATTGTTCATGTTCCATCAAGTTGAAACTTTTTTTTTCCCCCCAAATTTGATCTCCTCTTAGGGGTTATGTATCTTATTTGAGAAGAAAAATGTTTTCAGCTCTTAAATCTAAATTTTTAAAGTTTAATAAAGAAGCATATGATAAAGTTATGTTTTGAGCTAGTTAATTTTTTTTTTATTAACCATAAATACAAAACAAAACCTTTCTGTAAACTGATATGATTGTATTATCCTCAGCTATTTTTCTTGGGAGTTGTTTAATATATGATGTTTAGTTAAAAAAAATTATTTAAATTGCTACTTCTAGAATAGAGTACATTGTTCAAAACAATTTTTCATGAGGTATGATTTAGTAATTGCATATGCCAGTAAAATGTATTTTCTGTTCAGCTAATAGTTAAGCATATCTGTAAAATATTCCAGAATTATATATTGTTTTACCTGTGTTGAAGAAAATTATTTTCTCTTAACAAATGAAGAAATTAGTTATATTTAATGCTTGTTATGTAGTATATAAAATTATTCCTTTTACATAACAATATAAAAATGTTTGTTTTGTTAGCTAAAGATGATAGACTACCAAAGAAAAGAAAACTTGAAAATGATGAATCTAAGGTTCCTCCTAAAATGAAAGTTACCCCTGGTATACTCATTAAAGAAGACTCTGCAAAAATTGCACAGAAAGAAGCTGCAGAAGAGAAACAGCTTGCAATGATGATGATGCATAAAAAAGACAAATATTTGTATGACAAAATTGTTTTTGGTCAAAAAAGGAAGAAACGAGAGGTTAGTATATTTAAATATATGTTTGTGTTTGTTGTATATTTAACTACTTACCTGAAGGTGTTATGTTTAATGCATAGCTTTATTACTCTAGTATGAACTTCTTATTAATATCCTTGGCTTTTTATTTCTAAACCTCCCATTTTTTCCTTATTGTAACCTTTATAAATAATGTTACATAATCTTCTCAAACTGTTATAGAAAATATTGGTAGGGTTTAGTATGTGGTTTCAATTTTCAGAAATCTCAACTTAGTATGCCTTTCTCTTCGACTGCACTGATGCAGTGTGATAGAACTGCTTAATAATTCATTAAGCTGTTTTTTCTCATTTGTAGTGGAAATTTATATGTATATATATATATACATACATACACACACACAGTGGCAGTTAAGTTATTTTGTAACATGAAAATGTGCATAACCTGTTTTTCTACTTTATAATCAGTTTTAATTTGAATCTATTTCATTGGGTTAAACATGTTCTGTCTCATATAAAATTTTTTTTTGTTCATGCTTTTTTACGTTTATTTTTTAACTATCTTTAGTTTTTTAACATAATAAGGAAGAACCTCAAATTTTTATGTTTGGGTTTTTTATTTCTTCATTAAGAAAGGATAATAAACTATACGATTTGTGTTAAATGGAAATCTCACATCATTCTCCTTATTGCAGAACTTTTTCAGTATCAATCAAATACCAACATTTACCAAATGCCAGGTTACTGACTGCTTTGTTTCAAACTAGATGTTTTGAAAATCATCTTTTTTCTCCTATTTTATGAAGAATCAGCAATAAACTCTCTTTGAATTTTGTTCCATTACAATTTTATATTTGGGAATATCTTCCATTAAATAAAAATGTTCATAGTCATAAATAACATGATCACCCTTTGATTTAGTAGAATGAAGTCAATTTTCTCCTGTTTGATCATGAAATTTAATAATCTCCAGTATAATAATCTCTGTTCCTCTCTGAAATGGTTTTTAGCAATAACCTTAACCAAATCACTAAAATGAATAAATCATATATAACATAAAAGGCAAATTACTCCATAATTCATCCTGCTCTAAGAGATGTCTCTTGTGTGGCTATAGGTTTGCTTACATATATTACACCCAATAGCCTGCATATGATTGGCACAAGTTAAAATAAAGTACTGAAAGCTTGACTTTACATGTTTCAAAACATGCAACAGACATCCACAAAATTATCTGAAATGGATAACCTTTAATGTACTTTTTTTATTGCAGGCTTTGAAACTGAAAGAAAAAAGAGAAAATTTGGAAAAATCGAAGAAGCTTAAGAAAAAAGTGAAATAATTTTATATTGAAATTACTTGTATAGTGACCTGTAATTAGATGTAAAGCCACTTTTTGTACAGACTGACAGTTTGGCTTTAAAAATGTATGAAAATGCATTGTATATATTAAAAATAAATGTAATGCATTTTTTTTTTTAAAGTGCCACGTTTGTAAATTTAAAACCAAAAATAGTGTAGTACGAACTACAAAACATTAATCCTAATATTTCTACTTTATACTCTTTGCACGGTAGAATTACTCAAAAGTTCATTTCACAGGCTTAAGAAATAAAAGAATTACATAGAGGCTTTCGACCAATCATGGTCCAGAATTACAAGTTTGTAGGAAAATTTGGGTTAGCATTAGGCACCACAAGTTAACTAGAGAAGGTCAAGAGAGAAAAAATCAATTTAGAAAAATAAAATCAGTAGTTCTGTAGCATAACAAATTATAACTTTTAAATTAGTATAAAAAGGATATTAATATTCCAAATTTCATTGTTAATCTATAGGCTCTTTTTTAAGTACTTGTCAATGTAGGGTTGTTAAACTTTTCATATTTGACTGCGCAAGTATCCTGCACAGTGATACAAATTCCTAAATTTCCAGTAAAAAGTTTTAAGAGGCATACATTTAAGAAAATGAGTTAAATCCAGTATTGAACTCAGTAAGAGAGAAAAGTGTATTCATGTATTGCATTACATTGGCTTTTAGCTATTGTACAGTTCTAACTTTTTTAAAATTTTACTTCCTATTCAAAAACATTAAAATCTGCCCTTTCTCATCTCCTGTAAATTACATTTGGAAATCTTAATTTTCCAAAATATGTTTATATTTAAGAAATACCACAACCACAATATTTTTCATATTAAAGAACACTTCATCAATATAGTATGAGATGTTCAAAAGTACCTGTGTTCTTTAGAATTTTATGGTAGTATGTAAGTTTGTGTTTATGGGCAGCAATTTTTAAAAAAAAAACCATAATCCTAGATATCTATGCTCAGATGGCAAAATGTTATGTCATTTTTTTCTTCAATTTACATGACAGCAATGCTAAGATACAAGATGTCATGAAAAACCAGTAATTTGTTTTACATGAGCAAATGTGGTACGAATGTTTCAGAAAAATAGTTGGTTATTACTTACAGTAAATAGAAAATATAGGCGAACGAGAATCTGCAATGTGAAAAACTCAAATTTTTAAGGAAAGTGACTTTTGCTATCTAATTACAAACTTTGCTCAGATGGCAAAATGTTACAAGTCCCTTTTTTAAAATTTATGTGAAAATATCTTCAGTTTTTGCACTAGATCTTCAACTTCGACAAACTCTGCAGCATCCTGTAAAATTCGTGGCAGTCTCCATCAATCAGTGAAGTAATTGACAAAAGGTCTACTTTTTTTAAAGAGGGTTAATGGGCAGTGACCCAGTATAAGAGAGTGGTATGCTAATAGAATTTAATGATAGTGGCCTTCCTCTTTTCTGCCTCCTGAAGTCTACTATCTGAAATTCTACCGATTCATCAAGAGTGTATTTATATTACCCCAATAACTGATTCATATTGCAACCATTTTATCTTCATCCACTCCACCTTTTCTCCTCTCGAGTTTGTGTCCTTTTTACCAAAACATTCTCTTTGTCCAAAAGTTTGGAGAATGTGAGGAAATTTGACTTGCCCATGGGACTCATTTGAAAGTGTTTTTCTTCTTTTCATGGACCCTTTTTACTACACACTAATCAGACAAAAGAGTACCAATCTCTTGGAGTCATGATGGCTGCATGTTCTGTTTGTATCTGCCCTTTCAATCCTGATGTGGCCAGGTAAGAAAAATTTTTGGTCAATCACACAGATCGAAGGTTCCTTCAGGATTGTGTAGCTGAACATAACTGCCATGTGCATGTTTCTGTTTTGGCCACCACATGTGTCAGTGTATGTTGTTATATGCGATACACTGTCAAGCAACATCATGATTTTTCAAAACACAAGAAGCTATTTGATCAGATCCACGACCTCCAATCGCCTCCTGCCACATGATACAGTGTGTTTCTTGAACATGGGAGCAGTCACGCACTGTGAGGTTGTAGGTGGTAGATAGTAACCTTTTGTAGTAAGCAATGTTAGATAATATATATGGTGTTGAAAGCACTTGCCGGAAATCAAACACTAATACCCTTTCTGCTGGATTATTAATGGCTGACTCCTTATCCTTTCTTTTATTAATATATCCCTTTTCAGCCTGAGCAATATGTTCTTCCTGAACCAAGGACAAACATTCACGTTCCTCCAGATTGGGACAAAATTTACATATATATATATATATACACACACACACACACACACACACACATCGCAGGAATTCTTGGCATCCCCCCAAAAAAAGGCTGGACTTTTATCACTCTCATACATTACACTTATGGTTACAATTTTGCCACCTTGTCAGGCATGACTGCATGTGAAACATATAAGCTGGAAAAATGTCATAACTCATAATATTTTGCCAACATGCAATTTTGTGGCTTTTGACTTACAATTTGCCACCTTTTCTTAAACTAAAAGAGTAAGACTTACAACATTTTGCCCCCTTCTAAACATGAATCCGGAATATGAAAAACTTTTTTTAAAGTTACTTATAACATTTTGCCATCTGAGCACAAATATATTAAACAGCCAACAAGTTTTCAAATATATTTTTGCAAATGATGAAATCTACCTCTTTCTTGTTCTACGAAAAGCACCATGTTTCTCATTCTAAACCAAATTAATAAAGTAAAAAACTTTTTAAACAAAATTTACTTTATTACACATATAAAATAATACACAGTTACGTCTTCATTGGCTCACCACTGCCATTCACTTTGTGTCCACACTTCTCTAATTCAGCTCTATAAAGAATGGAAATTTCAATTTTAGTATTTAGAATTTGTAGTCTTACTTTAATAATGTATACAAAAGTTTATGATGATGTTAATTAAAAGAATCGGGATTATTCAATGCAAAATACAGGAAAATAACTCGTCTTTCACCTCATATCTATATGTATAAATTGAAATTTTTTAAACATAATATTGATATACATAAAAAAAGGAATAGTTCAAAAATATTTACAAAAGTTTATGATGATGTTAATTAAAAGAATCGGGATTATTCAATGCAAAATACAGGAAAATAACTCGTCTTTCACCTCATATCTATATGTATAAATTGAAATTTTTTAAACATAATATTGATATACATAAAAAAAGGAATAGTTCAAAAATATTTTTGTACATGCATACAAATTTTTAATGAACCAGAAATTTAAAGAAATATGTACTGCAGACCTCCCTTCAGAAGAGACCTGAGACTGGTTTTAAGGTTGCTGCCTCGGGGAGGTCGATTCTCAAAATGAGGGGTCGGAGATAATCAACACCCCAGTACTATTTCCCGTGGAAAGTATTTATTGCTCTTTAGGCATTAAGAAAATTATGAAGGTTTTAACTATTTAGGCTTTAAGAAAACCATCGCATGTTTTGATTTCCATTTTCATGTAATCAACGTATTTTGGGACTTTTTACCCTGCATCGTATTACTTATTTCCCGAAGTAATGTAAGGGAGTTTCAGAAAACCTCAATAAAATTTAGAGTCATGTTTATTTTTATAAATACTGGATCATACAAAAATTTATTATTATAGATACAGATTTCAGGGTATTTGGGTTTTGCAACTGTTACTTTTTCTTTCGCCAAAGGAGACACGATCTTTTTCGGTAATTTTGTTTTCATTTAAGGTGTCTCAGGAGTCTTACTTTTTTACCGGAGGTGCAATTTAGCATCATGTCACATTTAGTTTTATTTCTCATTCCTTAGAAAACAAATACATGAAATTTTTGCCACTGAAAGCTTAATATATGTTCTATGTAGAATAATTATTTCAATGTTCTACAACTGGTATTTTAATTAATTTTTAATTTTGATGAAAATTTTAAAATTGTGTTTTGGCTTGCATCCATTGCGCGCAAGGCTGTAGCAAAACTATTGGTTCTAGAGTCCCCAAAAATATTGATGATGATGTAAAACTAATGTATATTTAACGTATACTCCATTTTTCACCAACTTCTTTCCTCCAATCAAAGAATGATGGTCACTTATGGGATCACGTATAGGAGGTGCCAATTGCTTTCCCACGTTCCGTGGGATATGCATGATACAGGTATTTTGTTTACCGTAGTCTCCTGACATATGGAGTTTGTTGTTAACAAACTACAGATGTGAAAAGGAGCTGATTCATTTATAATGACAAGACTTAGTATTTAAAAAGTTTTAATGATGTTTATATTTTACTCCTGGAAAAAAATTGAGGATAATAGCTAAAAAAAATAAATAAATAAATTTCCTGAAAATGAAATGATTTTTTGGATGAGCTTAGTGAGTTCTTTCTAATACTCAACGACCCATATTTTGTGAATTGATTTTCCCAAAAATTACGACGACTGAAAAGCTGAAATTCGGCATACATGCTCTAAATTTAATGTAGATTTTCAGAACTTAATAGAATTTTCTAACTTTTGTTTTTAAAAAGATATTTCTATGGTCTCTTTTTGCGAGACAGTTACGAGAATGTGGAATATAATGTTTTTTTAAACGTCAAAACAAAATCGTTATAAAAACGGCTTTACTTGACAACAAATAGCAAAATCGCAAATAATTTATGTTAAATAAAGACAATAATTTTTAGTATATCTCCCTAGGTAAAAAATTATTGCAAAAAAGACAGCTCGAGTATAATTTTACCCAAATTTCCCCCTCCAAATATCAGAGGAATAGAACTGCCCTTTAAAAGCACCGGCCTTAGTTATTGCGGGGCCCAACTGCAGTAATTGGGATAAAAATATAATGTACAGATATTTTGATAAAATTATAATCACACACTGGCCTGTGGCGGCCTTGTGGTACAGCACACTGACTTTCGGTGCTGAGGGTGCTCAGATCGGATCTCGGCATTGCACCACTGAAAATTCCTTCGTTTATGTCGTCCCTTCATAGGGGGGTAAATGCTGGTCCGCCTATATGGCGCCCTCATAATAAAATGGCCAGCAATAGATGCGGTGTATTATAGACGAATGTCTTCACGACAAGTGTTTCCACATTGGTTTTAAAAAAAATTTTAAAAATTACACACTTGATTGTCGTTATTTTTACATATGAGCTGTTATATTTAAAAGTGGTGTAAGTCCACTTTAAAAAAATGAGTTAACGGTAATTTTAGTAAGATATAGACACCTTCTCTTCATATTTATAATCAGACTTTCAATGGAGTACTATTTTTTCATAAAGTAAACAAAAGAATTTTGGCTATAAAATGTTATCGCAAAAAAAAAATAAAAATAAATAAATAAATAAAGTGGAATAAGTCCATTTCTAATAATTATAATTAAAGCAACATGCTTATTGCAATTATTATTGATTATTACGACTTCAGTGTACACTACACTTTAGCATATATTACTTAGCTAGTGTCTTAAAAACAACATCGTTAACAAGATAACGGTATTATTATTCTGATTAAGTGGTCAGAATTAATTTCACTGATTTTGTTTGGTTTTCTTTCGCAAGTCCCACTGTTTGGTTTGTGTTTCTTATACTAATAGATTGCAGCGTGAGTATTATTTAAATATAATTGTTATTAAAGCAGAAAATAATATTTCATACAGTTGTTACGAGTTCACATACCTATAAAAAAGACGATATGTCAATTTGGTCTGATAGTGATGTTGGTAAGTAAGAGTTTACATTAAAAAAATCCATTTCAGTGAAGCTAATGTATATAAAAATATGGACTTGAATTTCCACTTGTTTTTATTTTTTTATAATATGTTATTTTGAAGTCTATTTGGAGCTAAAAAATCGTTTATTTTTTTTAATTCATTATTATCGAATATTTTTAAATTCATTCAAATACAAACCTTTAAATATCTCAATACATGAAAAAATGGATTTATACCACTTTAAAAAATAACAGTTCATATGTTAAAGCCATTTCAGTTTAAACATATTTTTAATTTTTCAGATCAAATATTTTCTCATAACTTGGTTTTTGTTACCCATATTTTTGGCCAGTTTAAAAGTTAATAAAAACTGGAAAGATGTTTTGCTTGGTTGCAAATTTATACCTTGGAAAATAGACTTTAGAAATCAGCATTTAAACATTTCAGATTATACAGCACATCACAGCAGTTATTATTCCAAAAGGTATAATAGTTCCAATAGGTAATATAGTGTTTAAAATTTCCTTTCAATTGTAACCGTAGATGTGTATTTCTCCCCATCTGTTTCTTATAAACCATTGCCAATCGGCAGAAAAACACCTGTTCGACTCTTCCTTGGGACAAATGCCGATATTTGGTGAAAAGTGGGGGATGTTTGGTGACAATCTCTTCCTCTCTTGTTGACCTTCGCTTTAACGTTTCACCCCTCATCAAAAAAGAACTCTCCCCAAGTGACCAGTTTCTCGGGGAACTTCTGTTAAGAGGTAACCAGTACTTGTGTAAATAATGCTATATCAAGGTTGTCAAAGAATGTCATTCATGGAAATATTCATTGCATGCGTATAACATTGTGCAACTAATATTTATTGATGACAGATTAAATGTATACTCAGAAAGAAGTTTGATACAGAGAAACATGGAGGTGTGTTAAATTACATCTTGCTATGAAAAGCTTGGCTTTCAGACAAATCTAAATATTAATATCAATGTTCAAAACTAAACTGGGGGGGGGGGGGAGAAAAGTATATACAAAGAAAAATGAGAACATTTTGTTAAGCATATCAAAATGGAGAGCTAAAAAATGAAGGTTGATTAAGCTTAAAAGTATTTACACTACATTAAAACCAGAAATTTTAAATATTAAAATAACTTTAAAATCTTATAAAACAAGATCCATATGCAAACCTACCTTTCCTTACATCTACAAAACTATTCTAACTTTGTTAACTGGAAGTTTATGCATATTTAAACACTTGATACTTAAAAATAATTACCTAAGCTGATTACTGAATTCATCCTCCACATTATCATCATCCCAGTTGTCTTCCCAGACATTAATATCTTGTTCATCTTCTTCTTTGGCAGTCCAATCTTTGTAAAGAAGAAAAAAAATTATTACCTGTTAATTATTTATAATAAGAAATTATCTTATTATTGAAATTGACTGACTTTACCTAAAGTATACCAATAACCTATGTTCTACTGGCATATTTTACTAATCTACAGATAAGGGACTCTATATATTTTGGTTATTTTCTTACATATTCAAATATTCACAGACTTTATATCAAGATAAATGATTCAAGTCAAAGCAACTCATATCATGACTTAAATAATTTTTTAAAAAGTCGTTTCATTTAAAATTTATTCAGTAAAATCCTGCCTCAGTTCAGGAGAAATAAAAATATTTTAAGCACTTTGCAAAAATATGCAATATTTACACCCCATGAAAAGAGAAAGCATCTTTTAGAACTTTTAAGAACTTGTTATCGAATATAAGTGCTATTTAAGCACTTTTCTACATGCATAGTTTCCTCACATATTCTAGAACTGACAAACTAGTCATTTTGATTGCTTTTAACTTTAGTCTTAAAGCTTAGGGGTGCTACCCACAAAATTCAGCTTTATTATTTACTAAAAGTTCATCCTCATTATACTTAGCCAGCAACTCAATATTTGTTTTATTAATTTGTACGTGGTTTATTTTCAATGTATAGATTTGAAATATGATATTTTTATGTTATTTTGGACAGTGGGTTTTGAGAGAATTAAGAGGCAAAAGCTAAAAAAAATTACAGGTCAGAAACAGATTAACATAAAAATATCTGCAATCTGGACAATAATAATATTATATCATTCAATTTGAAGGATAATAATTTCATATGATATGAAACAAAACTGACCATGGTCACTTTAATGTGTAATCAGAATGAAGTTCTTAGTACTTCCTAATGTATTTACTCTACTTTTACTTTACTCTACCCTTAGCACTCCTAATGTATTTACCTTATGCACTTTTGGCATGCAATGCCAAAAGCACATAAGGTAAATAAAATACCCCAGCTGGTAGAAATAATTAATCTCAATTGTCCGCAGTTCCAAAGTTAACTTAATATGGACGTGGAATAATTTTCTTCCTACATTTTCAAAGTTCCTATAAAGTTTTCTGAAAAAAGTACGTAAAATTTTCTGAGTAAAATTGTCTACAAGTTTATCTTAAATACAGATTAAAAAAAAAAAAAAAGGAGGTTGGTTGGGACGGGGAGGGTATTTAAGGAATTTTACTTTAATATTTTCAAAACTAACATTTGAAAACACCATTCAAACATGCCAGCATTAAAAAATATATTCAATCTATCAAACTTGCCATGCAAGGTTGGAATAAAAACTAATTGTAAGTTTTATTCTAGTCTAAGCTCAGAAGCACTAATTCAAGGTAAATAATCTTTGCTAGGAAATTTTACAAATAGAAAGCTTCTTATAAGTTTTAACAGATTTCTAGCAATTACCTTACAGAACAGGAACTTAGGCTCTAACCACTCAGAGAAATAAATAATTCTCACTCATCAAAATTAAAATAAGCATGTGGTAGTATCATAATACATCCATATTACAGCAATACTATGAATTAAATTTATCCAACATGAGAAAAAAGCTCATTTTAAGCAGTAATTGAAGATGTTCCATCAGGCTTTTATTTGATAATATGATTGATAAATTAATAATATGTATGATTTATATATAATATCGTAAAAGTTACATTACTTTAAAAGATTTATTTAAAAATTATATTTTCAAGTTTGCTTTTTAGAAATAAACCTAGTTTATTGTGACAAAATGTACAAAAATTGTCTATCGACACATCAAGCACAAAATTTTAAAAACACACAGCCTAAACATTCTTTTTGTTACATCTGATAATTTGCATATTACTTTACAGTAACGGTTGAACAATTAGTTACACCGAGGGACAAAACTTTAAACTTTTCTAACATTTGAAATTTGTCTCTCCTTACTAACTTCGATTGCAGAAGTTCAAAGTGTCAACTTACAGCTATGCCACATAAAACAATTATTTCCTTTCCTGTCTCTAAAATAGAAGGGACCAATTTAAAATTTCGGACTTTTTTGATTTAAAGTTCCGTTTGTTTTGTTTAACGTGCAATACGCGCTCCAAATGGAAAAATCAATTCCTCGAGTTTCATATTTTGAAAAATAACTTCTGAACTATACAATGCCTTTAAATCGTACAAATAACTATGAAAATAACAAAAAACACACACCTTCAGTGGGAAATTCCTCAAATTCGTCATCCTCTTCAAGCAAACCAAGATCTGTTTTCTTTGTAGGCTCACTCATTTCCCCTTGTGGCTTAACGACCATGACCATCTAAACAACTATGTGTAAAGATTATTGGTTTTAATAACCACTAAAATTTATTACCAAAATTTTCAAACTTAGGAATTATAACGGCAATAAAATTCTAGTTACCGGAGTTACTTCAAACTCCTACACCAATGATTGTTTCGTAAATGTTTGGTCATTGCAGTTACGGTTGCCAACCTAAATTCAATTCGCAATTTCGCACAGCAAAAAAGCATGAATAGTTCATACATATATCCATCGTCCATAACGCTGCGAAACCAATCACGCAAATTACAAACCTACAATAAGGGCCTGTTCACATAGAAGTCCGTTGCGTAGCGTTAAAGGAAAGATGACGTTGAGACGAAAATAAACCAATCATATGCCTCCAAACGATTAGCAATGAAATTTTTAACGCCTATGATTGGTTTATTTTCGTCTCAACGTCATCTTTCCCTTAACGCAATGCAACGGACTCCTATGTGAACAGGCCCTAACTGTGGCTGTGAAATACGTATTTAAAACAACAATAATAATAATAATCATAATGCGTTTTTAAACTATCGTGTGTGCGTAAGTTTTGAAATTCATATTTCGAAGATAGATTATATAGATTTTCCCACAACCTCCAGAAAACTCTTTATAACGATAGGTCTCTTAAATCAGCTGGATTCAGTGGCGCCGGAAAGGGGGGGGACAAGGGAGGGCACTTGTCCCCCCCCTAGAAAATTGAATTTTTTGTTTCTACCTAGCTAGCGCTCGTAAAATATTAGAATTTTCATTTAAAATCATAAAACCTAACAAAACTGAATACTAAATTTCAACTCACACTCGTTAACGCAAGCGCGATAAACGTCATTCCATATACGCAGAAGCGATTAATCGCCCATTTCAGGTACGCGAGTGCGTTTAAACGCCAATGCCAGACGTTTGCTTTTGCGATTCAAAAGCAACCCTACACAATGTTTTTGCATCGCGAAAGGGAATCTTGAATCCGATACATTTGAAACGCGTACACGTTGACGTGTGATAGGGCCTTTAAGACATTTCATAAGTGCTACGCTACAAATTTGAATTGTAAAGTGTAACGTCCAGAACGTGCCCCATGGGACAGTTGAACAATAGAAGGTGCAGCATCAGCAAGGGGACTTTGTGCGGATTTCGTATGTTTTCATTCCTTAAAATCATAAAAGTTTTCATTCCTTATAACTGCATTTTTTATCACATCCTCACTGCAAGGGAACCCAGCAAAAGAATATTGCCCCATTCACGTAGGCGGGCAATTCTACACATTGAAAGGCTCAACGCTTGGAGTCTCTCAAATACCGCTCGGAAGTTTGTGTGTTCTTGACGGTTTTCTTACATGGATACAACACGTTGCTTACATAAGGTAAGAGTCGTCTTTTAAATAATATGGATAATAGGTGTTGTTGTTCAAAATACAATGAAAAATATTTACAGTAGTTTAAGTACGTAGAATCTCATTGTAGATGATATGTATCATTTTTTAAAGTTAATTTTTCAATTGTTGTTTTCTGGAAAAGGATTAGAGTGAAATAAAACCTAGGAGTTTTCTACTATTCTGCTTAACGATTTTTCCTATTTTATGAAATCATATTTTATTTTTGCTGCTAGACATACCAAAATATCAATAGGCATTTTATTTTTAGAAATCATGGATATAAGAAATTTTTTTACGAAAAAAAAGTGACAGTAATTACAAATCGAAGCTTCTTGAACCATTAGAAGTAGAACCTAGTACATCTACTAACATAGTTACTAGCTTAGCAGTAGTGAGTGAAGGTTTTGGGCCATTACATTCTGATGTTGATCATGAATCTAATACAACGTCATTATCTGGTGTTGGTGAAAATCGTACTGTTCATATTCATCCTTTAGATATAGGAGATTTTATTGAAAAGCATGCTTCTATTTCCGATGAAACAAGATATGCGTTATTGACTCGACATTTTGTTCCCGATTCAAGTTACAATTTTAAAAGGGACTCAGATGGAAAAAAAGTTTTTCGTTACGAATGGTTACAAAATTACGATTGGTTAGCTTATTCCAGTAAACTTAAGGGTGGACTTTGTAAAACTTGTGTTACATTTCGACCGAAGTTAAGAAGAGGTTTTTTTGGATCTTTCATTGTAAAACCTTTCAAGAATTACAAAGACTTCCATGAAAATGCAAAAGAACATATGTGTTCGGAGTGGCATCGTTCATCGACAATTAAAGCTGTAAACTTTCGACACGTTATGGAGGGTAAAAGTACTTGTGTCACTGAACAGCTCAGTAGCTATGAACGGGAACAAGTTAAGTCTAATCGAGAAAAACTTATGCCAATCATTTCCACTATAATTTTTTGTGGTACCCACAATTTACCTCTCCATGGTAAAACCAATGGAAATTTTGATGATCTCCTAAATTTTAGAGTCGAGAGCCGAGATTTAGTGTTAAAAGATCATTTGGAAAATTCTGCAAAAAATGCTAAATATACTTCTCACCAGACTCAGAATGAATTAATTAAGATTTGTGGTGATATTATTCGAGAAGAAATTATTACAGAAGTGAACGCCAGTGAAGGTTTTTCATTGTTAGCTGATGAATCTGCTGATTTTTCTGGTGTTGAGCAGCTCTCGATAGGAGTAAGATTCGTGGATAAAAATGCTAATTCAGTACGTGAGGAATTCTTGGGATTTACTGAACTTAGTTCCATGAATGCAGAAGGTATATCATCAGCAATATTACAAACTTGCGAAAATTATGGCTGAAGTATGCAAAAGGTAGTAGGATTTGGATTTGATGGTTGTGCAACAATGGCAGGCCTTGAAAACGGAGTGCAGAAAATAATTCGTGAGAGATATAACAAAGCTATCTTTTTTCATTGTGCTTCACACAGACTTAACTTGGTGGTCAACGACTTAAATAAAATCCAGGATGTACAAAATTCAGTAGCTACTATAAAAAAAGTCATTAACTTTTTCCGCGAAAGTCCATATCGGAGAAAATATGTACCCAAAATTCCCTTATTTTGTGAAACTAGATGGTCTGCCAAGTATAAGTCTATTAGAATATTTTCGGAACATTTTGAGGAAATAAGAAAAGCCCCAGAACATTTATCATATACGATGGAAATAAATGGAGATACACTATCGAAATCCAACCAGTTGTTATGCGTAATTTCCACTCCTAAATTTATTGTGTGTTTGCACATTATTTCACACTATAGTGCCAAACTGGAGCCTGTTTGTAATATTTTAGAAGCAAAAACAATAAACCTTTTATCGACGAAGAAACATAGTGAATTACTTTTATCTATTCTGAAAGATTACAGGGCTGATGCAGAGAATTACTTTAAAGATATATTTCAAAAATGTATATTGGACGGAAGAAAATTTGACATTGATATTAAAATACTTATATTAGCTGCAACGCAAACGCAAAGGGCTAACTACTCTACTGATAGTGCTGAAAATTATTTTCGAATTTCTTTCTTTACTCCATATCTGGATTCAATTATACAGTCCATTGAAGTCCGATTTTCCCAAGAGATGAATAGTGCATTTGCTCTGTCTATTTTTCACCCGCAACTAATAATACAGGCAGAAACCTTTAGTTTGCTAAAATCAAACATTCATAACATCTCAAAACTGTATGAAATTGAAAATTTGAATTCTGAAGCCGAAACTTGGAAAGAAATGTGGGTTTCAAAAGTCAAAAGTAACAATACTGAGACTGATCTCCAGGTTGTTGAATTAATAGATAAACATTGCCAGTTCTTTCCTTGCATCAAAAAAGCGTTAAAATTTTTTTAGCCCTACCTCCTACCACAACAACAATTGAAAACTCTTTTAGTACGTTCCGAAGGGTAAAAACCTGGTTAAGATTAACCATGTCTCAAGAGAGACTTTCTGGTCTCTGTATGCTTAGCGTTCACAGAGAATCTGTGAGTAAAAATAAAGACATTTATTGAAAAAGTAATTAATAGATTTTCTCAAAACAGAAGAAATCTCTCATTACTTTTCTCCGATTAGAAAATAACATAAAAGTTTATTTTTTTACAACCGTATATATGTATTTTTAATAATAAAGCTGTAAAAGTTTTTATCTATTTTACTTTGCCCCCCTCTATATTTGACTCTTCCGGCGCCACTGGCTGGATTTCTTTATTATTAGAATGAATAGACTAACAGACTAACAGATTGTTATATTGTGGTATATTAAACTTTACTGGATCTAAATAACTGAACCAAAGAAACTGTCTGCGACCCTTCTGGAGAATATTACATCCTACAATGTTGAATGGTATTCAACTGTTACGGCTGTTAATCGCTATTGCTAAATGAATGATTGCTAAATTAATACACTACTTGACAATTGCTAAGGAACAATGGCATTTTTCGGAATATTTTATAATAGACATTGATTGAAGAAATGAAACTTAGTACATATTTAGTAGAGATACTGTGCATTATTTATTATGCAAAATGGTACAGATTTCGCCACATGGAAAAAGAAGAAAATGAAAAACAAAAAAGATGCTCTTTGGAGCATTTCCAAACAGCCACGAAAAATGGGTCCTCTTGCCAGAATGAAACAGTTATGAGTACCTTAGTGAGGTGTATGACCTCATCGGACACTAGTGCACATTTTGAATCTGTTTTTTATGCTGTCTACTAAAGTATTGAGGAATCCTTGGGGGATATTGTCCCACTCCTCTCTCAAGGCGATTTTCAGTTCTTGCAAGATTCGGGGAGGGCGAGTTCTTTGAGAAACACGTCTGCCAAGAGAATCCCAGGCATGCTGCATAGGATTTAGGCCAGGAGAGTAAACAGGCCATGTCATACGTTCAATATTTTCACTTTCTAGTGTGTCCGATACTTCAGCGGTCTTGTGTGGGCTCGCATTGTCGTCCATAAACAGAAAGTCTGGACCTACCACACCCCTAAAAAGATTAACATGATCCAGAACAATCTCTCTGCAATACCGCTGCGATGTAACGGTACCTCGCTCAAAGATGTGAAGCGGTGTTGTGCCATTATGCATAATGCCTGCCCACACCATCACACCTTGGTCATACCGATGACGTTCCTGAACATTTTGTGGTGCATAACGTGTTCCCCTCTCTCTCCACACTAACTGTTGGCCAGAATCACTTGTCACGGTGAAACGAGATTTACCAGAGAACATCAATCTGGACCACTCTTGCTGACCCCAATCAATATGTTCCTTACACCAACGAAATCTTTCTCGACGATGGCGTGGTTGAAGTGGGGTGCATTAAACAGGCTTCCGTGCATACAAACCAGCCTGATTTAATTGCCTAGAAATGGTTCTGGCTGATACATTTGTACGGGTAGCGGTTGCAAGGTCTGCAGCTATCTGACTAGGAGTGAGATGTCAGTTCCTTTTCACCACTAGGGATACATATCGATGCTCTTGTGGTGTGGTGTTCCTTCCAAGACCCCTGGTATGCTTTCGAATAGCATTTCCGCCTTCAGCGGCCTATTTTAATCGCGATATAACACTTTTTGCCACTCACATTACTCTGGCCACAGTAGTGACACTTTGTCCCGCTTCGAGCCGTCCAACTGCTCGTCCACGATCGTACGCACTCAAATGATGTCTTGCAGACATTTTGCACTTAATTATTGCCCCACCACACTGATTTTCCCAGAAATAACTTCCAACAACCTACGGCGCTATTTTCGTCAGACACCTAACTGCATGAACTTTCGAAGGAACAAAGAGTTTTCGTGAACTGCATTTTATACAGATAACAGGTCCTGCCCTGTTACGCCCTCTGCATTTCATTTTACTGTGATTGGTCTGCTGTCGGGAACGCTATGTGATTGGTCTGCTGTCGGGAAAGATCATAAAAATTCCTTTAAAACGAAATCTTTTTCGAATCTTTACCGACCTTTTCTGAATTTTGGTGAATTTTTAAAGATTAATTTTTAGAATTTAATTTATGAAATGCTGATCACGTGGTTTCTTTTCTTTTTGTGATACTTTAAATTACTTTTGCGTTGCGTGCATAACAACGAAATAAATTGACAAAAGAAATATTAAAATACGGTAAAATATAAAACTTAACCACTAAACTAACAGAGATGGGAGATTTTAAGAATGCAGTTCAAATTAGTATGTTTTAACACGACTTTCCCGGCTCTGATTTGTGTCCTTTGTTATTTGCAGTTTTTCTCATCGCTTGAACCGATTTACAATTTGCTTTTTCTACCGTTTTTGGCCTTAGAAAAATTAAAAACCGAATTACAATTCGCTTTTTCAACGGTTTTTGGCCTTGGGAAAATTAAAAACCTATACGGTTTTTGGCCTGTCGACAATAAAAAACCGAATCACCAAAGTAAGGAAAATAGGCTTCATGTGGAATCCCGCCTTACTTTAATAAATAAAGGGGATAATGCATCTTGCCCTTTACCTCTTGGGTGATGTGGAAAAAGGTGCGACTCTTGGGTGATGTGGAACAAACTGAGCTTTTAAGGGAAAAATAAATAATAAAGGCAAATGTAAATTATAAAACTTATTTCTAATTAAACAGTGGATCAAACAAATATAATTAAATCTAATTAAAAAGAATCTAACAAATATAATTAAACAGTAAACTTATTCAATCCAAACGTGCGAATCACGCAACACTGTGTTATTAATTCTCAATAAAATCAGACGTATAATCAGACGAAGGTCCGCAGGCTCAAAGTTTCTTTCTTTCTCATTGTTTGTATATCATTTCAGTAGAAACGCGCTAAGCGCAATCTGTCTAGCCAGATGAACATGAAGAGCGGGGGGTGCAGCCCAGTATTTTTTTGATGGAATGTATCAAAAATTTTATATCTATATATCTACCCGGGCATCGCCGGGCAATAATGCTAGTATATACATATATCTATATATATAAATATCTATATCTATATAAATATATACATATTTATAAATACATATATATATTGTCGCGTAGATTCGAATTTATATCACAGGAAATCAATGCGAGAGCTGCACTAGAGAACTTTATTCAACCTGAACTGAACGCTAGCTCGACTTATATACAGTCACCGAACTTTCTGGAACGGTAGAAACTAGAATTAGCATATAATAAATTAGAATACAATAAATTAGCATATTAGAACATTCTGAATAAAACGAGAAATGATAACATTGGAAATTTGAAGTAAAGCAACTTGCATCCAGCGGGGATCGAACTCATCACCTTCATAACCTCAGCCAAACACCTTACTCTTATGCCACGACAGCTATGCACGAGTTTCGCTACATTTCCCCCTCCTTAAGAGAAAGCAGCGTCCCGCTGCAATTTGGTTTGGCTTCTGGTAACAGGTCTCCTGGAAGGGCCATGTGCACCCACGTCATCTAATTGTTCCTTTGGATCAGACTAAGGTTTTTATCTCAGGACGTGGACTATGTATTTTGTATCTCGCCGTCTTCTATCCCGTTCTATACTTTCCACTTCGTAAGTTACATCAGATAGGCGTCGTGTTATTCGATATGGTCCGAAATAACGTCTTAAGAGCTTTTCAGACAGTCCAACTTTTCGTACCGGAGTAAAGACCCATACTAAGTCTCCGACACTGTAGCTGACTGGTCGATGTCTCTCGTCATATCGTTGTTTGTCAGTTGCTTGAGCATCGAGGTTATGGATTTTAGCAAGCTGTCTAGCTTCCTCAGCTCTGGTGATCAATTTTTGTGCATAACTATCGTCTTGGTTCCTCGTGTTGTGTGGAAAAATTACGTAAAGAGGAGTCTGGACATCTCTACCATGGACGAGAAAGAATGAGCTGAATCCGGTGGTATCTTGTTTTGCTGAATTGTAAGCGAAAGTCACGAAGGGTAGGATACTATCCCAATTTCTTTGTTCAACGTCTACGTACATCGACAGCATGTCTGCCAATGTTTTGTTAAACCTTTCTGTGAGACCATTGGTTTGTGGGTGGTAGGCGGTCGTCAGAAGATGGGACGTCTGGCATAATTGATTGATGTCTTTAACAAGGTTGGATAAGAAAGAGCGTCCCCGATCACTTATTTCCTTGGGAGCTCCGTGCTTTAGTATGATTTCTTCGACTGTAAATTTAGCGATGTCTGTGGCCTCAGCAGTTGGTAATGCTTTTGTAACTGTGAATCTCGTCAGGTAATCGGTGCAAACAATGATCCACTTGTCCCATTTCGAGTAGCTGGAAAGCGTCCGAGGAGATCTATTCCAAGTTTGGCAAATGGTTCATCAGGGGGTTTTATTGGATGAAGTTGCCCTGGTGGAAGTTGAGATGGAGATTTTCGTCTTTGGCATTCTCGACAGTGAGACACATATCTACGCGTGCTTCCATACAGTCCTGGGCAATAGTATTTTCACCTTATTCGGTCGTACGTCTTGGCAAATCCGAGATGACCGGCAGTTGGAGCGTCGTGGAGACTCTTTAAGACATCGCGGCGGAGTTGTTTCGGTATCACCAAGAGCCATCGGATCATAGTTTTTCTTGTATAGCACGCCGTTTCTCATTTAATAATTTTGGAATCCATCACTCCTCTTCAGGGTTTTAATTATGGACTTCAACGAATCATCTTTTAGCTGTTCTTTCCTGTAATCTGTGATGGACGCAAAGAAGGGGATTTCATCACCGTTCTCGGCTACTGCTTCGAAAATAGGCTTTCTTGATAGGCAATCAGCATCGGAATGTTTCCGACCACTCTTGTGCACGATGGCAGCGTCGTATTCCTGCAGCCTCAAAGCCCATCATGCAAGTCTCCCAGAGGGATCCTTGATGTTGGCGAGCCAGCACAAAGAGTGGTGATCTGTTACGATGGTGAAGGGTTTTCCAAACAGATAAGGTCTAAATTTACTAATCGCCCAGATGACAGCAAGAAACTCCTTTTCGGTCGTGGAATAGTTTATTTCACTTGGTGACATGGACCTGGAATCATAGGCTATTGGTCTTTCCTTACCATTTTGTACCTGTACTAGCACGGCACCGAGACCATAGCCGCTAGCGTCTGCATGTATTTTCGTTTCCGCATTTGGGAGGAAATGTCCCAAAACAGGGCCACTTGTCAGTAATTTTTTGAGTTATGAAAGATTCATTTTGTGCAGTGCTCCACGAAAATTTTGCATCTTTCTTCAATAATTCCTGTAGGGGCTTAGCAATATCAGCGAAGTTCCTAATAAATCGTCGGTAATACGAGCACAAGCCCAGGAAACTTCGAACGTCGGTGATATTTTCCGGAACAGGGAAATTTGCCACAGCAGCTATCTTTTGCGGATCGGGATATATCCCATGTTGATCAACCATGTGTCCTAATATCGTCAGTTTCTTCCTGCCGAATGAGCATTTGTTAAAATTAAGCGTCAGTCCCGCCTCTTGGATGCATTTCAAAACTTTTCTGAAACGTACTTGGTGTTCTGAGAAAATAGGCGCATAGACAATGATATCATCTAGATAGCAAAGACAGATATTCCACTTGAGACCACGTAGTACCGTATCCATCATTCGCTCAAAGGTAGCTGTAGCGTTGCATAACCCAAACGGCATGACTTTAAATTCATATAGACCATCTGATGTTACGAAGGCTGTCTTTTCTCTGTCTTTCTCATCAGCCTCTATTTGCCAGTAGCCCGATTTTAAATCCATAATTGAGAAAATTTTCGCACCTGCTAGACAGTCCAATGCGTCATCGATGCGTGGTAGCGAGTAGACGTCCTTCTTAGTGACCTTATTCTATTTTCTGTAATCCACGCAAAAACGCCACTCGCCATTCTTCTTTTTTACAAGCACGACTGGAGACGACCAAGGACTGTTTGATGGTTGTATCACGTCTTCTTTTAGCATCCTTTGTACTTCGTCTTCAATCGCACGTCTCTCAGTGGCAGAAATACGATAGGGCCTTTGCTTGATTGGGGAGGTGTCCCCTGTATGGATTTTGTGCTTCACGGTATTGCATCTGGGCTTCCTCGATGTTCTATTTACATCGAAAATGTCACTACATTCTTCCAGCAGATTTTATAACTCGCCTTCTTTAACAGAAGTCAACTGAGTATCTACAATTTCTTTTAATTTGTTCCGAGTTAATCTTTCTCTGGACTTGTGTTCCCTGGAACCTTCTCGATCTCTATCCTTCAGAGAACAAATGGCGTCGTCGGCTATGGTGATTAAGCTGGCTATATTCATCCCTTTTGGTATCAACTGAGGTCGTCGAGAGAAATTCGTTACCCATAGATTACAGCAGCCCTTCTCAACATTAATAATTGAAGCTGGTATAGATAGCTCTCTTTCACACATTAGAAGTTTGTTGCCAATAATTAGAGCTTTATCTGCTTCCAGAATAACTGGATTTATAGCGCATATTTGCCTTGCTGACTTTGCTCCAATTACGTAATCTGTTGTGGCAAACAAGGAGCAATCTGAATTACTTGACTCCACGTTTTCTGGAAGGATTTCGGCAAGTTGAAGCTTTTCTTTTCCACAATCTATGACGACATCGGTGGCGCGAAATAAGTCCCATCCAAGTATCATTTGGTGGCTACACTGCAGGAAAACAAGAAATTCAAACGGTTTTGCAGTCTCATTTAAGTTGATTCTTAATACACAGCGTCCTGAGGCAACTACAGGTTTTCCGCATGCAGTTCTCAATATAGGACCTCTCTCAATAAACATAGGCGCATTCAATTTTCTGCGTAATTCTTCAGATATGACAGAATAATCAGCACTTGAATCAACGAGGGCTTGCACACATTGACCGTTTACTGTGACATAGGTGGTGTTCCTCTTTAACTTGGTGGTAGTATACGTCGGAGGATTTTCTTCATCTGCGGCCTCACCTCCTGCACAGGTCACTGGAGTTAGTTTTCCTCCCTGAGTCGGCGGGGCGATTGGCTAGAGCGGCGTACAGGAGCTTTTCGTTTCCACAATCTATGACGGCATCGGTGGCGCGAAAAAAGTCCTATCCAAGTATCATTTGATCGCTACACTGCAGGAAAACAAGAAATTCAAACGGTTTTGCAGTCTCATTTAAGTTGATTCTTAATATCGGCGGATTCTGAACTGTCGGCGGTTTAAGGAGCGGCGAGGGTAGGGTGAACCGCTTCTAAAACTGGAAGATGTGGGGTGTACATTATTGTCCTCCAAGCTGTATAAAGAGTCAGCGTCCATATCACGTTGAGAAAAGGCTCCATATCTTGTAGGGTCCATGTTCTGTCGGGGGTTGGATGTTCTAGCGGCTTATGCATTTGAAAATCCCCGTCGTCTTTCCCTACAGTACCTCAGCACGTGTCCTGGACGTCCGCAGTGATAGCATAAGGGTACATTATTAGAAGTTCTCCACAGGTCCGTTGTGCGCTCTGGAACCCTGTTGACCCTAGCTTCACGCATTGGCTGAAGCCTAACTGGAGCCGAGGGGCGCGAATTGGTGATGCGTCTTCTTTGACTTGTGAGCGGTGAGAGGGCTTCTATTACTTCCTCCCGGACCACAGATGTGACATCAGTTGGTGTACTTGGTTCTTCGCTCGTGTAACATTGTGCTTCGGGCAAGATTTTTTGCAGTTCTTCCCTGACAATTGCACGTACCAACGATCCTATATCTCGTACTTCCGTTACGGCCGACGCTGTAGAGACATTAGGTAGCCTCTGGAATACTGGGTGGACGATACGTCTTCTTCGAAGGCTTTCTATCTGACGACAGCGTTTTACAAACGCATCGACGTCTGTTATAGTCCTGAACCAACAGGATCTGGTATAAGTCTTCTGAAATCCCTTTAATGAGATGAGCCACTTTTTCGTCTTCTGGCATGTCGGGATTAGCTTTTTGGCACAGAGCAAGCACATCTTGGATGTACGACTCAGATGTCTCCCCAGTACGTTGCGCACGTGAGAACAACAGCCTTTCAGCTTGGCGCCGCATATCGTCTGTTCGGCAAAAGTATTGTCTAGGGATTGCTTAAACGTGGCCCAAATAGTAAAAGTGTGCTCATTGTTATCAAACCATTGTCGGGCTTTCCGGCAAGATAGAAGATGATATTCGCTAGGCACATCTGTTCATCCCAACGGTTATAGGTGGCGATTCGTTGAAAGTCTTTAAACCACCTGCTGGCATCCTGTAGGTCATCTCCGGTGGAGAGACACGGATTTAGGGGTAACTGGTATGTAAGGAACGGCACTTGTGCGATGTTGAATGGAGCAGGGCTGGCATCATTTGGAATCTTTGGCTCGGTCCCGTTTCCCCCAGGCATTTTTCTCGGACCTCTTCTAGGATCTGGTAACAAGCCAAACTCAGGCGAGAGTCCTTGTAACCGTTGACTTCTGCGTAGATCTTCTGTCGTACCTATCGTAATACCCGGCGCCTCCACCACAAATGTCGCGTAGATTCGAATTTATATCACAGGAAATCAATGCGAGAGCTGCACTAGAGAACTTTATTCAACCTGAACTGAATGCTAGCTCGACTTATATACAGTCACCGAACTTTCTGGAACGGTAGAAACTAGAATTAGCATATAATAAATTAGAATACAATAAATTAGCATATTAGAACATTCTGAATAAAACGAGAAATGATAACATTGGAAATTTGAAGTAAAGCAACTTGCATCCAGCGGGGATCGAACTCATCACCTTCATAACCTCAGCCAAACACCTTACTCTTATGCCACGACAGCTATGCCCGAGTTTCGCTACATTTCCCCCTCCTTAAGAGAAAGCAGCGTCCCGCTGCAATTTGGTTTGGCTTCTGGTAACAGGTCTCCTGGAAGGGCCATGTGCACCCACGTCATCTAATTGTTCCTTTGGATCAGACTAAGGTTTTTATCTCAGGACGTGGACTATGTATTTTGTATCTCGCCGTCTTCTATCCCGTTCTATACTTTCCACTTCGTAAGTTACATCAGATAGGCGTCGTGTTATTCGATATGGTCCGAAATAACGTCTTAAGAGCTTTTCAGACAGTCCAACTTTTCGTACCGGAGTAAAGACCCATACTAAGTCTCCGACACTGTAGCTGACTGGTCGATGTCTCTCGTCATATCGTTGTTTGTCAGTTGCTTGAGCATCGAGGTTATGGATTTTAGCAAGCTGTCTAGCTTCCTCAGCTCTGGTGATCAATTTTTGTGCATAACTATCGTCTTGGTTCCTCGTGTTGTGTGGAAAAATTACGTGGAGTCTGGACATCTCTACCATGGACGAGAAAGAATGAGCTGAATCCGGTGGTATCTTGTTTTGCTGAATTGTAAGCGAAAGTCACGAAGGGTAGGATACTATCCCAATTTCTTTGTTCAACGTCTACGTACATCGACAGCATGTCTGCCAATGTTTTGTTAAACCTTTCTGTGAGACCATTGGTTTGTGGGTGGTAGGCGGTCGTCAGAAGATGGGACGTCTGGCATAATTGATTGATGTCTTTAACAAGGTTGGATAAGAAAGAGCGTCCCCGATCACTTATTTCCTTGGGAGCTCCGTGCTTTAGTATGATTTCTTCGACTGTAAATTTAGCGATGTCTGTGGCCTCAGCAGTTGGTAATGCTTTTGTAACTGTGAATCTCGTCAGGTAATCGGTGCAAACAATGATCCACTTGTCCCATTTCGAGTAGCTGGAAAGCGTCCGAGGAGATCTATTCCAAGTTTGGCAAATGGTTCATCAGGGGGTTTTATTGGATGAAGTTGCCCTGGTGGAAGTTGAGATGGAGATTTTCGTCTTTGGCATTCTCGACAGTGAGACACATATCTACGCGTGCTTCCATACAGTCCTGGGCAATAGTATTTTCACCTTATTCGGTCGTACGTCTTGGCAAATCCGAGATGACCGGCAGTTGGAGCGTCGTGGAGACTCTTTAAGACATCGCGGCGGAGTTGTTTCGGTATCACCAAGAGCCATCGGATCATAGTTTTTCTTGTATAGCACGCCGTTTCTCATTTAATAATTTTGGAATCCATCACTCCTCTTCAGGGTTTTAATTATGGACTTCAACGAATCATCTTTTAGCTGTTCTTTCCTGTAATCTGTGATGGACGCAAAGAAGGGGATTTCATCACCGTTCTCGGCTACTGCTTCGAAAATAGGCTTTCTTGATAGGCAATCAGCATCGGAATGTTTCCGACCACTCTTGTGCACGATGGCAGCGTCGTATTCCTGCAGCCTCAAAGCCCATCATGCAAGTCTCCCAGAGGGATCCTTGATGTTGGCGAGCCAGCACAAAGAGTGGTGATCTGTTACGATGGTGAAGGGTTTTCCAAACAGATAAGGTCTAAATTTACTAATCGCCCAGATGACAGCAAGAAACTCCTTTTCGGTCGTGGAATAGTTTATTTCACTTGGTGACATGGACCTGGAATCATAGGCTATTGGTCTTTCCTTACCATTTTGTACCTGTACTAGCACGGCACCGAGACCATAGCCGCTAGCGTCTGCATGTATTTTCGTTTCCGCATTTGGGAGGAAATGTCCCAAAACAGGGCCACTTGTCAGTAATTTTTTGAGTTATGAAAGATTCATTTTGTGCAGTGCTCCACGAAAATTTTGCATCTTTCTTCAATAATTCCTGTAGGGGCTTAGCAATATCAGCGAAGTTCCTAATAAATCGTCGGTAATACGAGCACAAGCCCAGGAAACTTCGAACGTCGGTGATATTTTCCGGAACAGGGAAATTTGCCACAGCAGCTATCTTTTGCGGATCGGGATATATCCCATGTTGATCAACCATGTGTCCTAATATCGTCAGTTTCTTCCTGCCGAATGAGCATTTGTTAAAATTAAGCGTCAGTCCCGCCTCTTGGATGCATTTCAAAACTTTTCTGAAACGTACTTGGTGTTCTGAGAAAATAGGCGCATAGACAATGATATCATCTAGATAGCAAAGACAGATATTCCACTTGAGACCACGTAGTACCGTATCCATCATTCGCTCAAAGGTAGCTGTAGCGTTGCATAACCCAAACGGCATGACTTTAAATTCATATAGACCATCTGATGTTACGAAGGCTGTCTTTTCTCTGTCTTTCTCATCAACCTCTATTTGCCAGTAGCCCGATTTTAAATCCATAATTGAGAAAATTTTCGCACCTGCTAGACAGTCCAATGCGTCATCGATGCGTGGTAGCGAGTAGACGTCCTTCTTAGTGACCTTATTCTATTTTCTGTAATCCACGCAAAAACGCCACTCGCCATTCTTCTTTTTTACAAGCACGACTGGAGACGACCAAGGACTGTTTGATGGTTGTATCACGTCTTCTTTTAGCATCCTTTGTACTTCGTCTTCAATCGCACGTCTCTCAGTGGCTGAAATACGATAGAGCCTTTGCTTGATTGGGGAGGTGTCCCCTGTATGGATTTTGTGCTTCACGGTATTGCATCTGGGCTTCCTCGATGTTCTATTTACATCGAAAATGTCACTACATTCTTCCAGCAGATTTTATAACTCGCCTTCTTTAACAGAAGTCAACTGAGTATCTACAATTTCTTTTAATTTGTTCCGAGTTAATCTTTCTCTGGACTTGTGTTCCCTGGAACCTTCTCGATCTCTATCCTTCAGAGAACAAATGGCGTCGTCGGCTATGGTGATTAAGCTGGCTATATTCATCCCTTTTGGTATCAACTGAGGTCGTCGAGAGAAATTCGTTACCCATAGATTACAGCAGCCCTTCTCAACATTAATAATTGAAGCTGGTATAGATAGCTCTCTTTCACACATTAGAAGTTTGTTGCCAATAATTAGAGCTTTATCTGCTTCCAGAATAACTGGATTTATAGCGCATATTTGCCTTGCTGACTTTGCTCCAATTACGTAATCTGTTGTGGCAAACAAGGAGCAATCTGAATTACTTGACTCCACGTTTTCTGGAAGGATTTCGGCAAGTTGAAGCTTTTCTTTTCCACAATCTATGACGACATCGGTGGCGCGAAATAAGTCCCATCCAAGTATCATTTGGTGGCTACACTGCAGGAAAACAAGAAATTCAAACGGTTTTGCAGTCTCATTTAAGTTGATTCTTAATACACAGCGTCCTGAGGCAACTACAGGTTTTCCGCATGCAGTTCTCAATATAGGACCTCTCTCAATAAACATAGGCGCATTCAATTTTCTGCGTAATTCTTCAGATATGACAGAATAATCAGCACTTGAATCAACGAGGGCTTGCACACATTGACCGTTTACTGTGACATAGGTGGTGTTCCTCTTTAACTTGGTGGTAGTATACGTCGGAGGATTTTCTTCATCTGCGGCCTCACCTCCTGCACAGGTCACTGGAGTTAGTTTTCCTCCCTGAGTCGGCGGGGCGATTGGCTAGAGCGGCGTACAGGAGCTTTTCGTTTCCACAATCTATGACGGCATCGGTGGCGCGAAAAAAGTCCTATCCAAGTATCATTTGATCGCTACACTGCAGGAAAACAAGAAATTCAAACGGTTTTGCAGTCTCATTTAAGTTGATTCTTAATATCGGCGGATTCTGAACTGTCGGCGGTTTAAGGAGCGGCGAGGGTAGGGTGAACCGCTTCTAAAACTGGAAGATGTGGGGTGTACATTATTGTCCTCCAAGCTGTATAAAGAGTCAGCGTCCATATCACGTTGAGAAAAGGCTCCATATCTTGTAGGGTCCATGTTCTGTCGGGGGTTGGATGTTCTAGCGGCTTATGCATTTGAAAATCCCCGTCGTCTTTCCCTACAGTACCTCAGCACGTGTCCTGGACGTCCGCAGTGATAGCATAAGGGTACATTATTAGAAGTTCTCCACAGGTCCGTTGTGCGCTCTGGAACCCTGTTGACCCTAGCTTCACGCATTGGCTGAAGCCTAACTGGAGCCGAGGGGCGCGAATTGGTGATGCGTCTTCTTTGACTTGTGAGCGGTGAGAGGGCTTCTATTACTTCCTCCCGGACCACAGATGTGACATCAGTTGGTGTACTTGGTTCTTCGCTCGTGTAACATTGTGCTTCGGGCAAGATTTTTTGCAGTTCTTCCCTGACAATTGCACGTACCAACGATCCTATATCTCGTACTTCCGTTACGGCCGACGCTGTAGAGACATTAGGTAGCCTCTGGAATACTGGGTGGACGATACGTCTTCTTCGAAGGCTTTCTATCTGACGACAGCGTTTTACAAACGCATCGACGTCTGTTATAGTCCTGAACCAACAGGATCTGGTATAAGTCTTCTGAAATCCCTTTAATGAGATGAGCCACTTTTTCGTCTTCTGGCATGTCGGGATTAGCTTTTTGGCACAGAGCAAGCACATCTTGGATGTACGACTCAGATGTCTCCCCAGTACGTTGCGCACGTGAGAACAACAGCCTTTCAGCTTGGCGCCGCATATCGTCTGTTCGGCAAAAGTATTGTCTAGGGATTGCTTAAACGTGGCCCAAATAGTAAAAGTGTGCTCATTGTTATCAAACCATTGTCGGGCTTTCCGGCAAGATAGAAGATGATATTCGCTAGGCACATCTGTTCATCCCAACGGTTATAGGTGGCGATTCGTTGAAAGTCTTTAAACCACCTGCTGGCATCCTGTAGGTCATCTCCGGTGGAGAGACACGGATTTAGGGGTAACTGGTATGTAAGGAACGGCACTTGTGCGATGTTGAATGGAGCAGGGCTGGCATCATTTGGAATCTTTGGCTCGGTCCCGTTTCCCCCAGGCATTTTTCTCGGACCTCTTCTAGGATCTGGTAACAAGCCAAACTCAGGCGAGAGTCCTTGTAACCGTTGACTTCTGCGTAGATCTTCTGTCGTACCTATCGTAATACCCGGCGCCTCCACCACAAATGTCGCGTAGATTCGAATTTATATCACAGGAAATCAATGCGAGAGCTGCACTAGAGAACTTTATTCAACCTGAACTGAATGCTATCTCGACTTATATACAGTCACCGAACTTTCTGGAACGGTAGAAACTAGAATTAGCATATAATAAATTAGAATACAATAAATTAGCATATTAGAACATTCTGAATAAAACGAGAAATGATAACATTGGAAATTTGAAGTAAAGCAACTTGCATCCAGCGGGGATCGAACTCATCACCTTCATAACCTCAGCCAAACACCTTACTCTTATGCCACGACAGCTATGCACGAGTTTCGCTACATTTCCCCCTCCTTAAGAGAAAGCAGCGTCCCGCTGCAATTTGGTTTGGCTTCTGGTAACAGGTCTCCTGGAAGGGCCATGTGCACCCACGTCATCTAATTGTTCCTTTGGATCAGACTAAGGTTTTTATCTCAGGACGTGGACTATGTATTTTGTATCTCGCCGTCTTCTATCCCGTTCTATACTTTCCACTTCGTAAGTTACATCAGATAGGCGTCGTGTTATTCGATATGGTCCGAAATAACGTCTTAAGAGCTTTTCAGACAGTCCAACTTTTCGTACCGGAGTAAAGACCCATACTAAGTCTCCGACACTGTAGCTGACTGGTCGATGTCTCTCGTCATATCGTTGTTTGTCAGTTGCTTGAGCATCGAGGTTATGGATTTTAGCAAGCTGTCTAGCTTCCTCAGCTCTGGTGATCAATTTTTGTGCATAACTATCGTCTTGGTTCCTCGTGTTGTGTGGAAAAATTACGTAAAGAGGAGTCTGGACATCTCTACCATGGACGAGAAAGAATGAGCTGAATCCGGTGGTATCTTGTTTTGCTGAATTGTAAGCGAAAGTCACGAAGGGTAGGATACTATCCCAATTTCTTTGTTCAACGTCTACGTACATCGACAGCATGTCTGCCAATGTTTTGTTAAACCTTTCTGTGAGACCATTGGTTTGTGGGTGGTAGGCGGTCGTCAGAAGATGGGACGTCTGGCATAATTGATTGATGTCTTTAACAAGGTTGGATAAGAAAGAGCGTCCCCGATCACTTATTTCCTTGGGAGCTCCGTGCTTTAGTATGATTTCTTCGACTGTAAATTTAGCGATGTCTGTGGCCTCAGCAGTTGGTAATGCTTTTGTAACTGTGAATCTCGTCAGGTAATCGGTGCAAACAATGATCCACTTGTCCCATTTCGAGTAGCTGGAAAGCGTCCGAGGAGATCTATTCCAAGTTTGGCAAATGGTTCATCAGGGGGTTTTATTGGATGAAGTTGCCCTGGTGGAAGTTGAGATGGAGATTTTCGTCTTTGGCATTCTCGACAGTGAGACACATATCTACGCGTGCTTCCATACAGTCCTGGGCAATAGTATTTTCACCTTATTCGGTCGTACGTCTTGGCAAATCCGAGATGACCGGCAGTTGGAGCGTCGTGGAGACTCTTTAAGACATCGCGGCGGAGTTGTTTCGGTATCACCAAGAGCCATCGGATCATAGTTTTTCTTGTATAGCACGCCGTTTCTCATTTAATAATTTTGGAATCCATCACTCCTCTTCAGGGTTTTAATTATGGACTTCAACGAATCATCTTTTAGCTGTTCTTTCCTGTAATCTGTGATGGACGCAAAGAAGGGGATTTCATCACCGTTCTCGGCTACTGCTTCGAAAATAGGCTTTCTTGATAGGCAATCAGCATCGGAATGTTTCCGACCACTCTTGTGCACGATGGCAGCGTCGTATTCCTGCAGCCTCAAAGCCCATCATGCAAGTCTCCCAGAGGGATCCTTGATGTTGGCGAGCCAGCACAAAGAGTGGTGATCTGTTACGATGGTGAAGGGTTTTCCAAACAGATAAGGTCTAAATTTACTAATCGCCCAGATGACAGCAAGAAACTCCTTTTCGGTCGTGGAATAGTTTATTTCACTTGGTGACATGGACCTGGAATCATAGGCTATTGGTCTTTCCTTACCATTTTGTACCTGTACTAGCACGGCACCGAGACCATAGCCGCTAGCGTCTGCATGTATTTTCGTTTCCGCATTTGGGAGGAAATGTCCCAAAACAGGGCCACTTGTCAGTAATTTTTTGAGTTATGAAAGATTCATTTTGTGCAGTGCTCCACGAAAATTTTGCATCTTTCTTCAATAATTCCTGTAGGGGCTTAGCAATATCAGCGAAGTTCCTAATAAATCGTCGGTAATACGAGCACAAGCCCAGGAAACTTCGAACGTCGGTGATATTTTCCGGAACAGGGAAATTTGCCACAGCAGCTATCTTTTGCGGATCGGGATATATCCCATGTTGATCAACCATGTGTCCTAATATCGTCAGTTTCTTCCTGCCGAATGAGCATTTGTTAAAATTAAGCGTCAGTCCCGCCTCTTGGATGCATTTCAAAACTTTTCTGAAACGTACTTGGTGTTCTGAGAAAATAGGCGCATAGACAATGATATCATCTAGATAGCAAAGACAGATATTCCACTTGAGACCACGTAGTACCGTATCCATCATTCGCTCAAAGGTAGCTGTAGCGTTGCATAACCCAAACGGCATGACTTTAAATTCATATAGACCATCTGATGTTACGAAGGCTGTCTTTTCTCTGTCTTTCTCATCAACCTCTATTTGCCAGTAGCCCGATTTTAAATCCATAATTGAGAAAATTTTCGCACCTGCTAGACAGTCCAATGCGTCATCGATGCGTGGTAGCGAGTAGACGTCCTTCTTAGTGACCTTATTCTATTTTCTGTAATCCACGCAAAAACGCCACTCGCCATTCTTCTTTTTTACAAGCACGACTGGAGACGACCAAGGACTGTTTGATGGTTGTATCACGTCTTCTTTTAGCATCCTTTGTACTTCGTCTTCAATCGCACGTCTCTCAGTGGCTGAAATACGATAGGGCCTTTGCTTGATTGGGGAGGTGTCCCCTGTATGGATTTTGTGCTTCACGGTATTGCATCTGGGCTTCCTCGATGTTCTATTTACATCGAAAATGTCACTACATTCTTCCAGCAGATTTTATAACTCGCCTTCTTTAACAGAAGTCAACTGAGTATCTACAATTTCTTTTAATTTGTTCCGAGTTAATCTTTCTCTGGACTTGTGTTCCCTGGAACCTTCTCGATCTCTATCCTTCAGAGAACAAATGGCGTCGTCGGCTATGGTGATTAAGCTGGCTATATTCATCCCTTTTGGTATCAACTGAGGTCGTCGAGAGAAATTCGTTACCCATAGATTACAGCAGCCCTTCTCAACATTAATAATTGAAGCTGGTATAGATAGCTCTCTTTCACACATTAGAAGTTTGTTGCCAATAATTAGAGCTTTATCTGCTTCCAGAATAACTGGATTTATAGCGCATATTTGCCTTGCTGACTTTGCTCCAATTACGTAATCTGTTGTGGCAAACAAGGAGCAATCTGAATTACTTGACTCCACGTTTTCTGGAAGGATTTCGGCAAGTTGAAGCTTTTCTTTTCCACAATCTATGACGACATCGGTGGCGCGAAATAAGTCCCATCCAAGTATCATTTGGTGGCTACACTGCAGGAAAACAAGAAATTCAAACGGTTTTGCAGTCTCATTTAAGTTGATTCTTAATACACAGCGTCCTGAGGCAACTACAGGTTTTCCGCATGCAGTTCTCAATATAGGACCTCTCTCAATAAACATAGGCGCATTCAATTTTCTGCGTAATTCTTCAGATATGACAGAATAATCAGCACTTGAATCAACGAGGGCTTGCACACATTGACCGTTTACTGTGACATAGGTGGTGTTCCTCTTTAACTTGGTGGTAGTATACGTCGGAGGATTTTCTTCATCTGCGGCCTCACCTCCTGCACAGGTCACTGGAGTTAGTTTTCCTCCCTGAGTCGGCGGGGCGATTGGCTAGAGCGGCGTACAGGAGCTTTTCGTTTCCACAATCTATGACGGCATCGGTGGCGCGAAAAAAGTCCTATCCAAGTATCATTTGATCGCTACACTGCAGGAAAACAAGAAATTCAAACGGTTTTGCAGTCTCATTTAAGTTGATTCTTAATATCGGCGGATTCTGAACTGTCGGCGGTTTAAGGAGCGGCGAGGGTAGGGTGAACCGCTTCTAAAACTGGAAGATGTGGGGTGTACATTATTGTCCTCCAAGCTGTATAAAGAGTCAGCGTCCATATCACGTTGAGAAAAGGCTCCATATCTTGTAGGGTCCATGTTCTGTCGGGGGTTGGATGTTCTAGCGGCTTATGCATTTGAAAATCCCCGTCGTCTTTCCCTACAGTACCTCAGCACGTGTCCTGGACGTCCGCAGTGATAGCATAAGGGTACATTATTAGAAGTTCTCCACAGGTCCGTTGTGCGCTCTGGAACCCTGTTGACCCTAGCTTCACGCATTGGCTGAAGCCTAACTGGAGCCGAGGGGCGCGAATTGGTGATGCGTCTTCTTTGACTTGTGAGCGGTGAGAGGGCTTCTATTACTTCCTCCCGGACCACAGATGTGACATCAGTTGGTGTACTTGGTTCTTCGCTCGTGTAACATTGTGCTTCGGGCAAGATTTTTTGCAGTTCTTCCCTGACAATTGCACGTACCAACGATCCTATATCTCGTACTTCCGTTACGGCCGACGCTGTAGAGACATTAGGTAGCCTCTGGAATACTGGGTGGACGATACGTCTTCTTCGAAGGCTTTCTATCTGACGACAGCGTTTTACAAACGCATCGACGTCTGTTATAGTCCTGAACCAACAGGATCTGGTATAAGTCTTCTGAAATCCCTTTAATGAGATGAGCCACTTTTTCGTCTTCTGGCATGTCGGGATTAGCTTTTTGGCACAGAGCAAGCACATCTTGGATGTACGACTCAGATGTCTCCCCAGTACGTTGCGCACGTGAGAACAACAGCCTTTCAGCTTGGCGCCGCATATCGTCTGTTCGGCAAAAGTATTGTCTAGGGATTGCTTAAACGTGGCCCAAATAGTAAAAGTGTGCTCATTGTTATCAAACCATTGTCGGGCTTTCCGGCAAGATAGAAGATGATATTCGCTAGGCACATCTGTTCATCCCAACGGTTATAGGTGGCGATTCGTTGAAAGTCTTTAAACCACCTGCTGGCATCCTGTAGGTCATCTCCGGTGGAGAGACACGGATTTAGGGGTAACTGGTATGTAAGGAACGGCACTTGTGCGATGTTGAATGGAGCAGGGCTGGCATCATTTGGAATCTTTGGCTCGGTCCCGTTTCCCCCAGGCATTTTTCTCGGACCTCTTCTAGGATCTGGTAACAAGCCAAACTCAGGCGAGAGTCCTTGTAACCGTTGACTTCTGCGTAGATCTTCTGTCGTACCTATCGTAATACCCGGCGCCTCCACCACAAATGTCGCGTAGATTCGAATTTATATCACAGGAAATCAATGCGAGAGCAGCACTAGAGAACTTTATTCAACCTGAACTGAATGCTAGCTCGACTTATATACAGTCACCGAACTTTCTGGAACGGTAGAAACTAGAATTAGCATATAATAAATTAGAATATTAGAACATTCTGAATAAAACGAGAAATGATAACATTGGAAATTTGAAGAAAAGCAACTTGCATCCAGCGGGGCTCGAACTCACCACCTTCATAACCGCAGCCAAACACCTTACTCCTGTGCCACGACAGCTACGCACGAGTTTGGCTACAAAATATACATATATATATACATATATATACATCAAACGTGTATATGCTATCTATATTCTTACTTTTTAAAAATTGTAGAACATCCTGGTTATTATTTATAATAAAGCTATTTTCGGTAACCTTAATTTTATTTAGAATAATTTTTAAATAGCTAAAGAACTTTTTACTGAACAAAGTGTTATAACAATTTGTACTACATGTAACAAACCTAAATTTAGTAGGTACTTTATGGAATTTTATTGTAGAAAACAGGTAAGGGTATTTTATGCAATTAATCTTAAACTTAATTTTTTTGCTAAAAGCTAAAATCCTATTATCTATTTCTTTTTTGGTAAGGTTAATTTTTTGATAGGTATTATTTGAGTTGTATTCCCTAGAAATTAACTGCTTAAAATAATCTTTACACATAAAACCGAAGTTATTAGCAGCCTTATCAACAACCGTAATAATAAACTTATTTTTTAAACCTTTAATTTTACTGTATAGAACTTTGTTTAGGAAGAAACCCCTCTTGTCCTTCATACCATACTCTTCATAATTCCTTTTTATATCCTGTAAAATATGCACCTTCCACTCCATAAAACCTTCGATAGGCCAATTGTACTTCCTTGGTAATTTAATTATGCAGTAATCTAAGTCTTTAGTGATAGAACTTATAATTTGCTTTAAATTTACCTTATTTCTAACCCTAAATTTTGAGCCCTTAGGTAGAACTTCCCTCAACCTAACATCTTTAACAATATTAAGATCCCCTGTTACAATATGCCCCGAATTTGGATTTACAAAGTTTTTAAACTCCTCAATATGACAATAACAATCAGAATTAGAAATTTTGCCTAAGTTATGACTATAAAAGTTATAATTGCAGATTATGTCCCTTAACGTTTTTTTGATATTTAAAAGCAATAGCGATTTTCCCACAATCCTTGATTGGTAATAATTTAGAATTATTATGTACAATAGTAGGTAGTTTTAAATACTCGAAATCTTTATCTAGAAAGTTAATAATACAGTACTCTACCCCTACATCCCTTCCCCTCTTAGCATCCAAATTAGTCAGGTTAAGCTTGTATTTAATTAAATCTAAAATTATTAGTTTTGTAAACCTCGAAACAAATTTAATTGAAGATAAATGATGTTTAATTACCCACCTTAAACCAGAATTTTTTTGGTTGAATAAAAAATGTTTAATTATTTTAATGTTCTTAAAATCAATAACTAAATTACAAATCCTTTGCAGATCAGCCAGTTTCAATTTTGTTTTTACACTATTGCTACCTTTTCCTCTTTTACCCCAATAATTAGAAAAAAAATTATAAATTACCCCTATAATTATTAAACCTATCAATAACCATGAATTTTTTATAAACGCAGTTATTATCTAAATCCAACGGTCCCTCCCCGTTAAGTTTACTGTTTAAACCGTACGGAAATAGTGTTTTAAGCTTACAAATATATAAATTTTCAAAATCCAATCTTTTATTTAAATCATTAATCTCATCAATAATATATAATTTAGCCTGCTCGAAGTTATGTACTTGAAAGTGTAGAAGTTCATAATTGAATAACTTGAAAGTGTAGAAGTTCGAAACTTCTTTTGATTATGCTCATATTTTTTCTAAAATTTTCTAAGTTCCTAAAAAGTCTCATACACAAATATTTTCTAAGTCCTCCAAAAATCTTTATAAAATACTGTTAATACGATATTTTCAAAGACCAACTTTTGATGGAACTAGTATGATATACCCCCCCCCCCCACCCCAATGGCGATTTTGGCGATTTTTTTTGTCGCCAAGCAGAAAGCGTGTCTTTGAAACGGGAAATTCCTGAAAGTCCCAAAAATACGCATTTTTTATACTGTACAACCACAGAAAAGCACAAAAAACACATAAATACAAAAAATAAAAGCTGAAAAATAATAAAAAATTTGTTAAGTGGGGGGGGGGGACTGCCTCTCCCCTCCCCCCCGCGACAAAAAGTCAGTATACTGCAACTAATAATAATTCATTTAAATAAACATAAAATACATCTTGGTTAAATATATATTTCTTGATTAAACATAAATTAAAGCACAAATACAATAGAAAAAAATACATGTTGGCAATAGAATTTTTAAAAAAGTATCTATACCGAAATTTTGTACTCCTAGGTAGAATTTAAAATCTGCCTTACGATTGTAACCACGACCCATGCCGAATAGATTTCTCAGTGTTACATTGCTCCCCCCCCAATAATTTTCCTACAAACAAATGTAAAACCATCAGAATAAGAACTTTTAACTTTAATCCTCATCTCTGACCCACATTTTTTGCAAATCGCGCTCTTTAAAAACCCAACCTCCGTCAAAAAATTAAAAAGCAACTGTTATTTAGTATATTGACGGAGCATTACACCAAAGTAAAAACCGGCAACACAACAACCAAAACAAAGGGCGCCAGATTTGGCGAGAAATCTCTTGGGGGGGAGATATCATACATGTACCCTTTTGATAAATCTGATAACTATTTAAATGAGCTTTTTTGTTGTTGTTGTAGTTGCTGTAATGAGAAAGAGAAAAATTTTCTAAGTTCAATTATTTAAAAAAAGCGTTTTTTAATGAGAAGGTAAAAAATATTTCTAAGTTCAACTTAGATACCGTTAGATCTGATAGTTAGATCAAAGTTCAAAGTCCGGGTTTCCGATAAATTTGAGTTGCTTTTTTTTAAAGTCCAGTTATTTAAAAATGCGTTTTTTAGCGAGAAAGGCAAAAAAAATTCGGTACTTACGGAAAATCCAGTCGACCATTTTCGTCAAATGAAGGCAATAGCGCCAAGAGGCAATTTTTGTACTCCTATAATAGTAAAACCTGCCACACGTAATTCAATGTGATCTTGATAAGATCTTCTAGCTTTGGAGTAAAGCTGTCGCTGTTTAAGTCTCGTTGTAGCTCTGCGTTGTAAAAAATGTTTAAAATTTGGGATTTACAAACTACAGAACAAGAAGCAGTAGAATTCTTTCAAAAGTATGGAATCTTACAGTCATCCAAAAAATGCGTCAATGGCCACGATATGGCGCTTTATTTATAAACGCATATTCAATGGCGTTGTAATATTAAGACTTGTCGGAAGCGAATATCCATTCGGAAAGATACATGGTTCGAGAGTTCAACCATTTCATTTGTGACTGCACTAAGATTTATTTATAGCTGGCGCAGAGAATTGACTATTATTGAACGGAGAAAGGAAGAATTAGAGTTGAGAGACAAGACTGTTATCGATTGGAGTAATTACTTTAGAGAAGTTTGTACACACAGTCTTTTAACAAGGCCAAAGAAAAAAATCAGAGGGGCCAACCTCATTGTCGAAATTGAGGAGAGCCTTTTTATAAAGCGTAAAAACCCTACAGGGAGAATAGCTCCCGAGCAATGGTTGTTTGGAGACATTTGGAAGGAGACCAGCGAGTGTTTTATAGTAAAAGTTCCAGATAGGAAGGGGATAAAAGATAACTTCGAAGAAGGTTCAACAATATACTCGGACTCATGGAAAGTTTATAAAACCGATGAATTAACAGCTGCTACTTTCGAACATTTCAAAGTTTATCATAAGTATAATGTCGTATCGCTCGTCCATTTATTTTATAGGGCGTGATTATTTTGTGGTAGTACAAAAATTATTTATAGGGCAGTGTCTCACAGCATGTCACATCTCAACTCTTACAGATTTTACTTCTTGTTTGGTGAGGAGTGGCAAAACATTGCATAATTTAACATGGCGTTCAATGAGCATTCTTACAGCTTGTTGAATAAAATGCTCTCAGATTACTCAAAGTCTTTAGATACGGTATCTAAACAAATGTATATCACTAAATTAAACATTCAGGTACAGCCCGGAAAGGTTTATTCAGTATGTGGCCCGTATTTATTGACAGAGGAAGACTGGAGTTACGATACAAGACGCCGGCCTGAAGTAACTTATCCTGATATCTATACATATCTCAACATAATAATAATCATTCTCAACGAAAGAATGATTATATTCTCTTAAACCTTACGAAATATTGAAAAAAAGTGTTAAAATACCTGTTACATACAACTAATATGATGAATTTTATAAATAAACTTAAATTATTTAACTGAAAATGAAGTTATCGTCCAAAAGCACATGCAAACGCATAGGAACGGCTTCTGTTTTCTGCCACCCGATAATCACGTGATCTATAGTAGACGAACACTGACGTAGCCAGTAATGTTGCGACGTTTCGCCTTATTTTAAAAATGGGTAGTTGGATGCGTTGTGTTTTAAATTATTTATTTTGTTACCCAAAGTTCTGGACGTAATTAGCAATTTACGAACAATTTAAAAACCTGTTTGATCTACTAAATCAACTTTGCTCCACATTAAAACACACAGCAGATAAATAATTACTGACTCAAGGTTTAAAACAAAAAAAACTTATTCATTTACACTATTCTAATATTTACATTTTTATCTCATCAAATTTAATTAACATATTAGCTGATCTACTCACTATCAAAAACACCAGCAAATGAAAAAGGGTTCTATTTAGTTTAACTTCTAGATTCAGGGAGCGTAATACTAACTAAAACAAAATTCTAAAATCTCCTATAAAAAAATATACTCTATTTCAATCACGTAAAACCCGCACTAACCATCAATTGCAACCGTGGGATCTGAACTAGACAAAAACAAGAGAAAGCACTCACGTCCTTTAGTTGAGGGAAACCTTGGGGTTAGGTGTCGACTCTCCTCTCTGGTAGGGGACTCTTCCGTGAAGTTAGTTGGGGCACTGTAGATTCTTTTTCTAATGATGGGTCACTCTTCCAAGATGGGGCATTCGTCACTGTTGGGGGACCGGAGGCAATCTTCTCAGCAGCACACCTCTATTTTGTATCCGGGAAAATCTACCGGTATCCACGCCACCCAGGCTTTATTTCTCGGGAAGGATCAACCGAGTTCCTACGTATCAAATCTCCTTCGTTTTATTTTTGCTCCGGGAAAATTCGACCGGATTGTGGGTAGTCAAACATTGATAGATTTTCTTCAGCCGGCCTAGAGCGATGCCTCCTGGACTCCGACTCACTTCTTTTTCCCTTTTTTTAAAATTCACTTCCAATATTTTAATTCACCTAAACCAGTGGTCGGCAAACCGTGGCTCGCGAGCCAAATGTGGCTCTTTGGCCCCTTGAGTGTGGCTCTTCCACAAAATACCACGTGCTGGCGCACACGTACAGTGAGATTGAAACTTCGTGATGACTGGTTTTCTTATTTCTATTTTTACATACTTAGTTGGTGTTTATGTGTCTTTATCTTTAGGCGAATGCTCTTAAGCGACTTAACGAGAAAAAATTTCTAGAAAGATTAATTGTCAGCGCGTATCGTCAAGTCGTATCTTTGGATCGTGTTTTACAATGTATTACTTCCGAGAGTGTGCCCCCGTAGAAAACACTAGACTAGTCAAAGTGATCTTCGAATATAACCAACCAGCAAGTCGAAGATCTTAAATTAGTTTCAAGTTTATCAATAGCAGTTGATGAGTCTTGTGACATAAATGATACAGCGCTAGTTTCACTTTTTGTACGATTTATTTCATCTACAGGTCCTAAAGAAGAGCATTTAGGATTATTGCCACTCAAAGGTCAAACACGTGGAAAGGATATAGCAAATGCTGTAATTGAGTGCATTCACAAACATCATATTCTACTCGGCAAAATTGTCTCAATTTCAACAGATGGGGCGAAAAGTATGACCATCGTAAGAAACGGATTTGTTGCTATTTTGAGAGAAATTCATGTAGACGCGCTTTGTGGGCAGACATTTAATAAACTAGGTCAGGGATTGCGAACCTGTGACCCGCGAGATGATCACATTGTTTTAACACCCATTTAACTTTTAAAATTTTGATTTTCATTCTTCGGACTGAGAGATCTATAATCTATTTTGTACTAGAAATAATTTGTAAAAAAATAATTGTTTGAAATAATTTGTAAAAAAATAATTGTTTGAAATTAATTTTTTCCTCCTTTTGCCAAACAGAAGTCTTAAAACACTCTTCTTCAGTACTAGCGAATGCAAAAGAAATATTTGACGAAAGATTCTCCCAATTTCGTGAAATGGAGAAAACTTAAATTATCCTCTTTCGATTGGCTTCAAATTTATAAATTAGAAACGGAAATGGTTGAATTTCTCAACAGTGTTGTACGGAGGAATAAAGTTTCAGAACTAAACGTAAACTTAGAAAAAAAAATACAAGATCTGGAAAATTGTGAGGAATATATTTTAACAACAAGCACCGAAAATATTATTTTAACTTAATGGAACTCGTTGCCTAATTCGCTAATGTCGATGAAAAACTTAGCAAGAGCTCCTTTGACAATGTTTGGATCAACCTACGTTTGCGAACAGTTGTTTTCGACAATGAATTTTATTAAAAGTAAGAATAGAAATCGCCTCGGCAGCGACTTGTCCGCTGCGTGTGTACGATTAAAAATTTCAAATATCGAACCACGTATAAATAAATTATCGTCCGAAAGACAACAAGTGTCACATTAAGTTCGAAAATTTTTTACTTATTTTCTTCCTGATATTGATAGTTTTAAACAAATCACAATAAAAAGTTAAATATGTTTTTGTTTTAAGTATATAATCGTATATATTTTTTTAACTTCCGAAGGTCTTCCAAAGACCGAAAATTTTTTTAAAAGTGACACGCGGTTTTAATTTCTACGGTTTCAAGACATTTTTTGACACGCGTTAGAAAACTGTTCGCCATCCCTGAACTAGGAGATGCGAGGCCATTGTTCATATTAGTGATTGTGTCATTGTTATGATTTAATTTTATGGATACTTTACATTTTAATTTTATCAATAAATAATATCGATATTAAGTATGATATCAAGTTTTATTCAACATACCTATAGTTTAACTAAGACATAAAACTTTAAGTACAGTTTATTAAGCTAATTTTAGGGAGCGCTGCGGAGTGAAAGAAAATGTAGTGTCGAGGATTGAGAAAGGTATGTTGAGATGGTTTGGACATACAGAGAGGATGAACGAACGGAGATAGACGAAATAAGTATACAAAACGAGTGTGGATGGAAGAGTTGGAAGGGGTCGACCTCAGCGAACGAACCTCATTCAGATTGAAGACGTTTTTAACAAAAGCCATCTTTGGAGTATCCGAATTAAATTAATAACAATGCACCTACCTATATAGTTTGAGATTAAAAAAAAAGGCTCCCAAAAGAAATTTCAATCGTTGTACTGTTGACATTTGGCTCTGTTGACTAATGAGTTTGCCGACCACTGACCTAAACGTTCCCGCCTCCGGAACCATTTATTCAGCCATTCAGGAAACTCACAACTTTTTATTTGCTGAGTCTCTACACTTAAAAACCTCTCATTCGCTACCTTCTTTCTTAATCAAAAACGACCCTCTTACGTAATGTTCCAAACAGCTGATGACCACCCGCAAAACACCACTAAACCTCGTGGTCCACTAATGATCCCCTCTATCAATCACCCACAAAGAGTCATTGTTACATAACGTCACAATTGGTGCCATCCTCCGCTTATCTGCGTCTAGCATCTCAGACCCCACACACGCTAGGTTTCGTAAATTGGCTAATTTTAATTTTTTGAAAGCGCTTCATTACATACGCTCCCTTCCCCGAAAAACTCAAACAACACACTACAAATCCAAACCTCTACCACAAAACATCTCTTCATTTCACTCCTCCGAGGCCACTAACCAAAACTCTACCTCTCAAATTCACAACACAATTTCTCTACAACACTACTTCCTCTAAGACTCTAACAAAAAACTCTAACCTTCAAAACAGCAACTATCTTTCTCCTCAAAAAACTTTAGCAACCTCTTATCACCAAAACCATACTACTTAAGCTCCCTTCCTCGCAAAGCTTACAATGTATATTAAATACAATGCACATAATTCATAACATTAAAAAAATACACCAATATAAAACCTCTTACCGTAAATACGTTTAAGGTCCCTGTTCATATCAGATTTCAGATCACAAATGTTATAATAATAATACTGAACAAAAAAAAAACACTGTAAAACATTTATCATCTTTTCTTGTGTAACCTATACCTGTATATAACTTATGATCAAAACACAAAATGTTTTCACCTAAATCGTCCTGATAATAAAAATTCATTCACTGCAATCAAATGTTCATATCGAAAGACACAAAAGGTATATTTCACTGGTGAATGTCCTTCATTAGTCGTGTCGTGGAAAGTTCTTTTTCTTTCCTTAATTGCCGACATAAAATAATGAGCATTCATAAACATGTTTTGAAAAGTTCAGATCCATAACTAAATTAATACACAAAATTCTTATCTAAATTTATCATTTTCACAATTAAAACTTCACCTCATATTATTTTCTCACATTTGTACAAAATTTATATCTCTAACCATTTACTTAATTCCCTTTTCGCTGTATTTGCCACTTACAACAAAATTTTTACATGAAATCAAACTTTACTTCCACAGTACTGTATACCAACAAAAAAACTTTTCATTTTCAAAAGAACTTTTCCTTCAACCTACGTTCATATATATTAATTGCTTCAAACATCATCTAAAATATCTACTCATTATTTCATTTTGTCATTTTCATTTTATTTTATCATAGTGTCCGAAAACTTAATTTTTTTGTGTGTCATTTTATTTTTCTCCTACGTAACCAAACCAAGCTACGATCCCCCTCTAAGGCCGGGCGCAAGTTGAGACGCAGCTTGGTGAGGTGAGGCGACGCTGGGTGAAACAGGGAAGCAGGATTCAATCAACTGCGCGCAGGGAGAGCGAAAGTTGGGAGGCAGTTCCGTCTCAGCTGCGTGCCAGTGAGGGTGTTTAACAAAATGTGCGCGATGGCAATGTATATACAATCATTACTAAGTTCGGAATCTGATTCCGATGAACTCGAAGACCAAGTAATTTTAACATTACTTCGTGAAAAGCTTCCAAAAAGCAATTATCTGAAGAAAAGAAAGACGTTTTCGTGTTTTTCGTTCACCTTTTGAATGTAAAGTAAGCACTGTTGTGAAAACTGTAAAAGCATCTTGCGTACTGCACAACTATTTGAGAAATTCTGTAGTAGTGCAAACTGGAGGTGATATCCCCGAACAGGATTTGCCACAGTTCCAATTACGTCCACTGCATCAAACCAATGCACGAAGTGGATCTCAAGCGTTTTGGATTCGTAAAAAGTTCACGGAGTACTTTAATTCACCCGGAGGTTCAGTTCCTTAGCAGAGAGATTGCGTGTTAAATGGAAAGTACTGAGAATGTATTGTAATTAGAATATAAAAAATTAATCTTTAAAGCATAATACATTTATAATTTTTAATAAATATAATACTTTTAAGCTTATTTTTTAATGTTGTAACACCTTTTCTTTTCTCAATCATTTATATTTAAATTAAAGTTACTTTTCAAATTCTGGTTAGATACTAAGTTTATTTCGGAAAAATTTTAATACCTACCTCCGAACGGAAAAGCATGTTAAAGGGGAACGTAACTAATTGGTAGTTCCTCGTAAATAAAATCATTCCGACAAAATGGCACACATCTGTATAGAAAATATACAAATATACCTACAAAGCAGTTTTGTTTTCGCCGAAAATCTGCTGTACATAAAATGTTATCTAAAACAAATGAAGGGTGCAGCGGAAATCGGCAATAGTCCAAAAAAAAAAATTTACACCAAATTAAATTGAATATATTGTAAGTAAACTAATTCAAGAAACACTTTTGATTGAAAAAAACAACCGTTTTCCCATGTACCCTTCAAATAAATTTATCTTAATTAATTAAAAAATTATAAAAACTTACCATATTTTATTCCAATTTCTTGGGCTATTTCTTCCCAAAGCAGCAATTTTAATTTGACTTTTAAATAGTCAGCATGTGACGTGTCGTATAATATTTTTCTACCTCGAACTGCCTCTATTAATTGTTCCTCCATCGTAGACTTCGATTTCAGCACAAATTTTCACTCGCAGGTTGTAGTCACTAGTGACAATCTGCGGCACGACCACAAACCTCCGCAGCTCACGGGCGCTCTCAAGCTGTGTCACCGGACCCTGCGTTCCAACATCCGGTGTAGTATTCACTTCTTTGTTTCACAGAATCTCACGGTGAGTCACCCCACCCCACCTCACCCAGCTGGGTCTCAACTTGCGCTCGGCCTAAAACCGCAAAACCACCGTCGAAATGTACAAAACCTTATTTCCTTCGCTCAGAGTAACAAAACTAACCTTCCCTCTTTCCCTAGTGTGGGGGGGGGACACACAAAGCACCTCGCTCCTTCCAAGAAATAGTACCCACTTTCAACAAAAGGACAACCCCGCTTAAGGTAAACAAAACTCTCTTGCTTCGTTCACACATTACTGAGCAAGGTGAGGCGAGACGGGGGTTGACACTCATCAATTACGTTCCCAACTGACAGTTTTACGACCTCGCCTCGCCTGTTGCACTATCGTCAGCTAAGCGGTTTTTCTTTGGCGAGTCAAAGAAAATGGTTACCAGAAAGAAATATGTGACACGGAAGACAGTCAGTGATCATTATCACTGTTTTTGGCTTATTTTATTATAAAATTGGCATATATTTTCACGTTGGGGAGGGGTGGGAATAACCGGTGTTCATTCACACATTTAATTCTTCTTTCAGCGTTTGAACTAGCAACATGTTTTTTTCTGTATTAAAAATGGAGTGGAGTAATGCTGACGTATTAAAGTTTCTAGAGCTGTATCAAAATGAGCCCATCATTTGGGACCCTAAGCATCCACTCCACAGAAATAAAATTAAAGTGCACGATTCGTGGACTAGAATATCGGCCACTTTAAACATGCCTATTCTAAAACTGAAGGCCAAAAAACTTCTTTAATGGCTACTTTTCGCGGCCATCGTTGGAGGAAACAAGCATCTATTCTTTCGGGTGCTGGAAAAGAAGATATTTATCAACCAATAATGTTCGCAAAAATGTTCGTCGAGGGCCGCATGCGGCCCACGAGTTTGACACCCCTTATGTAGACTTTCCCAAATAGCCCTTAACGCGGTTTAGCGTGGCCACGCCTGTTATATAGCATATATGCATACATGTTTACATAAAGCATACATATATAGGGCATTTATTTACGTACAATATACATGGATAGCACACGTTTAGTATACGTATAGAATATGTTTATATGTTTCCAAAAATAAGCACGTTTAAAAAAAAGTCTGAAGTCCCCCCCCTGATATTAACCTCTTGTTTTTTAATAATGTACAATTTCTTTTCTTTTATTTTCCAAATTGTTATATAAATTTAGGAGATGTACAGCGGAAAACGTCAAAATTTCAGAGTTCTCCATAGCATCAAAAACAAGTAATATTAAAAAAAATTTTTTTAAGTCAATTCCTACTTAGGTCAACAAAGAAAAATTTTATTTTAGTTACTTTTTTACACACACACACACACACACACACACATATATATATATATATATATATGTATGTTTGTATATATACAGATATGTATGTATATGCATTTAATATATATATATGTATGTATATATATATATATATATATATATATATATATATATATATGTTTGTATATATATGTATATATATATGGTGTGTATATAAATATATATATGGACACGCTATCATCCACCATCGTCTACGGCGACGCCTTCTTTCAATTTCTTTTTTTTTATTTCCAAATTACTATATAATTTTAGCAGATGTAGTGCGGACAACGCCAAAATTTCTGCGTCTTCCATAGCTCCAGAAAAGAAAAACAAGGTCTGGAAAATCCGCTAGCCTCCTGTAAAAATAACGCCAAATTTCCCGCCAAATATGTTCCCCCAACTGAGTTTGGGGAGGGGTGGAAAAGAGGGTAGCACGGGTTTACCTCGACTCCCCACGAAGCGAGTGGGGATCAAATTTCGAGGGGGGGGAGGCGTTCCGAGTGCCCATTCGGACTTGTGTAAACGCGCTGTCTACTATCGGAACTCGCGTTTTTCGTAGACCAAAACCTTTTCATTTATTTTTATTTATTTATTTTTTACCTACTTCACGCTCTAGCAATTATTTTCCATTAACTCCTTAAATTTTTCAATGCTTATCATGAATTTGTTTTTATTTATTTATTTATTTTTTTTTCAAAACACCTCTCATCTAGCTATTTTCTTATCTCTATTGTCGTTTTGTTTGGGCTTTGAAGAGTTTTTTTACAAAAACAAACTAATTTCTGAATCGTGGCCTCTTCATCTTCCATTTAACTCTAATATTAGCGGCATGACCCCTCATTTTAAACTCCTGTGATCTCCTTATTTTCGTTGTCACCACAAATATTTTAACTTTCTTTCTCCTTAAAATTTGTGTACTGACCTTCTTTAACTTTCTACTATCTATGCTTTCATTCCCATACCCCTTCTCAATTTTTCTCTTTTTCTGACACATTTTTATTCTCTTTATTTTTGCCGTATCCTTTCCGACTGTCCTACTCTTTTTATCTACCCCGGATAAATTATCTCACTGTCTCTCTGCATCCCGTTTTGTACATAACTCGCTGGGTGAAACTTATACTCCCTGCTCATTTCTCGATTGTCATCGCTTTCACCCGTATTCACATGCGTCTGCCTCTTACTTTCTTTGATTAAATTTACTCTTTAATCCTTTCTAACCTTGTTCACACTCTGTTGCGGTATGATTTCTATCTGTCATTATATAATTATCAAACTCTTTGTTCGTTTCTACCTCAACTTCTAGAGATTCGGCAATCGTACCCGTTTTAATTATTTTCAATTCATTTATTTTTTCTATCGCATTAAATTCGTTTAAATTACTATCCATATCTTCATCTGATTTCCCCATATTTGATTCTCGTTCATTGATAATTTGACCTTTTTTATCTATATCTTCCGGACTTTTTTTAAATACTTTTCTCTTTTCGGTCTCATCAACACCACTCTCATTTCTTTTCGCCTCACAAACTCCACTTATTTCAAAATTATCCCGTGCCATCACTCTCGATTTTTTTTCATTCATGTACCCCTTAAATTTGTCCACTCCCTTACTCACCGGACTCGCTTCTGAATCTTTGGCCTGTTGATTTTCCGTCTCAATATTTAATTTATTTTCTTCAAATTTTATTTCTCACTCTCCCCTTTTTATTACTTCATTATTTTCCCTGACTATCTCTATGGGGTTTGAATTTTCATTCATCTGCTCCTTTTCTCCCTTCGTGACCCTCTCTACACCATGCGATTTTGCACTATCCATATTTTTTCCATAAACCTTCAGGAATCCTTCAATTAGTACCGAAAACGTCTTCTCATACTCTCCCATTTCTTCTAACATGTCCCAGATTTTTCTCGCCTTTCCTGTTAAACGACATGCAAAAAAAAAAAAGATTTTTCATGCCTTCCGACCAATTCAACCAATTCGCAGTCTGATTAAATTTTCTAAAAAAAACTTCAAAATCATCTTCCTTTTCCCCACTAAAACTTGGTATCAACGAATCTAGTGTAATGGGTCCAATACTTATGGCCATTTTAGCCAAATTTTCTTATCCCCTACTGCTACTTTTAAAAACATCTAATCATTACTGACATAAACATTAAAATTTCTAAATTTTCAAAACACTGACTTCCCCCAAAATACATAATGCATACACAATTTTAATCGATATAAAACACACTTCAAATCTAAAATATACTTGCACATTCTTATCGGACACACATCTATATATTTAAATATTTAAATGCAAACACTCTTACTTTCCATAACTTATATTATGCACAATACTACACTACAACTCATATAATCAATCACTTGTACTTAATTCAATAATTTTCTCAAATTATCATACAATTATCAGCTCTCTACCTATTCACTCAAAACACTTCTATTTTTCGAAATACCCCTCAAATATTTATCTCCTGATTTCAATAAAATCAAACACTTTTAACTAATCAAAACTTTTCATAAAACATTCCTCAATTCAATTAATTATTTCAAAATACCGCTCACTACTATCTATCTACTAAATTCAATATAAGTTTTTATGTCACAAACTAGTTCTAATCCATTCAAACAATTTCTAAAACTTCGTCTTAATTCAACTCAATTATTTCAAAATATACATAAACAAACACTTCAAATTATATACCAATATCAATTTTTCTTATTTTATCAAAACCATTTCAAATCAAATTTGTTTTCAAAAACATTCCTCAAATCAATTAATTAATTCAAAATACCGCTCACTACTATCTATCTACTAAATTCAATATAAGTTTTTATGTCACAAACTAGTTCTAAACAATCAAACACTTTCTAAAACTTTTTCTTAGATCAACTCAATTATTTCAAATTATACATAAATAAACACTTCAATCATGTATCAATATCAATTTTTCTTATTTCATCTAAACCCCTTCTTAGATTGAGCAATTAATTCAACGCAATTCATATGCAATATTCAAAATATTTCAAAATATTTCACAACATGAGTACTTCCTATCTATCATTAACGGATTTAACCAACAGTTGCTAAAAAACACTTCTTAATTAAAAACAATTTCTTCAAAATAATTATTTATATGGTCACACACTTCAACATATATATACCAACATAAAATTTATAACTTCACACTATTCAATTCAACACCACTTGTAGCAAATCCACGAACACTTTAAAATATACTCCGCGATCTACACAAACTTACGCGCTGCTCCCTTCAACGAAAAAAAATTCTTCAAAGAGAAAAATTTTCAAAAAAAAATGACTGGACATACACCGGACTGAACAAAAATGACTCATACACCAATGAAATGACTCGATACAAATGACTCATACATCGATCAAAATTTTTAAACACAAAATATCCTAAAAGAACTGGTCACAGTGCCATTTGCTGAACGAAAAAAAAATTTTTTTTTTAAATAAAATTTTTTTCAAAAAATGCATGGTCTCAGGACCATCTACCCAACTAAAAACTTTCTTTAACAACAAAAAAAAAAATTTTACGATCCTGGTCACGGCACCATTTGTCGTATCACCCGTCCATTTATTTTATAGGGCGTGATTATTTTGTGGTAGTACAAAAATGATTTATTTAAAAAAAGGTAGTTGGGCGTGTAGTGTTTTAAATTATTTATTTTGTTACTCAAAGCTCTGGACGTAATTAGCAATTTACGAACAATTTTAAAGCCAGTTTGATCTACTAAATCAACTTTGCTCCCCATTAAAACACACAGCAGATAAATAATTACTGATTCAAGGTTTAAAACAAAAAAAAAAACTTATTTATTTACACTATTCTAATATTTGCATTTTTATCTCATCAAATTTAATTAACATATTGGCTGATCTACTCACTATAAAAAACACCAGCAAATGGAAAAGGGTTCTATTTAGTTTAACTTCTAGATTCAGGGAGCGTAATACTAACTAAAACAAAATTCTAAAATCTCCTATAAAAAAATAACAGGGGATAGATTTTCAAACAGGGATAGATTTTCTTCAGCCGACCCAGGATGGTGCCTCCTGGACACCGACTCACTTCTTTTTCCCTTTTTTAAAATTCACTTCCAATATTTTAATTCACCTAAACGTTCTCGTCTCCGGAACCATTTATTCAGCCATTCAGGAAAGTCACAACTTTTTATTTGCTGAGTCTCTACACTTAAAATCTTGTCATTCGCTACCCTCTTTCTTAATCAAATACTTCTTACGTAAAGTTCCAAACAGCTGATGACCACCCGCAAAACACCGCTAAACCTCGTGGTCCACTAACGATCCCCTCTATCAATCACCCACAAAGAGTCATTGTTACATAACGTCACAATTGGTGCCATCCTCCGCTTATCTGCGTCTAGCATTTCAGACCCCACACACGCTAGGCTTCGTAAATTGGCTAACGTTGCCGACAAACGCTATGCCCTATAGTCACGTCAGCATCAAAATCGTTACCAAACTTAAACACAAAATGTAATGAATCAAAGCTTTCAAACTTTTTATTTTCTCTTAAAATATTAATTTTAATTTTTTGAAAGCACTTCATTACATATAACTCTGTAGATCCGGATACCGGCGTACATACACAAAACATTGAGCGATTGTTGGGTTCGTCCAAGTGGCGGAACAACAGACAACGTGGGACAGCGCGACACCACTTAGATTCTTATATTACTGAATTCATGTGGCGTCGTCTTCACAAAGAAGAGGACATATATGTTTCTATTTTGCGTGCAATTACAGATTTTATGCCGCCAAAATGATTGGCGGCGGAAGCGGTCGGGAGGTTTGGCGGGTTTGCGTCAACTTTTATGGTCGACTGGATTTTCCGTAAATACCAAAATTTCTATGTCTAACATTTGAAAACACTGATCAAACACGTTGGCGAGAAAAAAAAATCCATTTTGGGAAAAAGTCCACTTGTAAAAACTTTGATAAAATCGCCAAAATTGGCGGAGGAAAATAATCCAAGATGGCGGACATGGCAATAGCAACACGATAGATTTCCCCCTTTTTTGAAGAGGGAAATATCTTCTGAGAGCGGCACTTTGATTGGAATTGTTGGAATTTCCTGCGGTGGCATTACGGTTTGTTAAGAAAACTAAAGCGTACGTTATATTTCTTGTTTATTTTTTATTTGTTTATTTATATCAAGTTTTATTTAAATAAAAATTAATTTTTTTAAATATTTTATCGTGAAAAGCCATTACGAATCTGGAGAACAAAGCAAACATAAAAATAAATTGAAATTTAGAGTGAAAACAGAAAAGATCATTGTGGCGTTTGGATCATTTGTATTAAAGACTTCCAGGTGTTGAACAACACGAACATTTATTGAGGATTAGAAAAACAAAATATATCACAACGGACTGAGATGCCCTACTCGGTGATCCCAGCGAAGTTCCTGGTACATAACTGGTTCCTTTCGATGTTTTGTAAACAATTGCCGAAATCTTTCAGGAGTAAGTTTACCGTTTTAATAACAGTTCTTTCACTTTCTCATATTCATTAGTGACTTCTTCACTGTCTCTCGCAATTATTTGGGCCACATCGTACGGTAAGAGTCCTATTAAATGCGAAACCCAATTTTCTTTCTTGATCTCTCCTCTCTTCACTTGACGTTCGAAAAGAACAAGGTAAAGGCTTACATCATTCGTTTGTGGATCAAACTTCTGTAAAATGCTGTGTAAATAAAACCTTGGTTTAATGTTAAACTGAGCTCTTTGTCCGGTTTCAGCTCCATTACTCATTAGTTCATTTTCAAGACGTATCTTCTGCAATTCTAATTCCCTTTTATTTCGTTCTTCCATTTCTTCTTTTCTTTTTATTCCTTCTATTCCCTTTTCGTTCTTCGATTTCTTCTTTTCTTTTTCGTTCTTCTTCCAACGTTGCTAAAAGTCCCTTCACGAACACTTTATCGTAGTTTTCATTTTATGTAATTAGTTTCTTTAATTGAACCATAACAAGGTTTCAGGTATCTGGTATTCCTATTTCAGCCGCAACAGTCCTTAAATCTTCTTTATGTGCTTTTTCTAGAAAAGCCATGTTAGATTGAGACGAAACTGCCCAACAATTAACAAAACTGGAAAATGGAAGTTTCTATCTTTTTTTTTCGTTGAAAGATGCAATATATAGTTCTCAACACCAAATATAGCACAAATCCTGTCGACTGCGCCAATGTGGCGTTTGGTTCTTTTGTATTAAAGACTTACAGGTGTTGAAAAACACGAAAATTTATTGAGAATTAGAAAAACAAAATATATCACAGCGGATGGAGATGCCCTACTCGACGATCCCAGCGAAGTTCATGGTACATAACTGGTTCCTCGTCCTAAATACAACTTAAAAACGTATTCCATCATACTGACTGAAGTATCTACCGAAGTTGCCATCTTCAGTTATTGTAAAGTATCAATAACACAAAATATAGTATCAAGCACGCAAACAATTGCAGATGCAGGAACCAAGCAAATGTTACACGTCACACTGATATAAATGTGCATAAATGTCATACTGGTAGAATGAATTTCAAACATCACAATCATGACTGAGGTTATTTTTAAAAAATTTTCTAGACCTATTGAGGAGGACACTGCCAATATGATAACGAATGCATCAAAAGAAGTCGTCTCTATTAAAATAACTACTTTGACTTCATTTAAGCAATAAAGTCAATTGATCATTTCTGCCGATGACAGAATGAAAAACAGAAGTATTTCTGTTTTTCATTCTTTTTTCGGTAGGACTGCAGTTTAGGGTGACCTTGTTTTTTTGGGGCCAATAATGCCAACTTGCCATTTAAGTTGGTGGCGATAAACATCCATCGTGATACATACGTCACGAAATAATCACATGACAAACAAGTGAGAAATTTGCATGAGTAACAACATTGGCGCACGCGTGAGAAAAATCCCACACTTGGCGTTTATTAAGACAGAGAAAGAACCGAATTCCGGGGGCACCTTTCAGTGCAGTAAAAATGCCCTTCGTGGTGCCCCTTGTTTTTTTGATGATAAACATGCATAAAAGCTATGCAAATGTAATAAAAAGCATAAACTATAAGTATTAAAATGGTAAAAAACACAATATTGAAAAATTTTATACACAATTGCATTGTACCAAATCTTTAAATTTGCAAACGTATGGAGTACAATATTTTTAATTATCAAAAAAATTCTGAAACTTAAGACAGAAAATATGGGTACTTACTTTAGCCAGAACTATCTTTGTCCGAAGACAGCGGTATAAATAAATCTTTAACAAAATGTATGAAGTCAATAAATTGATCAGCGTCTGAGTTATTGTATCGTTGTCTCCACATAAATTCCGAAAAATATGAATCAAATAAGTTGCGGACTGATGATGAAATTTTCTACGGAAATCGAGTTTTATTTGCCCCCACATACCTTCAATAGCGTTGTTATGGGCTCCGGTTTCCGGATCCTTAAGCGTAACCGAATGATTGACTGAAAGGTGAACGAAGCCATTGTCAGAGAGGCAATCGTACGCCTTCCAGCAATCAGATACGATCGTGGATTCGGGTAAGATGTTACGTTGAATGCAATCTGACAAAGTTAGATTTGTACGATCCTCAACTACTTAAAAACACACCTTCCACTCCCTCTTTCGATACCAGCAAAAACTAATTTTCCATTAACGCATTTACCTCTATTATATTTTCTTTTTCCAAATTTGGATTCGCCTATTTCTACAATTTTCCTAGGACCACCAATCATTTCACTGTTTTTCACACATACATCCCTGCAAAAATTCCTCCAATAGCTTCCTACACCCACAAAAACTTAAAAATCAAAATCTCAATTATGCTCAAATGACTCCACCCAAACCACGTTCCATTTCTAAGAGAACGTTTTATGTGGTGAGCATTTGATTCTTTCACCCGGCAAACCCACTGAAAGCCATCTGATTGATCTTTACGTTCAACCAGACACATATCATTCTCGGAAACTGGACATTTATACGAAGAACTAATTAATCCTTCTTTCATACACCAATCAATCAATTTTAGAGCGCGCTCCAAATCGTACAAAAATTTTAGGTTTATCTTACCACCAGAAGCCATTTCCAACGAAATCAATTACAGGAGGGGGAAATCGTACCGTATCATATTCCTGATACTAACCTTTTTTTTCAATTTAAAGATTAGTCTTCGAGAGATAAAAGTGAAAGCAAATAAATAAGAGAGCGCGTGCTTGCCATCTAGCAATAAAGCAAATCTTTAAATGCCTCCTGCACATTTTCCCATAAAGTTTACATAAAAAATTTGACGATCAGCCTAGCACCATCCGTTGCTCCAATCTCATTTTTTTTCTTCGACCTGCACATCTACATGATAAGACCTTTATTTTGATTATCCTTTAATTATGAGACAAATTAGAAGCTTTCCATTCATAGTTTGGGAGAATTTTGTAAAAATGCACTTCGTGATGCCCCTTGTTTTCTTGGCGCCAATAGTGCAATCTTGCCATTTAACAATGCGGCGATAAACATCCATCGTGATATATGCGTCGCAAAATAATCACATGACAAACAGGTAAAAAATTTGCAGGAGTAACAACATTAGCGCACGCGTGAGAAAAATCGCACACTTGGCGATCAAGGGGTACCCTAAACTGCAGTCCTACCAAAGATTCTTTACTGGGGTTAAATTTTTTTCCAGACCTATTAAGAAGGACATTGTCAATATATGTATTTATGAATATATTAAAAAATTGTCTCTACCAAATTAACTACTTTGACTTCACAGCATCTAAACAAGAAATCGATCATTTCTACTGATCAGTGTGCAATTGCTGCAATGCTTGCCCACAGCCATATTTCAACAGGATAAGGCGCGACCACACGTGGCACGCATTGTCCAACGGTTCTTCGTCAATCACCAGATTGAATTGCTTCCCTGGCCGCCTCGCTCTCCGGATCTTTCGCTGATAGAAAACATGTGGTCCATGGTTGCTCTACGATTGACCCAGATTCCATCCCCAGCTGCCACAGCAGATCAACTTTGGCAACGTGTGGAAGCTGCTTGGTCTGCTGTACCCCAAGAACTCATCCAAAGTCTCTTTGAATCAATGCCGAGGCGTGTGGCAGCGGTGATCTCCAACAATGACGGCTACTCTGGCTACTGATTTTGGCAGGAACCACACTTCACAGAAGTCTATAAATTTAATCATTTGATACTTGGACAACATGTTATCTACAAAATAAATTTTGTTGTGATAGCTCTTGTCTTTCTTGGTGTTGCAATTTGAGTGGCCAGCAGTGTAGAATCGAAGAATGTCTCTGTCATAACAACCGAAGAAAAAAGCACGATTTAGAGTTCTTTTGATTTCCGGTGAGGAAGCGCCATCTATTGGCGATGTCGTCTTGCACCAAGTATTACTGTCCATAAGCTCCGGGGGGGGGGCGGAAGTGATGTCGGGAAGCAACGCAACTTGATGAATGGATCTCTTTTGTATCTCCTCTGGAGTTCGGACTGTGACTACACGCACAATGTTGTCCCTTCCTGGATGCACATCGACGATTTTGGCTAAACGCCACTGACCAGGAATGGGGGATGATGGTTTCAGCAAGATGAGTTGACCCGGTTGTAACTCCTGGTTGCCAGTCTTCCATCTTTTCCTTTGATTCAAGGATTGTTAATAAGTGTGGCTCCATTGTTTCCAGAATTGAGCACGTGCTCTAGAGACTCCTTTCCACCTAGAAAGATAACTAAATGACTGTGGATTAGTAGTGGAAGGTTCAGGTAATGAGTTTAAAGGGCAAGCGATTATAAAATGTCCGGGTGTCAAAGCGGCTAGATCAGTCGGATCCGTGGACAGAGGGACGATTGGGCGTGAATTAATACACGCTGCAATCTGGGACATTAAGGTGGTAAGGGCTTCGAATGTTAGAAGAGTGCCCTGGGTAACTTTTACCAAGTGTCGTTTCGCTAATTTTATAGAAGATTCCCATAGACCTCCGAAATTGGGTGCATATGGGGGAATGAAATGCCACATAATTTGATTTTGGGTGCAAAAGTCCTGTATACTTGCATCCTTTAGACGTGCAATGATAGTCTTGAGATGGGCAGCAGCTCCCACGAAGGTCTTTCTGTTATCGGAATAAATATTACTTGGAACACCTCGCCTAGAAATAAATTTTTTGAAGGTGAAGAGAAATGACTCAGTTGTGAGATGCGATACTACTTCTATGTGGACTGCCTTAGTGCCCATACATACGAATAGGCAAATGTATGATTTAAAAATGGTAGATTTCCGTTTATGAACGCATTTCGTGTTAATAGGCCCCGCAAAATCGACGCCGATCTGTTCAAAGGGTCGGCTCGAACAAATTCTTGATTGGGGTAAGTCTCCCATTATTTGTTGCATGGGTTGTGCTGACATACGGGCGCACCTAAGGCACTTTCGGATCTCTTTTTTTACCGTAGATCGTCCATCTAGGATCCAAAATTTTTGACGAATAAGAGACAAGACAAATTCGGGACCAGAGTGTAAGCTGGTAAGATTAAAATGGTTCATGATTGTTGATGTAACAGGATGGTTTTTAGGAAGAAGTATGGGGTGTTTCGTGTTAAAAGTCATGGTTGGATAGTTCCGTAAGCGTCCGCCCACGCGAAGAATCTTTTCCGCGTCCAAAAAAAAACATTCAACGAAATTAACTTGCTAATCTTAGGTAGGGATTGGTGTTTCTCGAGTGTGGCGATTTCAGCAGCAAAAGTTGCATGCTGCAGCAACTTAACTATAGTCTTGCATGCACCTTCTAAATCTATAGCTGTGAGCGGACCTTTGATTCTCATCCCTGATCGGGCGCTTTTCGCAAACCTATGTGTGATGTTTGGTGGTTCTTTTGTATTATAGACTTCAGGCGCTGAACAACATAAACATTTATTGAGAAATAGAAAATAAAATATTTATCACAAGAGACTAAAATGCCCTACTCGACGATCTCAGGAGATGCCCTACTCGGCGATCCCAGCGAAGTAAAATTGTACAAAACTGGTTCCTTGTCCTAAATACAACTTAAAAAACGTATTCCATCATACTGACTAAAAATATATAGATGTTGCCATCTTCAGTTATTGTAAAATACGAATAATACAAAATATAATATCACGTGGTCAAGCAATCTCAGGTGCAGGAATCTAGCGAATATTATATTAAGTCATACTGGTAGGCTGAATTTCAAACATCACACCTCCCCCGCAAGATCTGTGTTAAAATTTTCTTTAAATGTAACACAGAGCTGAATTTAATTAGTTGGAAATTCAGATCGCATAAAATTTAACATATTTAGTACCAAATACGAAATGAATAGGAATAAAGACATAAAAAAACAATAAATACACAAAAGTAAATAAGCACTAAACCAAATAATAAGATATTATGATAAAATTTAAAGTTCTACGTATTTAATGTCTATATAATAGTCTGGATAATGCGTCTGCATGGGGCATTTTAGATCCAGGAAAATGTAATTCGTCGATTTGGGCATCTACTTGAGATTTCAGAGCTTCTGGTATTCTGTAGATGTACGGTTTTGTCCTTTCTTTTGGTTCTTCAACAACTTAATCATCTGGGTTCTGTCTTTTTCAGATAAATGCTGAAGATTTAAATCGTGGATTTTCTCAGACGATTTTTGTTGACGCACAGCTTTAGGAGATGCATGAAATTCACTAAATTCTTCATCGTCATCAAAAACGATTCCGACTGCATTAACTCTTGGGTAATATCTTCTGATTTTGTTTACATGACAGTGTCGCATGTTTCCACCAGGAAGTTTTATTTTGTATGAATGCATTGATGGATGGCCAACTATTTCTCCTGGTCCTGTCCATCACGCGTACAACTTGTTTGCAGAATCTGGAATCAACAGATAGACTTGTTCTCCTACGTTGAATTCTTTCGATTTTGTACGACAATTAAAATAGACGCTATAAGCCCTTTGTTTTCCTGCTGCAAAAATTGAAGCTTGTTCTGCTGCTCTTTCTAGATTTATTTTAAGTTCTTGGAGATAATCAACTACTGACTTATCCATATTTAGTGGTAAAGAAATTTCTCCACACCAACTATACTTAAGCACTCTAAGAGAACCTCTTGCTTCTCGGCCATACATCAACTTGAACGGAGATACTCCGGTAGTACAATTTGGAACTTCTCTATAAGCAAACAACAGGAATGGAATGTACTTATCCCAATTACTAGGGTCAGATCGAATTACATGATGAAGAGCATTCTTAAAAACTTGATTGTATCTTTCCACAAGTCCATTGCTGGCTGCATATCCAGGCACAGAAAATCTAGGAGAAGAACCTAAGCGATTCACAAACACTTGAGTCAGTTTCGAAATAAAGTTAGTTCCTTGATCTGATGCTATAACTTTGGGAATTCCAGTTCGCATGAAAATTTCCAACAGAGCATCACAAGTTGCTTTTGCAGTCAGAGAACGTAGAGGAATTGCTTCCGGCCAGCGTGTATGCTGATCAATTAAGCATAACACATATTTATGTCGACGAGCTGATGGAGGTTCAATTGGTCCAATAATATCCACATTAACACATTCAAATGGCAAATCCGGTCTAAGCACAGGAGTAATAGGGATTTTATCAATCATTTTCTCAGGACTTCGTAGCTGACATTCTTTGCATGATTTACAGTATTCAGTAATTTCACTATTCATGTTAGGCCAATAAAAAGTATAACGAATTCTTTCTTTAGTTTTCTTTAAACCCATGTGGCTGCCGAAAACGGATTCATGAGCTAATATTAAAACTTAAGCTCTCCTTTTTTTCTGGAAACACTAGCTGATTCTCAGTCTCGCCTAACAGTTTTTCTTTATGGAATATTAATCCATCCATCAAAAAGAAATGCCCTTTTCCAAGCGCTAAATGTTTTCGAACTCCTTCTAATGTTTTGCATTCATTTTGCTCCTCTCGTAGCAGATTTCTTTTACTTCGAGCACCATCTGACTCATCACTTCCTGTTTCAGCGCACAAAATTTCTTCCTGTTCTGCGAATCGTAAAACATTAGTGAAACATTGATTGTTTATATTCAAACAAGGGTTGTGCATTTCCTCTTCGGAACTCTTCAACAACAGGTCATAAATTTTACTTGGAATGATAAACTGTCTTTGCAATTTGTTAGTTACTGCATCCAGGATCTCTATGGGGCGGGAAAATTCGCTACTCTTTTCTCTTTGTCATAAAACTTGGAACTTCGCGAATCCGGCTTCAATCTTTTAGCCAAAGTTTCTCGTTAAAATAATTTTTCCTATAGATTTCTGTGGAGACATAAATTCGGAACTTATTACTTCTATCTGTGTTCCTGTATCAATTAAAGTCTTTTACTGTTGATTGTCCACCAAAACGTTTACATACTGAAGCGGATTAATATGTAGGTCCATTTTTTTCAGGTTTAAGATGATCAAATCTTAATTCAGCAGTTAAAATGTCACCTTGTTTCTCCCTTTTATTGGTTGTTTGTTCATTGCATTTTTTTTTGGACAGTCTCTTGCAAAATGAAGCAAACCGCAAATATAACACTCTTTGGTTGTTTGGTTTCTCATACTTTGGAAATCTTCTCTTTTTATAGTTTTATACAGGTGTTCTCTCTGCTGAGGGGGTGTATACCTCCATTCCATGCGATTATGTTCTCCTCTGTCACCGTGCTTAAAATTTTGACGTTTAAAATTGCTCGTTGAATTCTCCTTCGAAAAGGAATTTCTTGTATTTTTGTTCATACCAATCCGAACATTTTCGTAATTATCCAGCTTATTCGCAATATCTTATGGAATTTTGAACTGGGACCATTCGTCAATGAAATGGTCGCGAATCTCTGCAGGCACTTTACGTTTGATCTGATCTGTTATGATCAAATTAGATAATTCTTCAAAAGTCTTTACACCTGAGCCTCGTATCCATTCGTTAAAGTAATTTTTCAGTTCATAAGCAAAATCGCACGACGTAATTTCTGGTTTCTTGTGATGTTTTGTAAACAATTGCCGAAATTTTTCTGGAGTAAGTTTATACCGTTTTAATAACAGTTCTTTCAGTTTCTCATAATCATCAGTGACTTCTTCACTCTCTGTTGCAATTATTTGGGCCACATCGTACGGTAAGAGTCCTATTAAATGCGAAACCCAATTTTCTTTCTTGATCTCTCCTCTCTTCACTTGACGTTCGAAAATAACAAGATAAAGGCTTACATCATTCGTTTGTGGATCAAACTTCTGTAAAATGCTGTGTAAATCAAACCTTGTTTTATTGTTTAATTCAGTTCTTTGTCCGGTTTCAGCTCCATTATTCATTAGTTCTTTTTCAAGACGCATCTTTCGCAATTCTAAATTCCATTTCTTCTTTTCTTTTTCGTTCTTCTATTTCAACTTTTCTTTTTCGTTCTTCAATTTCATGTTTTCTTATTCGTTCACTTTCTTCTTTTGTTTTTCGTTCTTCGATTTCTTCTTTTCGGTTCCGTTCTTCTTTCAACGTTGCTAAAAGTCCCTTCACGAACTCTTCATCGTAGTTTTCATTTTCAGTAATTAGTTTCTTTAATTGAACCATAATAAGGTTTCCGGTATCTGGTATTCCTATTTCAGCCGCAACAGTCCTTAAATCTTCTTTATGTGCTTTTGCAAAAAAACCCATGTTAGATTGAGCCGAAACTGTCCAACAATTAACAAAACTGGAAAACGGAAGTTCCTATTTTTTTTTTGAAAGATGCAATATATAGTTCTCAATACCAAATATAATACAAATCCTGTTCAGATGCGCCAATGTGACGTTTGGTTCTTTTCTATTATAGACTTCAGGCGTTGAACAACATAAACATTTATTGAGAACTAGAAAATAAAATATTTATCACAAGATACTGAGATGCCCTACTCGACGATCTCAGGAGGTACCCTACTCGGCGATCCTAGCGAAGTAAAATTGTACAATACTGGTTCCTTGTCCTAAGTACAAACTAAAAAACGTATTCCATCTTATAGACTAAAAATATATAGAAGTTGCCATCTTCAGTTATTGTAAGATACGAATAATACAAAATACACTCATGGACAAAAAAATTAGCGCACCAAGAAATAATTGCGGGATCGTAACGAAACTTCCAATGAAGGTACATGTCGGGGAGATATGTAAATGATTAGAAATGCAGCGTGATTGCGCATTACGTATAGCCGGTAGAGGGCGTTGAACATCGTACTCTGTGGAGTATAAAACAGATAACCAAAGCTTGTTTGAGTGTGCTGAATCATTTACAAAGGAAGAGCTGATATAGACATGCCATTACGCCGTGTTCGAAGACAATATAAGCAGTTGTTGCAGTTTGAGAGGGGGAGAATCGCCGGGATGATGGAAGCTGGGTGGTCAACTAGGCGAGTAGCTCGTCAATTAGGCCGCTCTGATTGTGTTGTGAGGAGGTGTTGGGACCAGTGGACCCGAGAGATGTCATGTACACGAAGACCAGGCTCAGGACGCCCTCGACAGCCCAGTCGTCGAGAAGACCGCCACATCGTAAGAAATGCACGCGTACAGCCAACTGCTTCATCGGCCGCCATCCAGGCACAGGTAGCACCTTCACTAGGGGCCTCTGTGTCTTCTCGAACTATACGAAGGCGCCTGGCTGAAGGACAGTTGGTATCGCGGCGCCCATTACGTGTGCTGCCCTTGACGCCCACCCATCGACGCCTCCGTTTGGAGTTTTGCCGCGCACGGGGAAACTGTACTGCAGCGGAATGGAACCAGGTCGTCTTTAGCGACGAATCCAGATTCAATCTCGGCAGTGATGACAATCGTGTTCGTGTGTGGAGAGTCCGTGGTGAACGCTTCAATCCTGCCTTTGCTGTACAGCGACACATCGCTCCCACAGCTGGTGTGATGGTATGGGGTGCCATTGCCTACAATACACAGTCACCCCTAGTATTGTTCCGTGGCACCATGACAGCCCAGCGGTATGTTCATGAAATCCTGCAACCACATGTGTTGCCACTCATGCAACGGCTCCCAGGAGTCATTTTTCAACAAGACAATGCTCGGCCTCATACGGCAAGGATGTCACAAGACTGTCTCCGCACTGTTACTACCCTTCCTTGGCCTGCCCGATCCCCAGATTTGTCTCCAATCGAGCATATCTGGGATCATTTGGGACGACGAGTTGGGCATCCCACGAGTTTGAACGAACTAGAGGCAAGGTTACAGCAAATATGGAACGAAATGTCTCAAGACATCATACAGAACTTGTATGACTCAATGCCCGATCGTATCGCATCGTGCATTCGCGCTAGAGGGTGTCCAACGGAGTATTAACTCCTCCGTTCTTTTGACTTTTTCTCTGAAATAAATTATCCTTTTTCTTTGATTTTCTTATCATTTACTTATATCAAAGTAGTCATTACGTATGTAAAATTTGTTTCATTTTGACGACTCCTTCTTGGTGCGCTAATTTTTTTGTCCATGAGTGTATAATATCACGCGTTCAAACAATCTCAGGTGCTGGAATCTAGCAAACATTATATTACGTCATATTGGTAGGCTGAATTTAAAACATCACACTATGAATCCAGGCGATAACCCGAATCAGGGTAGTATAGGATGAAAACTTAGTCAATAAATCGAGTTCATGGTCCGGGTGGGGAATTGAACCCTGTTCCCCCGTAGATATATGGATAACAATCCCCGGAAGATCAGTAGATTCCTCCTGCGTAGGAATGGCACCCAACTCCAAGAGCCAGGTAGGTCCAGTCCACCAGTCCTCATTGGCCTTAAGTTGTCTGGGAAAAAGTCCCCGCTTAGCACAATCTGCTGAATTTTGTTTGCCGGGTATGTGAAACCACATGTTTGGGGATGTTAAAGCGCGAATTTTGTTTGTCCTGTGTAGGACAAATTGATATCCTTTTATGAGTGGATTTAAAATCCAACCCAAAGTAATGGTGGAATCAGTGAATAATTGAATATCGAATGTTAGGTTATGGAGTGCCGTTCTAATCGACTCGATGAGTTCCGCTAAAAGAAGAGCAGCACTCATTTCCAGCCTCGGCAAGGTAATTGAATTAATTGGAGCAGTTTTAGTCTTAGAGGCTACTAGTGATAAGGAGACAGTTTCGGTAATGGATCGTAAGTACACTACAGAGGCCATAGCTTGGGTTGAAGCATCGCAGAACCCAATGAGCACAAGTTTTGCGTCTGAGCTCACATGCATAAAACGGGGAATGAGCAGGTCATCGAAGTACTTAATTTCTTCATTGAACCTTTAAAGTTTGTCAACAATCCGTGACGGAAGGGGATCGTCCCAATTTCTTCCTATTCTCCAAATTTCCTGTAGTAACAGCTTGAGAATCAATATCGATGGAGATAGAAGACCGAGAGGATCATAAATACGAGCCAGACAAGATAACAATTCTCTTTTAGTGTTTATGGTACTTTCCTCTGCAACTTTAACGTGAAGTGAATCCGATTTTAGGTTCCATTCTAATCCTAAGATTCTCTGTGAGGTTTCGTGTTCGAATGAGTGCGTCAGGCTGTCGGCTCTAAGAGATGCTTCCAAATGAGATATGGCATTTAGGTCATTAGATGACCATTTTCGTAATGAAAAACCACCTGCACTCAACAGAGGATTCATTTGATCCATCAAAGACTTAGCAGATTCCAGTGAATCTGTACCACAAAGTAAGTCGTCCACTTAAAAATGAGTTTTAGCTATTTGTGCTGCAATGGGATAGCGGTCAAATTCGTCTGTACAGAGCTGTTGAATGGTGTGTAGCGCTAAAAAGGGGGCACATGCCGTAGGTCAGAGCTCCGCAAGCTTTTATCTTCCACGGCACAACAACGTTTTTTAGATAATTCCGCGGCACACCACAAGAAAAAGCTTGCAAATATATAAATTACAATAAATACGTATATGTTTTTATTAGATAAAAAACACAAAAAAATAACTATATGTATCAAGATAATTATAATCATTTAAGTTTTTATATAAATCATTTTGAACTGTACGCCAACACAAGAACAAATATATAAAATTATAGTTTACAAGTAAAAAAAATTTCTCTTTAAATTTTTATATTAAAATTTGTTTTTTGGTCTTTACTTTATATGGTTCTGTTTCTTATGTACCCTGTGAATCCTCTAACGGTCCAGGCACACTATAAAGTAATAGGCATAAATAATTCCTTTATTTTCTACGTAGAGGTAGACTAACATAGACCGACTTGGGGCTTCAAATAATAACACAAAAGTACCGTAACTTGCGGTACTAAGAAACTGAACTTTAAAGTCGTAATGAACCCTTTCAGGCAGAATATACGTTCACTAGCAATACCCGTAACCATCGGGCTCTGAACTAACTATGGAAATCGTGCAGCCACCTAGGCTAAATTCTAATACGTGCTCTTTCAGTTAAATACCGCTATCACCTTCAATCTAACTTTTCTCGACTCTTTCGTATCTCTACTAATAGCGTAACGTACTATCGTACAAATCTCCGCTCCCTTCTTGGGCTCTTGCCAACTCAACGTGTGTCACTTAAATAGACTAGACACCTGCTCTGAACTCACTTCGACTGACCTGCACTGCGCAGCTACCAGAAATTTGCATCTGAGCAACAAGCGAACCCTACACTCTCCCTGACCCAACAAAAAAATTTCGACCGCCATCCCCCTAACGGGGTGCGGGCGCGGATTTTTAATAAAACCCCCCCACGCAATTGGGAGTCGATGCAATTTCCTACACTCCCCTAGAAACTACTCTCTGCCTGAACTGATCCCTTACTCCCTTTAACATTCGTTCGTCTTGAGTAATATAACAGAGAAGCAACGTTTATTACACAAAGTCTCTGCACTTGATCACCGGCAGGTTGTTCTTAACTCGGATTCAATAGCTGGAATCCCGGAAAAACTGCCCTCCGGCCATAGGGTAGAAAACCATTAATTGCGTTCTAATGAACAATATCCCTTCTCTGCCGTACAGTGTGATCGGCAGCATTTTATCTGAACCTGTCCTTCCGCCCCATGGCCATGGCTGGTGCGTCCATCTCATTCTGTAGCCAGCACTTCCTCCTCCTGGCATCCCTCAATTGCAAGTATACCTCCGTCCACTTAAACAAAAAATCTAATTTAAACGTAGAGCTGCACTCATTTCTGACTGACCGGAATCCCGTTCAGACGTCCAAAATACAAGTTTCATAGTAATCTTATTCACGTACCAACATATAATCCACATGCAATCTTAAACATTCTAAAACTACAATTTCAATTTCTAAGTATTTCTAACTGAATGCTATGGATACTAAATATCTACACTCTCTAATACATGCATTAATTTTTCTTTTTGGTTATGGGCTGAAACGGAGTCCTCCCACTTTATATCCAATTGTTTCGTTCCCTTTTTACTTTCTTGGTTCATTTGCACGGAAATTGACTCTCTCGGAAAATCCATAACTACTTTAGCCCGTTGCAGAAAATCCATCCCCAAAATGATATCTTCCTGCAGATTCTGTACTATATGAAAATGTGTATGGAGCGTCTCCGTTTGAATACGCACCATGGCTGCAAATTGACCCCATACTGTGGAATACTTACCTTGCGCCGACAAAACATGGATCTGGTTATTTCTATACACAGTTTTATTTCGAAATATATCACGAAACCATTTTTTACTTACGAAATTTTTCGTAGCCCCGGTGTCCCATAAACTTCGAACTGGGATTTGATCCAGCTGTATAACCATATATGGTAACTCAACATTTCTTAATGTTAAACTTTTGATTTCTTTCCTAGGGGTTTTTCCACCTGTGTTGGACAACGAGCCCCTCTTCTTGTTACCCCTCCCTAGTTTAAATTGCGCTCATTCTGAATGGCAGGGTATCTAGGGTTTGTAATGGCATGTGGCCGATTATACCTAGGAGGATATGACGAATTTCCACTCTGTCGGATCCCTCTATCCATTTGTGGCCTTCTATAAAATCCCCCAACATTGTCTGGAACCGTTTTCGTATACTCGGTGGGTGTGTTTGGTCGTACTTTATCACCCCTTCAATTTGCTCTGTTAGATCTTTCGGCCTGATAATCTCTAAAAAATCTTGCACATTAGGGCTTAATCGATCTGTGATTAATTTAACCTTCCTTTCCTCCGTTTGGTTCTCATTGAGTTTCTTCAATAACTCGCATTTCCAAATGACCACCCCGTACGCGGTTTGGTCTGGCTTTTGACATATTCCATATAATTCCTGCTCCAACTTAAGGGTATCCCTTACTTATGGAAATTTTTTCTTTAGCTTTTCAGCAAACTGCTCAAATGTAGTGACCCCACTGGACCCAATAACATCATACCATTGCTTAGCCGCTCCCCGCAGCCCTCTTTTTGCAATCACCAACTTTTGTGTGTCTGAGGCAGGATAGCTGACGCAATGTTCCTCAACTGCCTCTAAATATCTAATGACAGATCCTTCCCCCGAAAACCAAGCAGTTTGTGGTGCAGTCATGGCCACAAAATTAGCCAAATGCTGCCACCCTGCAGTCTGGCCAGTTTGGTGTCCTTCCTGGTCATTTAATGCTAATTGTTCTAACTGTTCGCGTAGCTGAGCTACTTCCTCTGCTGACCTGCTAGTGCCGTAGATCTTATACTTTTAGACAAAACTCAGAGTTTTACTACATAGAATAACACAATACACAATCGCTACTTCTTTGGCGCTCTTCGTGCGGACTCCACGGCACTATAGAACACAATTCACAATTTTTTTACAATGTACAAACACTCACCTCTCTTTCGGTCGAAATGTTCGGGCGCCAGTATATGGTTTTGTTTCTTATGTACCCGGTGAATCCTCTAACGGTCCAGGCACACTATAAAGTAATAGGCATAAATATAAATAATTCCTTTATTTTCTACATAGAGGTAGACTAACATAGACCGACTTGGGGCTTCAAATAATAACACAACAGTACCGCAACTTGCGGTACTAAGAAACTGAACTTTAAAGTCGTAATGAACCCTTTCAGGCAGAATATACGTTCACTAGCAATACCCGTAACCATCGGGCTCTGAACTAATTATGGAAATCGTGCAGCCGCCACCTAGGCCAAATACTAATACGTGCTCTATCAGTTAAATAACACTATCACCTTCAATCTAACTTTTATCGATTCTTTCGTATCTCTACTAATAGCGTAACGTACTACCGTACAAATATCCGCTCCCTTCTTGGGCTCCTGCCAACTCAGCGTGTGTCACTTAAATAGACCAGACACCTGCTCTGAACTCACTTCGACTGGCCTGCACTGCGCAGCTACCAGAAATTTGCATCTGAGCAACACGCGAACCCTACAACTTATGCCTAATAAATCAAAGTTAATTTAAACATAACTAATTTATTAATGAGATATTTGAGATTGTTTTGATAAATGTGCGTTTTATATTTGCACGTTGTATATTTGGCTCTATAATAGAAAGAGCTACAGTTCATGGTCAAGGCCCTTTAAATATGATCGCTTGTCATTTTCAATTAGAACCAGTGTCGAAAAACTTTGTTCGCATAAGTATGTCGTCGAAAATGGGAGCAAAATTGCAATGGCCTTGTCAGAAATTTGTGGATGTTCTTTCTTAACTGAAATCCAGAAATATGACACTCGAGCATACATACAATGTATGTCTAACAACATATTTTTGTTTTGTGTATAATTTCGACTCAGAAAAATTTCATATTAACAAAAAGTTAGAGGAATATTTTACTTTCTATTTAATGCGGTGGTTAATTTTTTATTATCATAATCGATAAAATCACCGCGGCACAGTCAAGATCCGAACTCGACGAGTCCAGGTTTTCCTTATCTTCTGCAACCTTCGCGTACACATGCAGCACAGTATGATGATTTTCACAACAGCTTTTACATCTGACACTAATCTTACATTGATCTGAATAATGATTGGATCTTAAACAATTCTTACATAACTTATGCTTCCTAACATGATCCCAACGCTGATTTACCGGCATATTATTAAATTTAATACATTTATACAAGGGATGATTCTCAGTAGTACATACAATACACAAATTCGAATTATCTACAACAGCACTATTTACAACATGCTTCTTACTGCAATTATTATCAAATGATTTCTTAACACCATTTGCATCACCTAGCCTTCTACCAAAATTCAGTTTACTTACGATTCTAACCTGATTCAATTCGCTTAACCCACGTGCTTCCTTCTCTATGAATTTCCTAAACATCTCCAAATCTGGTATTTGATCACTTTCAAGACTTATTTCCCATTGCTGTTTAAAAGTTTCATCTAGTTTCGAGAGCATGAAATTAATCATCATCAACTCGCTTAAAGCATTAGATTCTAACCCTAACGTCTTTAATTAAATTGCGTAGAGCTTCATTACTCGTATCTAACAATTCTAACAAAGCCTTTAATTTATTCTCTTTCGTTACTTTCACCGAAAAGATTTTATTAATTTGGCTTACTGCCAATTGACGCTTATTTTCATATCTTTGACATAATGTTTCCCAACATTGATTTAAATTTTTATCCTGAATTGCAAATCCTCTAATCAATTTCGAAGCGTTACCCTTTACTGACACCTGTAAATATTATAATTTTTCTACATCCGACAATTGTTTATTCTCTAGCACTCATGTTTTAAATAACTCTTTAAAAGTTATCCACGATTCCGAATCTCCATAGAAATGCACAAGGTAAAATTGAGGCAGTTTAATTGCTATCGGTTTGGATTCAGCAGAATGCGTATTTGCCTCTCTACTTACAGTCTTTTTACTCTTAATTTCAATCGTGAGTTCAAGAATAATGTCTTTATATTTCATATAAATGTCAAAGTTGTTATCACTATCTTTGATTAAAAGATTTGAGAAACTATCTGATAATTTTTGTTCATAGTCCTCTAGTTTCGATTCGAATACATTAACATGCGTTTGATCAATATCCTTCGACGATTTAGCCTTGTTATAAAAACAATCTACATCATTACACAATTGTTCAAATCGCAATAACTCCTTGGCAATCTTAGGTGCCATATCCTCACGAATTATAAAATCACTACTCACAACTTTATTAAAACAAAATTGAATAAATTATGCCTTCCCACAACAAAGCGAAAACTACGAATTCCTACTTCGAATAACAAAAACAAAAACAAAACTACCGAGTGGAATGCTTAAAACCCAAGAGAGCTCCGGCTCGACGGACCATACACATAGATATACGAATTAACGACTTAAGATTTACCGAATAACAATTACAGAATCAGAAAAACAAAAGCTAGCTTACCTTTGCTCTCTCCCTCAATTTTCCGTCAGACCTAAAGAACAGAGGCCACCACTGTTAATTCTCAAATAACAGAAAACTATGATTTTAAACGAATATTACTCATTACTAGAGATTTATTTTTACAACGAATTTACCTCTAGATAGCTTATACGACATCAGAAAGGCACACCGTATATGCCAAAACAACGAATTACGTCATTTCAGTTTTATGGTTCGAAATAGAATCAAAGAATGTCTCTGTCATAACAACCGAAGAAAAAAGCACGATTTAGAGTTCTTTTGATTTCCGGTGGGGAAGCGCCATCTATTGGCGATGTCGTCTCGCACAAAGTATTATTCTCCAAAGGCATAACCGGAATGTCTGATATTTTCCGAAACAACAAAATCCGCTTATAATTTTGTTTGTAAATTGCTTTCATGGAAATCAAGTCTAATTATTATTGGATGCTGTGACTGGAAAAACATTGGTGAAATATACGAGACATGATGAATCCAAAGAACACAAACACTGCATGAACATCTACATAAGGCGTGCCAATACCAATGGTAGAATTCATTCTAAAGGGCGCGATAGCCCGGTTGGCAAGAGCAGCGGGCCAGTGATCTGAACGTCCCTGGTTCGTTGCTCGTCGCTGCAAATCTACCGCCGTGTTCACTAATGGTGGCCGGGGTACGTAAAATAGGACGTGGCTACAATGTCCTCCAAGTTCTCAAATTTACCTCTGGAGGTGGGGGGTCAAGTGTTCCGGTCTCGTCACTTGACTCGGTTCAAAATTACGGGACCTGTCATTTAGCCAAGTTGGACTCCGACCCTTGCGGTGCTATCAAAAACCGGAGCCGCACCTTCATTTTCCATATCCTTAGGGACTTGACCTGATGTTACATGTCGGTCAAGGGGCATAAGCAACAACAACAGAATTCATTCTGCAATTATTCAAGAATTAGAAAGATATTGTTCCGTTTTCCTGGGTTCGATAGAATTGAATAAATTCTCTTAAGAAATTGCACACAAGATAAAATTTATTATTCTGCAAATTCTTCAGATGCATACACAAATTCAAACAGAAAACACGTAACAACTGTCTTCTATACAGCAGAAAACTCTAAAAACACAAGTCAGGAAGTGAGTCTTGAATACATTCAATTCTTAGAAGAAAAGAACACAAGAGTTCCAGGTTCAGGTATTTCAACTTGTCGGAGCTCAAAGGTCTGTAGTACTTTATCTCCAATTGTAACATTATGCATCAGACATATATTTGCTCAGCAGGAAATTAAATATCATAAATAGGCCCTTATCAGTAAAAACATAATACAAGTAAAATAAGTAATAATAAAATAAAATCAAACACTGGGAATCGCACCCGGGAGAAAAAATTACAAGACGCACGCGCATCCACTGAGCCAGAGTTGCCACAGTTATCTAAGAAAAATGAGGAAGATATTCGCACTGAGATTATAGTAAAGTTCTAGGGGGTTGGTAAAAATACAAGAGGGAGGTGTTTGAAAATAAGAATAAGTAAGCAAGATAGAAGAGACAGTGTTAGCTCTTAAGAAAACACGCCCGAGGGCGTTTGCGGTTAGTACGGTGGGAGTACTCAGCTATAATATATACTCATTATAGTCCCTAATTACAAATATATTATAGGGAGTACTCAGCTATAATATATTTGTAATGAGATTATAGTCGGGAAACTCAGCTATAATCTCATTACAAATGTTAGAAATGGTATTATAAAAAAATTCTTAGAGAGTTTAAGTGCAGTTTCCTTGAAGGAAAGGATGCTGAAGTCTCGTCGTATGGTTTCATTAGACATATAACGGATCGCTAGGCGAATACGTCTGAGTGTCAAGTTCTGGATGACCTCCAGTTTATGGATATGAGTTTTCGCGGCATAGAACCAGACCGGTATTGCATAAACAGCTACGGGGAGAATAACTTGTTTAAAAGGAAGGACTTTGTTTCTCATGGAAAGATGGCTGCCGTATATTAATGAGCGAAGTTACATGGTAACAGCGTTACATTTTTGTACTAGTTTATCGACATGGTATTTTCATGTCAGCCTGAGATCAAGGGTCACACCAAGATAATTAGTGTGTAATAAACAGTGTTCTCCCAGTCAATAGGCGAATTGTAAAAGTAAATCCGGGGAGGGATTACAGTAACGATTGGAAAAGAAAATCGCGTTGCACTTAGAGGGGTTGATTCGAATTTTTCATCGCGTGAACCAACACTCTAAAGTGTCGATATGCCGTTGGATCTGACTGGCAAGATAATTAATGTTGTGAGAGGTAGAGAGGATAGCTGTATCGTCCGCATAGAGGGCAACAAGAGTATTAATTTCTCTAGGAATATCATTTAAGTACAAATTAAACAGGGTCGGGCCGAGAATGCTACCTTGAGTGACACCTGAAAAAATATAGAAATTACGGGAAAGATCGCGATTAACGAGGACAACAAAATTACGATTATGGAAATAGTTATGAAGGAGGTGAATAAGAGAGTCGGGCAATTTAATATCAATAAGTTTATAGATGAGACCAGGGTACCAAACCTTGTCAAAAGCACATTTAATATCCAGAAAGAGAGCACCCACAAGAGTTCCAATGCCAATGTCAGGTATATTTATAGACTTCCAAAGCGCCCTCTATTGGTCAACCAGCTAGATATGTCCAGAACCTGGAAAAGTCCAGAAGGTTGGCGACTATTTGGCGCCATATCGCCAAATTTGGTGACCAAAATAAGTCACCAAATCCATCGCCAATTTGGTGATAACTCTCATATTTGGCAAGATTACCATAGACTCGTAAAATTCGTAACAGTATTGATAATTGGCACGCAGTTTTAAAAAGAGTGGTTGCAACAGTGGAGCTTTTAGCAACTTGAGCAGTAGGATTTAGAGAGCATGAAAATTCCAAAATGGGAAAATTTATGAGCTGCATTGAGTACTTAGCAGCATTTGATAGTATCCTAAAAGTCGCCAAGAAAATTACTCTAATCGGGGTGTAGGTAAATTAAATTATCTTTCAAACTCTATATGCAACGAGTTCGTAAACATAATGGTTACACATGTGAGAAACACTACTGTGAATGAAATATGGAAAGCTAAAAATTTTTCTATCATCGTTCATTCTACTCCCAATGTGAGTCACCACAACCAGTTATCATTTATCCTTCGATATAGTGATAAAGAATATGAAATTCGGGAAAAAAATTCTTCGTTTTTTTAAAAATAGAAAAGCATGAAGCTAGTTACTTGGAAAATAAAGAATATCAAAATCAAGAAAATTTCTAGGTTTTGTTAAACAGAAAAGCGCGAAGGAAAATGTAATGGCTTCGAAATTAAGTTGATTTTATGTTAATATATTTTTGACCAGGGTTATGACCAAATGGCTAAGGCGCTGGAATTCCGTTCAGATCCTGTGGGTTCAAATCCTACTGTTGGCATAGATATTTGTAGCCATTCGGAATCAGCTTTAAACTGTAGGTCCTGGTCTAATTAGCCACCGTGTAGCCCAAAGTTGACCGTAGCGCTCCAAACCAAAACCAAAACCTTAATATAGAAAATTGTCGTGGTCAGGCGTACGACAACGCTGCTAATATGGCGGGTCTATATATTGGATTACTAGCTAAAATTAAAAAAAAATAAAATAAAAGCAATATCAGAAATACCGTTTTCATCCCTTGTGCAAACTACTCTTTAAGTTCAGTTAGAAATGCAGCAGAAGAATCATAATTTAAAGGGTGTCATTTTTTGCATTATATGAAGCTTATTTGTGTACTTTTCGTCATCGACAAAAAGATTAAATCTTTTGATAAAGCTTGACGATAATATAACCATTAAAAGCATTTTGAGCGGATAGCATATTAGCCTCTAAAGTCAATTTTCTTAATATAAAACATGCCTTATTTGAAATTTTCAGCGATCTAAATGAGAAGCCATCATCAAAATTACAAGCATAAAAATCTTCATGATTGTTTTAATGACTACGAAACAACACTTTTATTGGTTCTGTGGAGCGCTCTTTTACAAAGAACAAAGGCCATTAATAAAAATCTTCAGAATAACGAATGCGGCATAAAAGATCGCGCAATTCTTTTAAAATCGTTACCAACATTTATTGCAGAAACTCGAAACGGCAACGAATTTGAAAAGATGGAAAATGCAGCAGCAAAATTGGCAGGAAATAACATCTATAAAGTGAATAAAGAAAGATTCTGAAATAGGAAATTACATTTTGGAGAAAAAGATAATGAAGCTATATTGAGTGGAAGAAGATTATTCTTTGTGAGTTGCCAATAGGTGACAGTTAGTTGTCAGATATTGTAAAATGAGTTAAAGTGTATGAAAATATCTTGCAACAGTTTGAAGTATATTTCAGTTTAGAACTAGATGATACATCGCATACCGATTATGACCATTGTATGAAAAACTTAATTTTAATTTACGAAAACGTTATTGACTAGAATTTATGGACAGATGAGTTGACACAATTATTACATTTCTCCACAGAAGAAAATTTAAATTCGTTAGAGATATGTACAAAAATATACAGCAAAACTAGTGTCCACCTTTCCCAAAGTTCAAACAATTAAAAAATATATATCTGTCAAAGCCAATCTCGAATGCTTCTGTTGAGAGATCGTTTTCGGTGTTTAAAAAATAAAAACTATTTAAGAAATTCCGGGAAGAACTACAAACTAACAACTTTGCCATTATGTGCATTGATGAAGCTACGAAAAAGAAAGAAAGGGAAGAAAAAAAGATCAGTTATCATGCAATTACAGACAAATTTGCAAAAAGTAAAACCCGATCAGTTATGATGCAATTATAGGCAAATTTGCAAAAACTAAAACCAGAAAAGAAAATTTGGGAATTAAATTTTAAAAAATATATTGTTAAATAAATACTGTTATACTTGTTTTAATAATAGTTGTTAGTCAATAAATATTATGCTTATTGTGTAAGAATACTAAAATGTTTATTGAAATACATTTTTTAAGGTATTTGTAAAATATAAATAATTACTTTATTTCCGAAATATATTTATGTTGATATTTGAATGACAGTCCTAACAGTCCTAATGTACATAACTATACCACCTTACAATTGTCACATTTTTATGGCATGAAGGAGGCCTCAAAATTATGTTCTGTCTAGGGCCCACAGTGGTCCCCCCCTCCGTGTATAACGCCGTTTTAGGGACGATAACAGTAACTTTTCAGGGAAAGCTCCGTAGGAGAAGACCGAACACAAAATAAGTAGTGACATCGAGCATTCTTTGAAATTCCACAGTAAATATGGCAAAATTTTCCCTTCAGTTATCTATATTAATAAAAGGAAGTATTTGTGTGTGCCTGTGCGTGCTGCCTCCAGGCGAATCTATGTAACGTACAGTCATGAAATTCGGCACACAGGTAGTGCAGACGATGAGTACGTGCACCTCGAAGCCCGAATTTTAAATTTTATTACCGTTAATTTTTAATTAATAAAAACCAAAAATTTTTAAGGGGGACAACTGTAAATGGAAGCTGTTACATTACCGGAAATCACCCCTGTATTGGCGCCGAATGCTCATTTTCAAAATCAAAAAATGGAGAGCTTATAAATAAACAGCATGCCGACTGAAAAACATACTGCCTAAAACTTCTAGAATTCATACTTATTTTATTTTCAAGCATTTCAAGATATATATTTTCATATTTTTCAAGAATCACAATAAATTTAAGAATTCCGCTTACAGCGGCCATGATACACATACACTTATTCAAGAATTCCAAGTCAACTACATGATTTAATTTCTCCCCACAAGGGGGAGTCAAAAGGCGAGACAAAATCGCTGACGTCAACAAAACAAGACAAATGCGTCAGCACATCTGGAAAGGAGCGAACATGCTCCCCCCCCCATGACCAAGGGGTTATCAAAACAAGAATTCAAAAATAATTTTTTTTTCAAGAACCAAGATATAGATTTTTTTTCAAAATCCTACACATTCAACAAAATTTTCAAGATTCAACATAAGAAATTAAATAACAAAAATTCTATTAAGTAAAATATTACCTTATGGCACTAATTATATACATATATACAGAAAAATATTACCTTATGGCACTAATTATATACATATATACATCCTAAACTACTCTGTTTATCTGAAAGAACAATAAAAATTAGTATGTACATATACAAGAAACAGCAATTGAAAAGTTATTCACAAAAAGGCAGTAAAGTCAATTTTGATATTGGTCGTTTTAGTTCTTGTGTTGCTGTTCGCAACTTTACGACTCGAACAAGATTGTCCCTTCCAGGATAAAGTTCGATTATACGGCCAAACTTCTACTTAAGGGGGGGTTGATCATCATCCCTAATTAAAACCAAGTCATCGCGTTTAAAGTTTCGCTTAGTCTTAGTCCACTTCGTTGGTGAAGTTGGCCTAGATAATACCTGGACCATATTTTCCAGAAGCACTGTTGCAACTGTTGGGTCAGTCACCATCTTTTCAAAGGAGAAATGTTTTCGTTAAGCAGGGACGGTTCAGGAATTGAAATTAGTGGAGCACCTATAGTGAAATGCCCCGGCGTCAAGGCACTCAGATCATTGGTGTCGTCCGACATGGCGACGATCGGTCTTGAATTGAGTAAGGCCTCAACCTGTGCAAGCAGAATCAGGAACTCTTCGTAGGTGAGTATCTGGCCGCCGACCGTTCTCTTCAAATGTCCCTTCATTTGCTTAACGCCCGCCTCCCAGAGGCCGCCAAAGTGGGGAGACGCTGGGGGATTGAAATTCCACTTGATATTGTCAGTGGTAAGATAGTCATGAACATTTGTCAGAACGTTTGTCTTATTGTTGCAAGTGTTAGTTGGACTCCACTATGCAAGTAACCTTGGTGATAATAATTGACGATAATGTTCGTTATATGATGACTCTTGGGCAAGATTATTGGATGTTTTTCGTCTTCGGAAAGCTGAGAATTTAGCAATCTTCCTCCAACACGCAACAACCCATTTTTGTCAATAAATGGATGCAAAGACAAAATTTTACTGTTATTTGCTAATTCTTTTCCTTCCTTCAAGTTTTTATAATCATCTTTAAATTCATGCTTCTTGACGATTAGGCAAATTTTATTCATAGCAAGATCTAGCTCAGTAGTAGTTAAAAATCCATAATTTCTCTCAGATTGCTGCAACTGAGTATTTTTAAAAAATCTGAGACTCCATGCCATTACACGCTTCAGCTTTGTCCACGAGGAAAATCTGGATAGTAAGTCGAAGTCAGGACGTATTTCAGTATTCGTACAAAAGACAGTTTTTCGTTGCTCTTGCAACAGATCGGAATTAACAATATTCACATGAGGTTCTGTGGTTAACATGGGAAAACAACTGTCTTTCAACCATGGAAGACCTTGCCACCAATTTTTAATTTATACTAAATCCATAGCTGCACAACCGCGTGGGATGACGTCGGCCGGATTATCGATACCCTTACAAAATTTCCACTGGGCAGGTGCAACAAAATTTTGTATCTCACGTACTCTGTTTGCCACAAAGGGCTTCCAAGCGTCAGCACTGCCTCTAATCCAGTGAAGAACAATTTGGGAATCGGAAAAACAATATATATTTTCATCTTTAATCGGGAAAATTTATGTAAATAATTGCATATTCTTGCAGCTACGATTGCCCCTAAGAGCTCCAAGCGTGGTAGCGTTATTCGTTTCAGGGGGGCAACTCTAGATTTTGACTTAATAAATGATGTGGTGCAATTTTTGGGACATCTAAAATATGCAACCGCACCATAACTTTTTAAACTGGCATCACAAAACACAATAAGTTACATTCCTTCGTTCATCCCATTTTCTTCATTCAAAAAATATTTTCTGGGAATACACAATTTCTCTAAGTCTTTTACTTCAAGACACCATTGCTTAAACTTTTCTTCTAAATTTGGAGGTTCTTCCGTGTCTTAATCCATTCTGAGCTCCCACAATTCTTGCAGGCAAAACTTTACCCTTATAACGAAGGGTGACATGTAACCAGACGGGTCATAGATTTTGACCACGGTCTGGAGCATGCAGCGTTTTGTCACGTTGCAGTGATTCATGTTCTCTAATAGCTGGTGGATATCTAATTTCAGAAAATCTTTTTCGGTATTCCAAATTAAACCTAGTATCTTACAAGGGTGGTTACCATCTTCGTTAGGTTCCTCACAATCAATCTGAGTCTTCTCCCACAAACTTGTCAGCTCTGGGGAATTACTTTCAAATTTTCGCAGGGTCATCCCAGCAGCTTTCAAAATTTTTACTGAACCACAGAACAATTCAAATGCCCTAACAGTGACAACACCATGAAATAAATCGTCCACGTATAATGAATTATTTAACATCTCAACAACATTTCGATAATCCTTACACTATTTTTGGATATGATCCTTTATGGTTGTAGCCAAGAGGAAGGGACTAGTGGTGACACCAAAAGTTACACGTGCCATTCTAAATATTTTGAATATTGGTTCACCAACTAAATTTTCTACCCATGAAAACCTCAAAACATTCCTATCCTCTGGGTCAATCTCGATTTGTAAAAATGCCTTTAAAATGTCTCCTGCAAACGCAACCTGATGAAGACGGAATTTCAGAAGAATATCCAATATATTAGGATTAAGGTTAGGTCCTGATAATAAACACTCATTTAACGAATTTGAATTTTTGCACTTGGAAGAAGCATCAAATACTATCCTAACCTTTGTAGTAGATATATCTTGCCTTACCACAGGTCTGTGTGGCATGTAGTACGTTCCAGTTATATTTTCATACGACTCACATTCTTCCACAATACCTTTATTAATTTGTTCTTTAATTATATTCTCGTATTCAGTAGCTAATCCTTTATTTTTATTTAAATCGTCCATTAATTTCAAGAGTCTGCGTTTAGCTACTTCAAAATTATCTGCAAGTTTATGTTTATTCTCTTTCCACAAAAGTTTCGTTTCGTATCTACTATTCCTGAATTTTAAATTATCGTTAAAACAATTAATCGTATCTAAATCTTTCTGAGAAAATACCGCATTCTTATCGTCACAAATTCCAATAGATTCCTATTTCCAAACATTTTGTAAATCAAAACTTTTCTCATTTAAAGACACGAAATTTACATTAACTGCCATGCTACAACTAGAATTCATTTTACCGACAACAGTAAGTCCAAAAATTGTATCTGCTAAATATAATTGTTCGCTCATTTTTTTCAACTACGCCTTTTTGTACCGAGAAATAATATTCGGCACCTAATAAAATGTTTATGCTATCGCTTGGCGACGAAACGTCTGCGAGCTGGATTCCTCTTTTTAATATCAACTGAGAAACTCGATTTATTTCACTAGGAGAGCTTAGTGATGCCGCGCTAATTACGTTAGTTCCTAAAACCTCAACCGTTAAACAGCTATTCGGATCTGACGTGTTACATAATTTTACATTGAACACTCTAAATTCCTTCTCTTTCGCCTCACTCAAACCGAAAGAAAAAACTTTCAAACGCTCAATTTGCACATTTGGCAATTTTAATTGAAAAGCAAGGTCATCTAAAATCCAACTTTTCTGTGACCCTGAATCGAGAAAAATTTTTGCAAGCCCTGAATTTCCGTTTGATCTTGCTATAGCGCTGCAAGTCTGTAGTAACACGGCATTTTTCGTAGCCAAAGAACTACACTGTGAATTGTGCATGGCTCCTACATTATCGGAAACTGTTTCTTTACTTTCAGATTCAGGTTTATTTTTAGAAATTTCGGTTTTGGTTTCATTATTTTCCCTCTGTTTCCTTTGAAACAAAATATCTCATTATGACCGAAAGCGAAACACTTTTTACATGGACTTAACTTACTTTTGCTCTGTGACGATAAGTGCGACCTAAAAAAACACCGGTAGCATCTACCTTCTCTTTTTAATTTTAACCTTTTTTGTTCGTCATTAAATTTATCCCAATTTAAACTTAGATGATTATTGGATTTACAAAACACACAAAACAATTTTGTGGAATGATTTAAAGCAGTTGCTGATAAGGTAGTTTTTGACTGAAATTTCGAATAACGTAAATTTTGGTTTTCGATATCATGCTGTTTAGCGTTACGGGGATTTAACACCTGCAGTACAGCTTCCCTACAGTCAATTTCACTCTTTATAAACTTAATTAAACTATTCACATCCCCTTCCATTTTGGGCTCTTTCCTTCTGTGAAATTCTAAGACCATTTCATGTGGGAGCAATTTCAATAGAATTGGATTCAACAACTGGCCATAAGAGTTCGAAGTTACTCCTAACGCTTGCAAATTCCTTACAGATATGTCAATTTCGTCATACAATTTTCTCAAAGATTTTATGTTCGATACATATTTTACAGGTTCTAATTTCAAAAGCCTATTTATATTATAATTAATATTCGTTTCCTTTCTTCCATAGCGATCTTCTAATAAATTCAAACATTCCTTGTAATTACATTCTGAAAGATCAAATCCTGATACTACATTATGGGCAGAACCTGACAACAGGGACTTCAAATAAACAAATTTTTCTACTTCTGTCAATGACTCATTTGAATCCACTGCTGCTTTAAACGGGTTAAAAAATTCCATGAACTCATTTTATTCACCTGAGAACGGTTTTATTTGTAATTTGGGAAGTTTCATCGACTGATTAGCATGAGTTTTATTTTTGTTTTCGGTTTCAAAATGTTCTATTGCACTCGAACTTGTCGGTGCTTTTTCCTTCTCACATTTTTCATTAAATTTTTTTATTCTATTCTTTTACCTTAAATTTAATACTATTGACCCTTTCTTCGTACTCTTGGCATGAAGACAATTCTTTTTCCAACTCTTCACAATTATCAATTAATCCTTCGATCTCGGAATCGACTTTTTTCAAATTTGTTTCTGTTTCAATGATTTGTTCTAAATTCTCTAATAATAAATCAGTATCCGTATCAATAATTTCAGTTTGCAATAATGATTCAATTTTATTAATTTGCCGAGTCACGCTCGATCGTAACGATGTCCTTTTAATCTTATATTTCTCTATTGCATCCATATTAATTCCGAAATCGAAACAAAAGAATAATTAAAAGGTATTTACCTTTTTTTCCAAGCGACGGGACGTTGAAGTATATTCAAATTATGTTTTCCGCAAATGTCCTTAATTATAATGTCCCAAATGTCCATAATCAAAAATGTCATTAATCCAAATTATCTTCACGGATTTCGGGCACCAAAATGTATTGGTGCCGAATGCTCATTTTCAAAGTAAAAAAATGGAGAGCTTATAAATAAGCAGCATGCCGACTGAAAAACATACTGCCTAAAACTTCTAGAATTCATAGTTATTTTATTTTCAAGCATTTCAAGATATATATATTTTCATATTTTTCAAGAATCACAATAAATTTAAGAATTCCGCTTACAGCGGATATGATACATATACACTTATTCAAGAATTCAAAGTCAACTACTTGATTTAATTTCTCGCCACAAGGGGAAGTCAAAGACGAGGCAAAATCGCTGACGTCAACAAAACAAGACAAATGCGTCAGCACAGCTGGAATGGAGCGAACTACCCTTCTGGATATGGCCGCCACGTTAAGCATAACAAGCAAACAGCGAGCGAAAAGATAAAAATAAATAAAATAAAAAAGTTTCAAGTCACATATAGAAGTTTCAAGTCATATCAGAATAATAAATGAAAATAATAATCTTTCAAGTCAGATTTTATACTCTAAAATTTATATTTTAAGATATTTCGAAGATTTACCGTTGATTTTTCGAAGAATTACCGATCTCAGATTGTAAACAAACGTTCTTTGTTGCCATTTTCATCTTACAGCCATGAAATTTGGCACACAGTTAATGCAAACGATGAGTACGTGCACCCCGAAGCCTGAATTTTAAATTTTATTCTAGAAAAATTTGTATTCAATATTTTATGTAATATTTGGTTCTATTTGCGCTAAGGTCTGTCAGATGGTACCACGAGAGTGATACAGTATGCACTGCATCGAGTGCGACTCATTGCGCAATTTATTGTGATATTATGATGATTGATGTAGTCTAGACTCGATATTTTGAATATTTGTGATATATCGAGAGTGATACAGCATGCGCTGTATCGAGTGTGACACATTGTCTTTGCGCTATTTATTGTTGTGATTGATGTAATCTAGACTCGATATTTTGATTATATGTGAAACTAATTAATTAAAAAACAGGATTATATATCCCTTATTTAACAAAAAGGTTGAAATACTTTTATTCGTTATTTTATAATTAATTCTTTTCCCGAGGTCACTTTTTTATTTTCGACCAGTTCCGGACACTAAAAAACCATTTCTTCACCCATACGAGGGGAGGGGAAAGAATCGAAGATAGAATTTTTCACCCATACGCGGAGGGGTAGAGGGAAGGGAACTTCTCGCCGGGGGGGGGGAGGAAAAGAATTTTTCTTCTGCCTGCGACTGTTTGCAGGACGCGAGATGCGTAACCACAAAATTTAAATATCTTTATTCGTTGTTTATTAGTGTTTCCATTCTCTGACAATGATTGCTGAAGGCAGCAGGTCCCTAAACCGACTGGCTAGACGGGTGAAGACCGGCTGGTTAATAATGTTTATAAATACAAAGAAGTGTCATTTTTGCACTGTTGTTACGAGTCCTAAAAATAAAATAAGTGTACTGTGAATACGTTAAAATGGACATTTTACTTGGATAAAGAAGAAAAAAATTCTGGGTAAAATGTTTTGGAAATAAACACTGAAAATTGATACTTACCCTTGATTGAACATATTTCGCTTATATTCACTTATTTTTCAACTTATCAATTATCTGAGATTTACTACTTGAATTAATTTCCTTATCGCAACGCAACACCTCTACTTTTATTTGGATTACATTATATTTAGAATAAATTTAATATCTAAACAAAAACGAATAATTTAAAAGATAAAAAAAACTGTCACTTGCACAGGGAGTTAGCCAAACTGTGTTATTTAATCCTTTCTTTCCGCTCGAATTGTTAATCTCAATTTAGGGCGCCAAAACTGGCCTCTATTACTAGGTGTATGTTTAGATAGAAAACTTTCTTTCTCTTGTTTTATTGAGATCTCTTAATTCTCTGCCTCCAAAGAGTCTAACTGTGCCGGACAAAGCAATAATCATCTGAGTGAATCCGTCACTGGAGTGAGGCAGTCATCTTGGACCGTTTGGGAGACCAAAACTTCGAAACCCTGAGGAAATTTAAAATTGCCTCAATTTTGAGGAGCCTGTTCTTCTAAATCTGTGCATATTTTAAAGAATTCCTTCCTTAAAGGAGTTAAAACCTTAATTTCTTATCTTTTTTTTTTCAAAAATTTACGCCTGAAAACTATAAATATTAACCAAATTTAACGAAAAATAATAATTACAAGATAAAAAGAACTTTTTATATACCATGTTTTTAAATTTCTGTTGAATCATATAAACTTGACAATTCTATGTATTAATAAATACTTTTTAAAATTTTTTTGAGGAATTATCCCATCAAGTTGAAAGAAAATGAAGTTAATTGGAAGTTAACTTGCGTTTAAATTTTCGTTCCCGTCCCGGCCGATAGAAGGCTGCTCCAGTCTACAAAACAAAATTAACTGAAAATAACTGAAAATTAATTTAATTCAGCTTAAAGATGGCTAAAAGTATTAAAATAATGCATTGTCATTGTGTTCTGAGATATTCTAAAAGTTTCAAATGTCTAGCTAGTCGGGAAGTTAGTTAAAAATCGATTGCAAGATTTGGACTGGGCAAACACACAAACAAGAAAGCGAGTTAATAAAAAAGTGTAAATAAATATAAACAAAAATATAGCAAAAATATAAAGTAAAACAATAAATATTATTGAGTTGCGAATTTTACAACATCAAACCCCACCATGCGAGGGATATACTTATTCAAATGCATAGTTATGTCAACCCCTGTACGACAACCTTCTGTCCAATACCCGCCAAAAAGGATGGATCGCTGCAAGTAACCACTCTGCGCAACCCACGGAGCACGCAGTCACCCGACTTAGAAACAGGACGCACGAAAGGAAACCCACAAGAACGCAAAAGTCAAAGGGTAAACAAAAATTTTGAGGAAGGAAAAGCACATAAATTCAGTAAAAGACGACCCCCCCCCCCCCCCATCCCAACGAAAAAATATCAAAATGTTGCCTCTGCAGTGTTAAGCACTCCCGAAAGTAGTGATACCGCATTAAAACGCGAAGAAAAACAGCAATCACCTTAGAACTAACTCTGTCCAAAACGACTGGTTAAATTTATAAGAGGCAACATTCGTAATCCTGAACCTCGAAACCCACTAAAAAAAAAAAAAAAAAAAAGAAACTATGCTGAGGACGCTGACCACTCTGCAGGACATGGCGATACAGCCTCTTAAAAGTTTCCTGCAGGAAATTTTTTAGCGGTAGTTGGAAAGTCGCAAATAGGAAATCGCACTCAACACACTGCAGTGTTGCCAACTTGGGGGTTTTGCCCCTAAATTTGGGGGTAAATTAGATGAAAAGGGGTGTTTTTAGGGGCCACATTTTGTTAGGGGTATTTTGAGGGGGGCAAATTTTTTAGGGGCATTTTCTAGGGGGTACATTTTTTGGCGCATTTTTTAGAAGTTCCCTTTTTTTAGGGAATTCTCTATAGAGGACTTTTTTTATGGGGGTTTTTAGGAGCGTAGATTTAAAGTTCATTAAAAGAATATTAGAAATTAACTCTTCAGTTCAATTTTAATCAGGTAAATTTCAAGTTTACTGCCACTTTCTCTCATTAAAACGAAATAAAATAAACAGTCAAAATACAACCGTAAACAAATTTTATCATTTTGCGCGGCAATCACGACACGCAGGTTGTAGAAAGTGGCGACTGTTTTGTGTTACTTTGACTGTGTTTTTCAGTTTTCACAACCTTCTACAGATTAATTAAAATAATCGATGTTGATGCAAAAACAGTGCACAGTGCCATTAAAGTTCAATTAGAACAAGATGGTTTGAGGGTTGAAAACATAGTCGGGATCGGCGTCGATGGAGCGAATGTCATGGTTGGCAAACATAATTCAGTCACTGCTTTGTTTAAAAGCGAGATAAGCGCCGTAGTCGTCATGAAATGTGTTTGCCATTCTCTTCATTTGTGTGCCGAAAAAGCAGTGGAGACATTGCCTCGCTAATTAGAATTTCTAGTACGAAAAAAGCACAATTGGTTTTCTTACAGCCCTAAACGGTTGGAAAAATATAAATTGCTGTATGAAACCATAAATGGTAACGGAAAGCAAAAAAAAAAAAAAATAAAATAAAATAAAAAAAATCCAAGGTCTTAGTGGGACTCGTTGGCTTGCACGATCCGAGGCTATTAACACAATCCTGGATCAGTGGGAAGAATTAGAACTTCTATTTTCAATTGCTAAATCGGAAGACAGCTGTTATATGGCTGAACAATTGCACGACATTATGAAAAGATTACCATTCAAAGCTTTTTTGGTTTTTTTAAAATTTGAACTAAAAAGTATAACCCAACTGAATTTACTTTTCCAAAGCGATCACGTGGAACCTATTAAATTGCTCGAAGACCTATTTCTGATGTTCAAAAGCTTGCTTCAAAAACTCGTTGTGCCATCTAGTCTACAGAAATTGGGTGACAGCGAATTAGCGGATTTCGATTTTCAGTCCTATCTAATGCATACATCAGCGATATATTTTGGCTTTGAGTTTCATTCTATTGCACAAAATATCAAGGAGAAAGAATTATTAGATGTCAAAGAGAGATGTAAGAAATTTCTGAGTACTTTGGCTCAAGAAATTCAAAAACGATTACCAGATAACTTTTCTGTTCTGAGAACGATGTCCAATCTTCATCCTAAAGTTGCATTATCTCAAGTGAAACCCAGTCTCAATGACATTTTTGTGAAATTCCATCGAACTCACTTATACGGCAATAAAAGTGATGTAGAGTCAGAATGGAATCAATTGCAAAATAAATCGTGGTCAAATGTAGCTAATTCTGTTGAATTTTATTCAGAAGTATTTGAAGATTGTGATTCTGCGGGGAAAAAGTGATTTGAAAATATCGCTAAATTTTCAGTGGCGCTAATAACACTACCAATTTCAACCGCAAGTGTCGAACGTACTTTTTCGACATACAAAATAATTAAAAATAAATTAGGAATAAGTTGTCCCTCGAAGTAATTCAAATTATTATGATGGTGAGGTTTACTCTACAAAAGAACTGCGGTTCCTGTGTCAAATTCGTTCCTTCCATCTGTATGCTCAAATTGTTCAACGTCAATATATATCACTTTAAAAATGCAGGCAATAGTAAAGCACAAAATGAGAGCCAGGCCGATGTCTTTGATGAAATACTCTATAATTATCCTGACATCGATGAAATTTAAAATTAGAAAAATCGACACTAATGTACAATCGAGACGCGATTTTTATTAGATTATAAGTTCCATACATATGTCAAATATAAATAAACCTCCATTTCACTATGTAAGTGTGTATTTTTTATTTATTTCAATTTATCTCTCAAACAGGATGTCTATTTGGAACTAGAATTTCTTTTAGGAAGGTCTAGGGGATCTCAAGTTGGTGTTAGGGGGAAACAGGGGGATTTCGAGATGGCGCTAGGGGGGAAACAGGGGGATTTCGAGATGGCGCTAGGGGGAGGCGCTTTGAAAAGGTTGGCAACACTGACACACTGTCCAAATATAATACGTACTATCGTTCGTCATCATGAACATCCTCATGTGAGGGTGAAAATTAAAATTTTCACTTTTATACATTTAGGAAAATTATGTATGAATGTAATTTAGTCTCAGCTGAATAACGTATAAGTTCTTTAGCAAAATTTCAAATGAAGCATTCCTTGAATTTGGAAATTTACGAATAACAGTGAAAAACATTTAACAGAGGCATGTTTAAGCGACGTTTTACTCTATTCCGGCATACTAAGAAATGCGTAAGTCCTCCACAGATCCACTTCGACGAGTCTGTTTGGATTGTAAACGAGAACCATTGTTGTCTAGTCACAATTTCAGAATCTTAGCATTACGGCGCTGGGAAATGAGATGGACGAACCGCTAGGGAGATGACCTTTCATAACAGAATCTGCGGTCTGGAATACGCAGTTGATGCTGGTGATTATGACCGGTTGGCATCGGTTTTGAAACTGTTGATTCCATTTCGAAAACAAGGGTTTGGTCACGCGATTGATGGAAAAGTAACTGCAATGAAATGATGAAATCATAATGGTTTTTATTAATAGCTTTGCTGATTATATATAATTCTCAATTACCAAAATAACACTCGCTGTTTTCCTTTTGATATAGTAAAATATGACATATAATATCATTATGAATTTTTCGTAGCCACGACAAAACTACCTTCAACTACAAAAACTGCGAAGTTTTTATCGGTTCCAGAGATGAAGTGATCTGTTTTATGAAGTATTTAGTATAGCGAATCGTACATCATTTTGTGTTCATTTCAATTACAAGCTTTTAATTCGGCGTTATGTCTGTTTAATGTAACTCAGAAGTATCGGTAGTAAGATCGTGACAAATAAGGCTTAAACTGATGGTGTCCCGGAGTGACAAATTAAACGCACTAGGGGCTATATACTGTCACTATGGAAAAATTACCTGCTCTCTAATTGGACAATGGGTAGCGCCATTTAAGATGATATTCATGTTTTTTCTTCATTTTCTTGATATGTTATGCTTAATATTTATCCCGATAAAAAACATAAAATTTGTTATTATTTGTTATGATTTAACAATTTTGAACGGGGTCTTTAAAGAAAAACTAAGAAGAGAAAATAATGATTCTGCTTGTCTAGTTTGACGCTGTTTTGAATAGCCAATCAAAAAGGTAGTGATTACGCAGGAAAAAAAGCGATTCTAGCCACTTATCTCTTTTACCCCTTCAGCTTTGCGCAAACAACCTGTAGGTTGCTTTGTTTACAACCCTACCTATGTCTTATAGGAGTATTTGCACTCCACCGACAGTCTCTCACGAGTTCTGCATCCATTGTCATTTTTATGTAACATATCAGAATGTTATTCTGTAATTTTACCAACGCATTGCGCAGTGACGTAGCGAGCATAACTGGCGTCCGGGGCACTATACCTTTTGGGCACCCCCCCCCTTCCGAAAAACATATAGTAATATCATATATAGAATTAGTGAAAAGGACCATTTGGCGCCCCTCTGCGAGTGGCGCCTGGGGCATGATAGAAACCCTTGCCTTTCCCCCCCCAGTGGCGTACGCAAGGGGGGGTTGATGGGGGTTATAACCCCCCCCCATTGGTTCTGATTACATATATTATTTAATTAGGTTTACGCTTTGCACTGATTGCTCAAAACTACTCTTTCATAGTAATAGTCCAGTCAAATTTACTCAAAATGGCGGAGAATCATGTATTAAATGAAGGGGTTGAGATTTTTTCAGGAATGTGTAGGGGTTGATACCCTGAGCAACGCCTAATAAAGTCCCCTCGATTTCAGGCGCCGCGGGGGGGGGTGTCCAAAGATCCTTTTTTTCAGTTTTTGGCATTTATCTCGAAAACGGTGCGTAGCACAGGAAATTGTCAAATTTAAAAAATAAAGCTTATAAAATTCGCTTCCGAATGGTATATCCATGTTTGTACCCAAGTGTTACCGTTTTCGAGATATGAGCCGTTGAATATGAAAATTTTTCAAAAAAAGTGGTAGCGGTTCAGGTATCTCGTCAAACTTCCTCTTCTAACTCTTTCCCCTTCCATTTCTCAGAAAACTCGTGATAGAGAAAGTTGTAGAGCGAAAATTTTCCTTCAAAAATTTATATAATTATGCTAATTTATCTTCACCAGGTAAATAGTTAGAGTGTTTTGAATTTTAGGGGTACTTTTCAACATTTTGCTTGTAAAATGCTCGTCACTCAAGTTTAGTTTCCATGATCTGTAACTCTCTTAATCACTTTGTGTGCTGTTTAATTAGATACGTATAGTATTCATAACCCATATAAATAATAAATTATGTATACATGTACGTATAATGTATATCTCATAATATACAGAAGAACACTTGTAGTACAAAGGAGGAAGTAAGAAAACAAACCAAAATGTATAAAAGTTGTTCATATAATCAAAAAATGGTTATCAAAAGTAGGTTCAAACAACAGTTACTTACATTGAATATATTATATAAATTTATTTCATCAACTTCTTTCCTATATATTAAAAGCAGTCAATCTGATACTTGGAAAAAAGTTTCAAACAAGTCAAAGTCTTCACTATCATTTTAGCTTCTGTAGAATGTCCGAATTTTCCCGAAATGATTTCCCACCAAAGTGGTATCCCACTATAATGCCACGATCAAAGTCACTAAGCTCCTTTGACTTACTCATCGTCTCACAAACGCATAAATATGACCTGCCAAACCACTACCAATACTTTTATAGCTTTCGGTTACGCATCAAATTACGTCACCTGCTAGATCCAATTCTTTAGGGGGGTGTCCGGATACTTTAGGCCAGATAGTGTATAACGTATTATTGAATATTAATGGATTATATAAATTATTAAATTTACTTAATGAGGTCAGCTGAATGATAAAACCTGAAGATGTTGGGAAGAATAGAGCCTGTCTTCTGTGTTGCCCCGTCCGGCCTTCATGAAAAACACATTTGTGTCTCGTGGGGTGAGTGCCACAAGTAAGACGAGCAGGTCTTACCTATCTACTATCACCACAGTTGAATGAGAGGTGTTTTGCCACCCACCTCTGACAATACTGCAGTCAGCATCTCCTTTGGCTTGTAGCGTACTGGAAGTATGGGGTTAGTTTTCCCAAAACCTCACAGAGTGCGAGAAACACAGCTGCGTGTTATCGGGACAGTTTTTGGCCGGTTCCCATCGTTTTTAAACACGTGCAAGAGTTTTGGCCTGAAGATTAATCCCTGGAATGGCGGTTTCCCTAACAAGTGGTGAGGGTAACTCTTTGGAAAACAGAAAATGATTTCTATCACCGTAATAAAGCTGTCATCTCTTAGCGATAACTTCATGCGAGTGACATCGGCGGGCGATAAAGTTTCGGCGTTAAGAAGAGCTGTCAGCCGATAATCTGCTGCCCCCCCCCGGCTGAAAATTCAGACATCTAGGGAGAGGCCGCACAGAATCCGCCTTGTGTGGACGTGTTTGTTTTAAGCTCCTGTGTTGGGACTGTATAGGTCCGGGAGCGTGCATTGTAGATCTGCACAGAGTTAAATTGAATATGTTGTAACCTTAAATGTTAAATTTTTTGTTGTTTGTAAATAAAATTCCTCGTTAAGTTTCTGTTTTAAAAATTGGCTTCGCATTTTATTTAGGACTTCTTTGTTATGGATCCAATAGTTGTGAAATTTTTTCAAAATGCCTCAGAGAGTTTACCCTTGTCGTGACGCCAGAGGCTGTAGTAGACTGTATATCTCTTGCATCCAAGGCCTGAACTAACATAGTAAAGAGCTTGGTTTCGCTCCTTTCACTGGAAAGGAAGTTTTCCTGATGAACAGTAGCCACCATGTTCTTATTGAAGTCAATATCCACTGATGCTTTACTTGATGCTTTCCGATGTTGTTCGTCTCTTTCCGTGGAGTTCGTGTCTTCATAACCATCAAAAAACACAGCTGAACTGCTGCCGTAATGGTTGATTATGTACGATACATATTGATCGCATATGGAGGCGAAGGTGGTGTTGGTGTTCCACTTTACTCTATGGAGCAAGAGCCGCCATCGATTACCGTGAAACTGTTCTTCACATTGATCAATTGATTACATTTTGGGAAAGCATCATACAATGGTAACTTTTTGATTTTTCTCATTATCCCCTCGGCGAATAGAGGCATCGGGTATGGGGCTAACTCGTACGTTAGCAACTCCTCTACATCCCCTTCTTTCTTCTTGGTGATCAGAATTCTTTGAAATATCATCAGAGGCTCTACCACCACTACCTCATCATTAACTTTGATTATATTGCTCATCGCAGCTAAAGGAACGACTGAGTCTTTCTTGGATTGTTTCACGTCTGAGAAATTCATTCCAACAAAAGTGTTCATTGTGCGGGTTCCAATTTCCAATGCCTGGTAGCAGTTGACGTTGCTTGTTCCAATTACTCCCGTTGAAAGTGACATCGAACAATTACGTTCAGCAAAAGGCGGGTGATTAGCCAACCATTGAGCAAGCTTCCTTCTGTCTAGATCGTCTCTAGTTATGCGTGATGCTCGAAACTCAACATGTTGTTCTCCTCTTGCAGTATGGACGCCACAAACATCTCAAATGAATTACATATTGCTGTAGCTGTGCGTGCTCCCCCAACTCATTTCGCCACCACTGAATCACTAAAGTCTCGCCCACGTGTTACTTCTCCTTCATTCTTCATGTCACACATGAGTGTCACCTGAATTGCCATGTTAGACCACACACCAGCCATTGGTGTTCCAGTTCTGTTGACAGTGAAGTATCCACGATCTATAAAATCCTGCTTAAGTTGAAGGTGGCGAGTTGTTAGTCCCAGCATGTGTTGTACATATAGGTGAGTACACTTTGCATAATGAAAATGCCCGCTGGCATGGAAGTAAGGTATCATCAGTTGGGCGCATGTCATATGATCTTTCCAGTCCGTTCATCAACACCACCATTTCAAAGTACTGGACCCACAAGGCTTGTGTTGGGCCACTACCTTTGAGACGTGACAATTCGTTGCTCAATTTCCACTGAATGCTGGCAAGGGAGGTATTTGTGGAAATGTGTTGTGGAGTAATTTCTACTGAGGTCTGAAGTAACTGAACTACTTCTGCTTTTTCCTATGGTGTGATATCTAAATTTTTCAAAATAATCTGAGCTAAAATGACACTTCTATACATTTTGGTTTGTTTTCTTACTTCCTCCTTTGTACTACAAGTGTTCTTCTGTATATTATGAGATATACATTATACGTACATGTATACATAATTTATAATTTATATGGGTTATGAATACTATGCGTATCTAATTAAACAGCATACAAAGTGATTAAGAGAGTTACAGACCTTGGAAACGAAACTTGAGTGACGAGCATTTTACTAGCAAAATGTTGAAAGTACCCCTAAACTTCAAAACGCTCTAACTATTTACCTGATGAAGATAAATTAGCATAACTATATACCTTTTTGAAGGAAATCTTTCGTTTTACAACTTTCTTTATCACGAGTTTTCTGAGAAATGGAAGGGGAAAGAGTTAGAAGAGGAAGTTTGACGAGATACCTGAACCGCTACCACTTTTTTTTAAAAAATTTTCATATTCAACGGCTCATATCTCGAAAACGTTAACATTATATATATAATAGCCGTTGTCTCTGTATAACACTTCCGGGCTGTACTCATCTTTCAATTGAAGCCCTCAGTAAAAAAACAGTCGGTTAGGCTTAATTTCAATTTCAGATGTGGATCAGAATTTTTTCTTACCTAAAAACTAATATCTTCTCCATCAAATCACGTTTGTTCAGCCTATTTTTCTATAAAACACTCAGAACTAAAAAAAATGGATGCTTTTTGCTGTATATTTAACAGTTTTTAAAAATCTGTTTACTTTTGCGATGAATTCTGAAAGTAAACAAACTTGAATGTGAATGAATCATGTAGCTCAAGTATTCATATCGCGTAGTGAGCTGTAAAAAACTGGATGGCAGTCTACTACTCCAATCGCATGAAAAACTAAATAAATAAAATATAATGAAAGGGTTTGCTTTTACAAGTTGTGGATTAAATAAAATATTGTTAGATAATTCGGGATATTTTTTAACTTTCATATACTTTTTCCATTATGACGTCAAAATGTCGGGTTACCTTCTAGTTTGTGTATAAACATGGATATACCATTTGGAAGGGAATTTTATAAGCTTTAATTTTTAAATTTGACAATTTTCTGTGTGACGGCTAATTCCCAATATACGGTGCCCCTTGTATTTCACTGCATTGGAACCGCCATCTTGGTTCCGTCTCCCGTCGCCAATTTGGCGATGGGAGACGGAACCAAGATGGCGGTTCCAATGCAGTGAAATAATATAAATGACAACATGCAGAACTTTCATTGAAAATTTATACAGAAAATGAAAAAATGAAATTAAATAAGGGCAGTCGATTTTATTTTTTTTAAATTTTTTGTCGCCCAAGCCGAACGCGTATTTTTGGAACGGGAAAGTCCGAAAAGTCCCAAAAATATGCATTTTTTAAACTGTACGAACACAATAAAGCACAAAACACACAAATACAAAAAAATGAAAGCTGATAAATAATGAGAAATATATTATGTGTGGGGGGGCTGCCGCCCCCCCAACCCCCCGCTAAAAAAGTCAGTATATTGCAAATAATTCATTTAAATAGTCGATTTTATTTTTTAAAATTTTTGTCGCCCAAGCAGAACGCGTGTTTTTGGAACGGGAAAGTCCGAAAAGTCCCAAAATTACGCATTTTTTAAACTATACAACCACAGAAAAAGCACAAAAATACACAAATACAAAAAATGATGAGAAATTTGTTATGTGTGGGGGGGCTGCCGCCCCCCCAACCCCCCGCTAAAAAAGTCAGTATATTGCAAATAATTCATTTAAACAAATATAAAATACATCTTGGTTAAATATATCAGCAAGTAAAAAAATGAAAGTTCTGCATGTTGTCATTTATATTATTTCATGTTAAAATTAAAAAAAAAAAACCACTTACCGGTTATTCACTTTCGGTATAGCTTCTTTTACGTTTTGTTGATTTTTCGGTGTTTTTCGATACACCCAATTCGTCTGTAATCCAAGAACACGGTGTTTTTTTTACCCATAAATAAGTTAATTTTAAAACCATAATTAAATCTAATTTACTCGCTTCGAACCGGGAACCACATCTAATGGACTTTTAGTTATAGTCATTTGCAAATTTAACTCATTAACTCAACATAAATACAATAATCTATAATAGTTCTCTTACCCGCATTTTGTAAATCTCGAAAAAAATCCAAATCAACCCTCCCATTCGTAAAAGAAGCCATACCTCGCAAATAAAAGTACATCCGAACGCTGGAACTGCAATCCCGAAAAGAACGGTTTAATTTTTTGAAACAGGCGCGTTATATAAAATCTAGATAACCCTCGTTTACAAGTAAATCACAAGCTCTGATTGGCTGCTAATTATTCAAATCGGAAGCTATACTAAACGGAACTCTACTATCGGAAGCTTTAACTTAAAAGTATTTAACAACACAAACCACATTTGGCATTTTATCGTCAACTTGGCAAAAATCTAAAAAACATCGCCAAAAAAATATCGCCATCTTATTGAAATCGAGAGCAATAAATGGTTACCTTAAAAGCATTTAACAAACACAAACCACATTTGGCGTTTCATCGTCAAATTGGCAAAAATCTAAAAAATCTAAAAAACTTATCGCCAAGCTGCGGCACCGTGTATTGGGAATGAGCCATACCGGCTGGAAGGGAATTTTATAAGCTTTAATTTTTAAATTTGACAATTTTCTGTGTGACGCACCGTTTTCGAGATAAACGCCGAAAACTGAAAAAAGTGACCTTTGGACCCCCCCCCCCCCCCCGGGGAGCCTGAAATCGAGGGGACTTTATTAGGCGTTGTTCAGGGGACCAACCCCTACACATTCCTGAAAAAATCTCAACCCCTTCATTTAATGCGAAATGGAAACCTAATTTGACTGGACTATAACCCCCCCTTTGAAAATTTCTGCGTACGCTACTGCCCCCCCCCCCCTCGCTACGCCACTGGCATTGCGTCTGTCTGACACCGGTTAAAATGTCTTTTCATGATATAGTTAACATAGATAAAGAAATTAAACATGTGATAGCTTTTCTATAAAGAATTACACACATTTCTGTTCATCCTGGGAATGTTAAACAAGAAAGTGTTGGGTACAACTTTTACGTTACGCCGAGAAAATAACGGCTAAATATTGTTGCATCTCTGATTTATTTTCTCCACAGGATTGTGTTTGCTTTCTGTTGATGTCAGAGATATATTTTAAGAGTAAGGGCCTGTTCACATAGGAGTCCGTTGCGTAACGTTAAAGTATTGAAATATATTTAACCAATGACAAACCTCCAAACGATTAGCAATGAAATTTTTAACGCCTATTATTGGTTTATTTTTGTCTCAACGTCATATTTCCCTTAACGCAACGCAACGGACTCCTATGTGCCCTTACTCCCGTGAATAATTTTTTTCCTATCAACGTGACATCAGAATGACGTAATTATTAAACAATTTTTTGTTGTGTAACTTATAAATGAAGACGCTATTGTAAATTATGTCACAAAATTTACTAGTAAAAGTAGATGTAGAAGAATCTAGACAACTCTCAGACAGCTGACCAAAGTCATAAAATAATCAATCTGATTCAATGAATGACTCCCAAATTCATTTTTCAAAATGTTTTACATTACTATAACAGCAAAACAGATATACTTACAGTTAATGTGACTGTAACACCGTAAAGCTGAAGCAACTGTTCATATCGCTATCGAAATATCACTTCCATAATATCGAGTGAATTCTAGATAAGTCGGGAAATTTGATTTTACTTGAAGTTTAAACCGCATTTCAATTATTCTAGAAGTAGCAGACCTAGAACTTTTCGAGGAAGTACATTCTTATTTTAAAAGGTAAAATAATAGCCAAATGGATTACAAATCGAAAAATTTTGTTGAGGTCTAAAGATGAAATTTAAGATATACTTTCTTAAAGATATTTTTTGTTCAGTCTTCTCTTCGATTCTCCGATTTCTGAATTTCAGATTTGCTTGTTATATATTAAAGACTACGCAATATATGACATTTCTACGCAGGGAAAAAATTTACAGAATTATCCTAGCTTTTAAACTACTTGATCCATTTTATAGTAGTCGTACCGGAACAAATATAAATTTTCCTAAATGAATCGCATTCAATGATGTTTTACCCTGTCTTATTCAAAATTATGTGTCTGTAATATCGTGAGGGGCCCAGTATCTTTCGGAAACTGAATTTTTTTTTCACAATGCTTCTATAACAAATTGTTAAATTCAAAATTATATATTTAATTTCGCTTTCGTATGTAGGGTGTTTGTTTAGTTCAAAAGATAAATTGTAGCTTTCGGATTCCCGAAAAAGCCTTTTAATAGTCGAGTTACATTAAATCATGGCATAAAATCTTTTCTGTTCAAAACGTTTTCCAAAGCAGATTTTTTTACTTCAAAAGTTATTGACTTGTGTCTAATTATTTATTCAGTTCTGTATTATTCGCCATAAACAACTAAGTGTCAATATGGGGATGATAAAAATCTGTAAATAGTACAAGTTCTGTACATATCATTAAAAATGAACTAATTTTTGGTAATTTAAAAAAATTATTTCACCATAGTCTCTGTTAATGAATGTTAATATTCTATGGTATATGCAAGTATTTTTTTATGAACCTTTGACTCAATTTTGTAGAATATAATAGAAATATTGTTCTCTATAAATTTATTCCTACATTGTAGCTGCCATTGCTTAAAGTAAAATAGTATTTTATATTTGTTATACGTATGTGCTATCCGTAATAAAGGAAGATTTTAAATGTTGGATATGCTTTTTACTTAGATTAGTTGATTAGTATTTACTTAAGATTAATCCTATGAATTGAGGGCAGAATGTATGTGCCAAAATGTAGCTTAAGCGCCTAAGAATTACCTTCAAACCATGTAGAGACATACTCTAAGTCAGTGGTTCTCAACCTTTTTCAACCCACGTACCCCTTTTTGTGTGTCATTAACTATTCGTACTCCCAACCAAAAACACTTTAGTTTTATTAAAATGTGTTATATTAGTTAAAGTTTAAATATTAAACTGTTAAAGTTAATTACGAATAGGTAATTTAAGTAAAAAACACAAATTTATTTTAATGGACATTTTATTACAAAGTTTTTATTAATCAGACATAAAATTAAAAAAGTCTCGGAAAAATAATTTAGTGGGAACGCTGGGCTTGTTTTTGTTTACAAAGTTCATCAAAGCTCCAGCTTTGTCAAATACAGCCGTAAATCATCCTCAACATTAAGCATGTTTCTATACTTGTTCTTCAGATAAGTTAAACTTGAAAATCCTTTTTCGCCCAAGTAAGTTGTCGTAAACCCCAGAAGGTACTTCACAGCAATGTCTGCTAGTCCTTTGTGGTCTTTTTCAATACCAGTCCAGAAATTAACAAAGTATTGCAATACCTTTATTTCAATGTAGGATCACACGATAGTTCGATTAGCTGTTCCTTTTGCGAACACGTCAAGTTACTACGATTTTCTGTATCATCAAATGAGAATGGATCACGAATCCTGTTCACTATCTTGTCTGGTAGCGGAAAGTAGTCTCTAATGCGGGCTTGCAGTGTTTTCAGGTGAAAGGAAATTTGAATTTTGACATCGGAAAATGCAGAGATGGATTGCTCATTTTCTTTTAAAAACAAGTTCATCCTTTTAAACTGTTCACAGTTGTTGTTTTCAGTTAGTTCTTTTTCCCAAAGAACAAATTTTTTTAATCATTGCTACAGTTTTCTTCTCAACCCCCCCCCCCCTCCCCCCAAAAAAAGGTGACTCATCCCCTGCATAGACAAATTCCACAAGTTCAACTTTTCAAAAATGTCACTTAAGTAGGATAGTTTCAAAAGCTAAGCAAAGTCACTCAGTACTGAGGACAATAACAATACAGAGGATTTGTGTTCTGTAAAAAACATCTGCAGTTCTTTGTGGAGCTCAAATAAACGGGATTAAACATTTCCACGTGAGAGGTAGCGTACCTCAGTATGTAGCAACAAATTGTCATGAAGACTTTCCATTTCCTGGCACAGAACTTTAAAGTAGCGGGATTTTTGAGGGCGTGTTTTAATGAAGTTGACAATCTTCACACTGTGGTCAAGAACTTATTTTAACTCTTCGGGTATGTACTTAAATGCCAACGCTTCACGGTGAAGTACACAATGAGTCAAATTACAATTGGCAACAATCTTTTTTTTTTTTTTATATGACCTACCAGTTCGATGATGTGGCCACTCATGGCCTTAGCGCCATCTATGCAAACTGAGACACAGTTTTCCCACTGAAGATTTAAAATAATTATCAATCATCTTAAGGCTGCTATGTACTAACCCCATTGGATTCGCTCACCTCAATGTTAACCTATGGAGAAAATTTGTCCACGGATTGCAGAATTGGAATCAAAGATTTTTTTAAAAAAATTGTACTCCGTCTAGAGAAAGAAATTTTACATTTGTGTTCCTTTTTCGTTTTTTTTTAAATGCAATTAATATTTTAAAATTTAAATTAGTAGGGAAAAAATCTGGTATAGTGTGTTTTAAACGCTTATAAATTTCTTCGGTGGACGAAATTTATAAAATGAATCCGGTAGCGCTTTGCAGAAAAGTTCAGGCTATTTGACAATACCAATTTTATTGAATTATCAGCAGTTATGTACCTGTAAATAGGTGACAAAAATATATTTTAAATAAACAATTTGGGGGCAGCGCTTAATCCCCCTATAGAGAGAGAAGCATTACAATCCCTCAAAATGTCAATCCTAAGGGGTGGTGGAATTCTCGAACTGTCAACTGGACTCCTACCACCATAAGAATCTGCAAGAAGAGGAAAAGGAAAATACGATTTTTTTCTTAGTACATAGCAGCCTTAAAAATATCTTCACCTTTTGTAGAAGTTGTAAGTGGCTTACAAAATAGTAGGGCCTCAAATACTTCATCTGAATTATTCCATGTACAAAAACTATTAATTGTGCTAGACCAGCAACATCTGTTGTTTCGTAGAGTTGTATGGTAAACCAAGGGCTACATTGAATGGCTAGTATCAGCTGTTCTTTTGTGTTATTCGCCATATCGTCAATACTCCGAGAAACACTGTCTTTTGACATTGGAATTTTTTTGACGCTTGCAGTTTCTTTTTCACCAAACATACTAGAGACAGTTTCTACTGCAGCAGGAAGGATAAGATTTTCACCAATACTATGACTTTTCCGGACTTGGCAATGAGAAGGCTTGCTTTGTAAGAATCTTTTAGAGCGTTTTCCTTTTTTTCTTTACCAGAGAATTGTTTAATGGTATTTTTTTCTGCTCTGAAGATCTTCTAAAAGTCGTTCAAAATACTTTACATCCTTTTTTATTAGGTGTTGGGGTTTCGTTTCAAAATGACGTTTTAAAAGAGACGGATTCATAGAATTCTTTGGCAAAATTTCCGAACATACTACGCACTGTGGAACAGGGTCGTCTGAACTTCCAGTATAAGTAAATCTTAACCGTAAATACGACTCATCATACTTTCTTTTCTTGGCTGTTACATCTTTTGCTTGCTTTTCAGCTGATGTTTTCTTACTTTCAAAATTTTTCTCCGAAGCTACATTTATAGGCCTACTTACAGTTTGTGACGTTGATGCCACAGAGTGTTGGTCTTCATCACACCTACTTTTCTTTCCAAAAACAAGCCATTTATCCATCGTCGTAAATTAATAAATATAAACACTTATCGTTAAATATATAAACACTTTTCAAAGTATACGACCTTTAACTATTACTACTGTAATAGGTCCACGCACAAAGTAAGATTGGAAAGTTACTGAGACTGAGCAGTTAATGACTAAACAGACACAAACAGAAAGGCAAAAGAGGGAAATTAATGCACAGTGGCCGAGAGCGCTGTGGAGGTGTCTTGTCGTTGCGGCAGTCGGTAGCCAGCGCTGCTCTCCCTGTCTGACTCTGTGTTGCATACTTGCACACTACTGTTTCAATTTACTCCAGCCACAAATACAGTAGTAACGAGCGACGTGTTTGCTTGCTGCTTTTCTGATAGTTTTCATTTTTAAATCATTAGTCAAACTTTTGTCACAATTAAATTTTAGCATGTATCAATATAATTTTGTATAATTTTTGGTAGTTAACCGTGTACTCCCAAGGGGTACGCGTACCACCGGTTGAGTACCATTGCTCTAAGTTATTTGTAGGTTTAATTTTTTGTGCTATATAATAAGGAACTTTATGGGAATACTATTAACTTTAACTATTCCAACTTTATAACTACTGTATTCCAGTTCTATTTGGATAACAAGCTGTATGGTTAAAAGGAAAGTTTACTTTCCTTTTATGAAATTTAACAAATCATTGTTTTCTAAAAAGTAAACAATAGTTTTCAAAAATATTTTGAGACAATCCAGAAGTTCAACTGTTCAGTAATTTCAACCAAAGAAATAAAAATCTTAAATTTCTCAGTTTAGGTTTATTTCGTATAACTATGAAAGGTATTTGCTGACATAAAGTTCACTCAATAAACTATATTCTGTTAAGATTTTATCATTTTTGGAAGTTTATAGATCTACACGGAAATATTTACCCCTTACATTTGTTAAAACTTTCAACCCGCAGCTTTAACTTCGAAGCCTTACAAAATGAAGAAAAATCAACATTATTAACTTGAAATATAAGAAATTGTTTTTAAAATATATTTCCGGTAATTTAACCTTTCAACTTTTTAAAAGAGCTTAAAAATTGTTGAATGGAAATTAACATTCTCGGATATAGTTCAGTTATGGGAAGATCTCTAAGAATCATTCCTTGTAATTTATTCTCACCGAAAACGATATTTATTTAAACCGTTAGAATTAAATTTGGAATGTGTTTACGTTAAAGCTGTTGCCATTTATTGAATGATAATTCTTTTTAAAGCTGACTTTAATATTTTAGCTGTAATGAACAAGTTTAACAGCATACATAAAGTGCGTTGCAAATAAACGCATACAGCTGTCATATTAAAAAAAAATACTGAATTTTGTTTTCATTAGAATTATTTAACCCCAAGATTGTTTCAAGGTTTTTGTGTTTTCTTTCAAACAGAAGTATCCTAAATACTAGCTCAATACCCATGTTTCACGATCATTAGAGGAACCACAAGATAAAATTTCAGCCTCCTAGGAATTATAGTTCCAAAGATACAGTGAGTTAGTGAGTGGTACTTGCCTTTTTTATTTATAGATTAAAATACTTGAAAAATGCCTTAACGTTATTTAATCATGTGGAAGAGTAATAATTACTGAAGGGCTAAGGTGTGGTTCGCATTCGGTACCACAGTTTGTGGGCACGAGTCACACTTTTGGGATGGATGCTTACAGCCCACTATAATAGGCTTTAAACTGTTGGTCCCCGTCTTAACTAGCCCTAGGGTAGCAAAAGATGACCGTAATGCCTTCAACCAATTAATTTTGTGGTAGAGCTTGCAAACGTACAAATCTGAGTAATCTCATATCAGAAAAAAAATCTGATTTTTTTCCCCCGGTTATTAAAAGCGAGACTAAAATTCCGTTCCTTCAACAACAATAGCAAAAAATTTATAGATAGAAGCGAATCTATTTTGCGATATTGAATACAGTGATATTGAACATCAGCGATATTGAATACAGTGATTTGCTTAATATATGTTTTAGAATGAATGATTTTCTGCAAAAAAGCTGACTGAGTTAATGATCTTGGACGGGAATCTAAGTACCTAGGGGGGGGGAAAAAAGATGACATTAAAGGAATTTTTTTTTAATCTGAGCTTTTTTGTATCACGCTTTTAACCCCTAAATATATCGCTCACTCCTTTCAACAACGTCATAACTTAAAAATCGGCGATTTTTAGTTATGCCTGTTTTCAGAATGTCCTGAAAGAGTAGTATATCCCTGCAAGGTCATCATATCTCACCGCTCAATATTTAGCCGCTAGAGAGCAGAATTAAAATTTATTTTCAATACATTACAATGTAATTTTAAACTTTCAAATCTCTCTCCGGAAAAATCTTGTTTTTTGAGATATGACGTTGTTGAAAGCAGTGAGCGATATGCTCATTTTTTTTTTCGAAATGTTCTTTTAAAACACCATTTTTTTATATTAACTAATATGTTCATAAAAACAAACTCTATAATAAACAGCTAATTTTTCCTATAAATTTGCCGATTTAATGAGTAGATCGCACGTTAAGTATCTTAAACGTAAAGTGTCTTTGAGCAGCGTATTATCTTTTTTTTTTCTTTTAAGTCGTACTTTACATTGAAGTGCTTTGAAGCAGGGTTCTGATTTATTACTCCTTTGAAATCAATGATATTAAAGTTAACTGTCGAAATTTTATTACACTTTAACTTCTAGTTTGACTGTCAGTAATATTTTTCACGAAAATCAGAATTTTTTTACATAAGATTTATTTTGTGGTATTAAACTCTAAACAATTCCTGTTTCATCATTAAGAAATTATTGTTCGTATCTTCAAATTTCATAGTTTTATGTCAGGAGGGGAAAAAAAACTTCAAGTATATTAAAATTGAACAAGTGGTTTTAACAAACCTTTCTTATTCCTAGGATTAGCTTTTATTGTAGATCAAACTTACATACCTAAGGCAACTAATAATTTGTTTAAAACAGTTACGAGAGTGATAAAATGGTCAAGTATCGTTTGAAATTAGCGAAAGTTTTGAGAAGCGTCGAAATCTGTTCAAGGTATTAGCGGCAGGCGCGATGGGTAAGTCTCTGTTATGTACATAAAGGCTTAGTTGAGTTCCATATTAATCTGTGAGGAGGGTGTATGTATGTATGTGTGTGTGTGGTGATGGAGGAATATGGGGAGGTAGTTTCTCATAAATTGTCTCTCAGCTTGCATTTGCTAATATCTAAAAAGGTGGTTGTACCTAACTGTATGGAAAGGAAAGTTATACAACAAGATTTTTCATATTTTAGAAAAATTTAAATCTTTTATTAATTGTTCTGAAACGCTGTTGAAGGAGCTTCAGGTTGAGAAATAATTCTCTTTACATAGCAGCAAAATTCCTACAGAGATGTGCAAAAAAAATGGCCTTTTCTGGGGGTATTTTTCTGCATAAATATTTTTGAAGTTCGTAACTGCAAAATGTCTATGAGTAAGACGACCTGTAACCAATAGGTTAACAAGGAACCTAAGCTAATTCAAAGCGGCAGCAACCCAATAGCGCTATATTTTAGGAAAAGGTTTTTGGTCATGAATAAGTTCCCGTAAAATTGACAGTTAAAACAATATTCTTTTTTTTTAACAAAGATAATATTTCGTTTTAACGTAAGCGTTAATAACTCTGTACTGGATAACTACGTTTATCTCCATTGTGTTACGGATAGTTTGAGGCTTTTGTTAAAACCAGTGAGGTCGGCTACATCTTTAAAACTTTTCCCCACTTTCATTATTCTTAAATAATTTCAAATTAATAATCACTGCCTTCTTAACTTGTTCCAAATATCTGAGATAAAATTTTCCCAGATTGTTTGAAAATCTATCTTTTCATGCCATCATTTTAAAATCCTGTTTCAGCTTGTTAAAATGGAAGATCACTACAGCATTCTTACCGCAGAAGTTACTGAAACATGGCAGATTTTCTTAAAGACTTTCATATCTTTGCTTGTTTTTGGGACGAGTGCCAGTGCCTTCGTTGTTTTGGAATTTGCCAAGAGAATTAAGATGTAAGAAAATGTTGTAATTTGAAGGCGCAGCTTCTGTTTATTCATCCAGGTTGTACTTCTGTTCCTTTGTGCAGCCGTTAATAGCTCTTTTGTAATTGATTTTGTTATGAAATAACTGCAAAAATAAACTTTTGCTTGTAAAGAATAAGAATCTCATCACATTCAATACCAATGTATCTCATTTTTTTCTAAATGGTTGCCAGAGGTATTGTGCTAATAAAGAGGGTAAAATACAGTTAGAGCTGTTTTCTAGTGATTGCTGTAAAATAGCTCTACTGACAGATTACAATTTTCAAGTTGAAAGTTAGCCAGAACTGTTGAAACTTCGGTCAAGCTAAATCCAGTTTTTGTTCCTACTAATTTCCAAAGACTGTGCTTCTATAAATACAAACGTGTTGCTTTATACACACACGCACACAGGGTCAAACTGATAAATCCATTACTGTTATACGCGGGTAGAGAGAGTTGACATTGTTTTCGCCCCCTGTAGAATTTACATTTAATTACCTACACTTGCCAGAAAAAGTCTGCATACAAGCGAAAACCAAACATGCAAGCATCAAAAAATATATTACACTAAATTTATCAATTTTCTTTTCTTTTCTTGCACTGATCGAATCATTTATCTTTTAACAATGGTTTTAAAAATATAACAGGCAACGTTTTCAAATAAAAAAATAATTTTAAAAAATAGCATGAATTCATACCAGAAAAAACTTGCGTACAAATACATTAAACTAATATACCCAATTCAGTTGTATGCGGTGTTGTTCATTTTACTAAAGTTTTGTAAAAAGATTACCACAATATTCGTTTCCAAAGCTTTTTTGAAGGTGAATTGTGGAAAATTTAAATGAATCAAAAAGGAAAGGAGATTACTCCTGTGGAAGGAAAATTATCCCTCTAAACTGACACCACGTGAAAAGCGTTTTATCCTGAAGTCCGTAGGCCTAAATCCAAGAATTACTGCATCTCAAATTGTAAATGAAATTAAAGAGAGGTTTGAGAAAACGATTCCTGAAGATACTACATGGAAGATTTTGAAAAAATCTGAATATCATGGCCATGTAGCACGTAGAAAGCCACACATATCGGTCATCAATAAGCAAAAACGTCTACTCTTCGCAAATGAATATGTAAATAAGCCTCTGGAGTTCTGGGAAAAGGTACTCTTCACAGATGAGAGCAAGTTTTGCACTTTTTGGGATTAAAGGACGTAAGCTGGTGTGGAGAAAGACAAGCACGGCTCACGAAAAGCAGAATCTCGTGCCCACGGTAAAGCACGGTGGTGGAGGTATAATGGTTTGGGGGTGTATGACAGCCAATGGCGTGGGACGTCTGGTATTTATAGAATCTACAATGGATCATATGGCACATTTGAACATTTTAAAAGAAAGTGCTCAAAACCTGGACATTGGAGACGACTTTTGGTTAAAGCAGGGCAATGATCCAAAGCAAACTGCCCACAATGTGAAGCTCTGGTTGTACAACATCAAAAATCAGTTACATACTCCTCTACAATCACCTGACTAAAATCCCATCGAACATTTGTGGGATGTACTAGAGCGCAGGATTCGTTAAAATTCCATAACATCGAAAGAGATGTTGAAAAAGTTTATCATTATGGATTGGAATAATATATCTCCTTAATGAAACTTTCAAACTGGTTCAATCAATGCAGAAACGACTGATGGAGGTCCTTAGACGTAAGGGCTATTCGACCAGTTACTAAACTTTCAGTAACAGTCCATGACTATTATATTTTTTCAGGTTTTCTTATTTGTACGCGAAATTTTCTAGTGTATTTCGTGTTATTTTTTTGTTTAATTTGATTTCTAAACAAAATTATGTGTTTTGTATTGCTAAAACCATTGTTAAAAGATAATAAATGATTCGATCAGTACAAGAAAAGAAAAGAAAGTTGATAAATTTAGTGTAATATTATATTTTTTGATGCTTGAAAGTTTGGTTTTCGCTTGTATGCAGACTTTTTCTGGCAAATGTATCAGTTTATTCCAAAATCTGTGATTCGTTTTAAAATGCATAAAAAGCCCCTTACTATATGGTATTTTTTAAAACATAAAAATGAACTATGTATATACAGCGTGTCCGAGAAAAATCTTTATTATTCTAAACTTGAAGAACAAAAATACGAACATGCCAAATGAAATGCAGTTTGTGGCAAAAAAAAAAACTGAAGGAATCTAACAGTTTTTCTAGTATCAATACTTGATAGAGAGTTTACCGAACGATGGATTGTTCGTGGGGGACCAATATCTTGGCCCCCGCGATCGCCCGACACTACTGGATTTCATTTTGTGGGTTTACGTTAAAGACACTGTTTATCGAATACCTGTTTCTGGTATTTCCGTTTTGAAGGAAAGGATACAATTCGTAATCCTCACTGTTACACAGCGAATTTAAAAAACAAAACTTGGAAATCGATTGCTCTATATACACTCTATATACCACAAAAAATATATGAACACAGAAGAAATCGAGCTACTATCACGAAACTTGGAAAGAATGTAGTCTGGTAATAGATATGCAAATGATTGACAAGGGAAAGCGCGCTATGCACATATGAGATGCGCAGCTGGGAGAGATTAAAAGCATGATTGTTCGTGCCATAGGGTTATTCAAACAAATCTGTCGACTTGGATGGACAGTATTGTGACTAGAGATGCCTCTAAGACGTAACTGGCGACAGTACGAAAAATTGTCCGACTTTGAGAGGAGGCGTATAGTAGGCCTCAGAGAAGCAGGTTGGTCGAACAGGCGTATCGGCCTCCACCTCGGTTGGAGCGATATGGTAGTTGCTCGGTGTTGGCAACAATGGATCAAGGAAGGGATAGTTTACCGTCGCGGAGGATCAGGGCGTCCCAGGAACACAAATGCGCGCGAGGATCGCGCAATCATAAGAGCGGCCACGTCCGCACCAACAACGTCGCTAGAATAGGTTCGACGTCATTTACTACCTTCCAGACATCCGGTGGTGTCAAGGGAAACTATTAGGAGACGACTGGCCGAGATAGGTATAAGGAGCCGACATCCATTAAGACGCCTACCACTGACCCCACATCATAGGCAGTGTCGATTGAAATTTTGCCGACCTCGGGCAAGCTGGAGTGTGAGCGACTGGAGGAATGTGATCTTCAGCGATGAATCCCAATTCCGTCTCAATGCTGATGACCAGCGGATACGCGTTTGGAGGCGGCCAGGCCAAAGGTCCGATCCGGCATTTGTTGTCGAGAGGCATACGGCGATTATACAGGGTGAGACAGTGTGGGGAGCGATTTGTTGGGACACACGATCACCTCTAGTCGTCCTTCAATGCACTTTGACGGCACGTAGTTACATGGCCGAGATTTTAACGCCAGTTGTACTGTCTATGCTATCAAGTCGCCCAGGTGCCATTTATCAGCAACACAACGCTCGTCCACATATTGCGCGACTCTCCCAACAATGTCTTCAAGCATATGATGTACTCCCATGGCCTGCCAGGTCACCAGACCTTTCGCCAATAGAGCACGTCTGGAACGTGCTTGGAAGGCAACTGCAGCCGTCCCGGAATACTGGTGAATTAACTGCCCAGTTGCAAAGATTAAGCATGATCTTCCGCAGGAGGTCATAGGTGACCTCATTGATTCGATGCCACGCCGCGTTTCGGCTTCTATAGCTGCCAGAGGTGGATTTACTACATACTAATTTGTAACCCTTATCATGCCATATCTTCTTAATAAAACGGTCTGTTCTTCTGAATTTGTAATCATTTGCTTCTCTCCTCATACACTACAGACATGTTAAGTTTCGTGATAGTAGCTCGTTTCCTTCTGGGTGCATATATTTTTTTGTGACAGAGTGTATATATATGTGTGTGTGTGGGTGATAATAATCACAATCGGAATTGATGCGTACAACTTATTGGACATACAATGGTGTAAGAAATTAAGAGAATTTGCAGACTTGGTCGATTATCACTAGAACTACTGTACCGATTTTAATGAAATTTGATATGTACATATATTGATACAAAACAAATAATCATTCAATAATTGTAATACACACGCATTGTTCGCTCCTTTCCAGATGTGCTAACGCATTTGTCTTGTTTTGTTGACGTCAGCGATTTTGTCTCGCCTTTTGACTCCCCCTTGTGGCGAGAAATTAAATCCTGTAGTTGACTTGGAATTCTTGAATAAGTGTATGTGTATCATGGCCGCTGTAAGCGGAATTCTTAAATTTATTGTGATTCTTGAAAAATATGAAAATATATATCTTGAAATGCTTGAAAATAAAATAATTTTGAATTCTTGAAGTTTAAGGCAGTATGTCTTTTCAGTCGGCATGCTACTGATTTATAGGCTCTCCATTTTTTTTTACTTTGAAATTGAGTAATCGGCGCCAATATATTTTTGGTGCACGAAATCCGTGAGGACACTTTAGATTAAGAACATTTTGGACATTATAATTAAGGACATTTGCGGAAAACATAATTTGGATATACTTCAACGTCCCGTCGCTTGGAAAAAAGGTAAATACCTTTTAATTATTCTTTTGTTTCGATTTCGGAATTAACATGGATGCAATAGAGAAATATAAGATTAAAAGGACAACGTTACTATCGAGCGTGACTCGGCAAATTAATAAAATTGAATCATTATTGCAAACTGAAATTATTGATACGGATTCTGATTTATTATTAGAGAATTTAGAACAAATCATTGAAAAAGAAACAAATTTGAAAAAAGTCGATTCCGAGATCGAAGGATTAATTGATAATTCTGAAGAGTTGGAAAAGGAATTGGCTTCATGCCAAGAGTAATAAGAAAGGGTCATTAGTATTAAATTTAAGGTAAAGAATAGAAAAAAAAATTTAATGAAAAATGTGAGAAGGAAAAAGCACCGACAAGTTCGAGTGCAATAGAACATTTTGAAACCGAAAACAAAAATAAAACTCATGCTAATCAGTCGATGAAACTTCCCAAATTACACATAAAACCGTTCTCAGGTGAACAAAATGAGTTAATGGAATTTTTTAACTCATTTAAAGCAGCAGTGGATTCAAATGAGTCATTGACAGAAGTAGAAAAATTTGTTTATTTGAAGTCCCTGTTGTCAGGTTCTGCCCATAATGTAGTATCAGGATTTTATCTTTCAGAATGTAATTACAAGGAATGTTTGAATTTATTAGAAGATCGCTATGGAAGAAAGGAAACGAATATTAATTATAATATAAATATGCTTTTGAAATTAGAACCTGTAAAATATGTATCGAACATAAAATCTTTGAGAAAATTGTATGACGAAATTGACATATCTGTAAGGAATTTGCAAGCGTTAGGAGTAACTTCGAACTCTTATGGCCAGTTGTTGAATCCAATTCTATTGAAATTGCTCCCACATGAAATGGTCTTAGAATTTCACAGAAGGAAAGATCCCAAAATGGAAGGGGATGTGAATAGTTTAATTAAGTTTATAAAGAGTGAAATTGACTGTAGGGAAGCTGCACTGCAGGTGTTAAATCCCCGTAACGCTAAACAGCATGATATCGAAAACCGAAATTTACGTTATTCGAAATTTCAGCCAAAAACTACCTTATCAGCAACTGCTTTAAATCATTCCACAAAATTGTTTTGTGTGTTTTCTAAATCCAATAATCATGTAAGTCTAAATTGTGATAAATTTAATGACGAACAAAAAAGATTAAAATTAAAAAGAGAAGGTAGATGCTACCGGTGTTTTTTTAGGTCGCACTTATCGTCACAATGCAAAAGTAAGTTAAATCCATGTAAAAAGTGTGTCGCTTTCGGTCATAATGAGATATTTTGTTTCAAAGGAAACAGAGGGAAAATAATGAAACCAAAACCGAAATGTCTAAAAATAAACCTGAATCTGAAAGTAAAGAAACAATTTCCGATAATGTAGGAGCCATGCACAATTCACAGTGTAATTCTTTGGCTACGAAAAATGCCGTGTTACTACAGACGTGCAGCGCTATAGCAAGATCAAACGGAAATTCAGGGCTTGCAAAAATTTTGCCCGATTCAGGGTCACAGAAAAGTTGGATTTTAGATGACCTTGCTTTTCAATTAAAATTGCTAACTGTGCGAATTGAGCGTTTGAAAGTTTTTTCTTTCGGTCTGAGTGAGGCGAAAGAGAATGAATTTAGAGTGTTCAATGTAGAATTATGCAACACGTCAGATCCGAATACTTGTTTAACGGTTGAGGTTTTAGGAACTGATGTAATTAGCGCGGCATCACTACGCTCTCCTAGTGAAATAAATGAAGTTTCTGAGTTGATATTAAAAAGAGGAATCCAGCTCGTAGACGTTTCGTCGCCAGGCGATAGCATAAACATTTTATTAGGTGCCGATTATTATTTCTCGGTACAAAAAGGCGTAGTTGAAAAAATGAGCGATCAATTATATTTAGCAGATACAATTTTTGGGATTACTGTTGTCGGTAAAATGAATTCTAGTTGTAGCATGGCAGTTAATGTAAATTTCATGTCTGTAAATGAGAAAAGTTTTGATTTACAGATTTTTTGGAAATTGGAATCTATTGGAATTTGCGACGATAAGAATGCGGTATTTTCTCAGAAAGATTTAGATACAATTAATTGTTTTAACGATAATTTAAAATTCAGGAATGGTAGACACGAAACGAAACTTTTGTGGAGAGAGAATAAACATAAACTTGCAGATAAGTTTGAAGTAGATAAACGCAGACACTTGAAATTAATGGACGATTTAAATAAAAATAAAGGATTAGCTACTGAATATGAGAATATAATTAAAGAACAAATTAATATAGGTATTGTGGAAGAATGTGAGTCGTAGGAAAATGTAACAGGAACGTACTACATGCCACACAGACCTGTGGTAAGGCAAGATAGATCTACTACAAAGCTTAGGATAGTATTTAATGCTTCTTCCAAATGCAAAAATTCAAATTCGTTAAATGAGTGTTTATTATCAGGATCTAACCTTAATCCTAATATATTGGATATTCTTCTGAAATTCCGTCTTCATCAGGTTGCGTTTGCAGGAGACATTTTAAAGGCATTTTTACAAATCCACATTGACCCAGAGGATAGGAATTTTTTGAGGTTTTTATGGGTAGAAAATTTAGTAGGTGAACCAATTTTCAAAATATTTAAAATGGCACGTGTAACCTTTGGTGTCACCACTACTCCCTTCCTTTTGGCTACAACCATAAAGGATCATATCCAAAAATATTGTAAGGATTATCGAAATGTTGTTGAGATGTTAAATAATTCATTATACGTGGACGATTTATTTCATGGTGCTGCCACTGTTAGGGAGGCATTTGAATTGTCCTGTGGTTCAGTAAAAATTTTGAAAGCTGGTGGGATGACCCTGCGAAAATTTAAAAGAAATTCCCCACAGCTGACAAGTTTACGGAAGAAGACTCAGATTGATTGTGAGGAACCTAACGAATATGGTAATCACCCTTTTAAGATACTAGGTTTAATTTGGAATAACGAAACTGATTTTCTGAAATTAGATATCCACCAGCTATTAGAGAACATGAATCACTGCAACGTGACAAAACGCTGCATGCTCCAGACCGTGGTCAAAATCTATGACCCGTCTGGTTACATGTCACCCTTCGTTATAAGGGTAAAGTTTTGCCTGCAAGAATTGTGGGAGCTCGGAATGGATTGGGACACGGAAGTACCTCCAAATTTAGAAGAAAAGTTTAAGCAATGGTGTCTTGAAGTAAAAGACTCGGAGAAATTTTGTATTCCCAGAAAATATTTTTTGAATGAAGTAAATGGGATGAATGAAGGAATGCAATTTATTGTGTTTTGTGATGCCAGTTTAAAAAGTTTTGGTGCGGTTGCATATTTTAGATGTCCCAAAATTGCACCACATCATTTATTATGTCAAAATCTAGAGTTGCCCCCCTGAAACGAATAACGCTACCACGCTTGGAACTCTTAGGGGCAATCGTAGCTGAAAGAATATGCAATTATTTGAAAGAACTTTAAAAGATTAAAGATGAAAATATATATTGTTTTTCCGATTCCCAAATTGTACTTCACTGGCAGTGCTGACGCTTGGAAGCCCTTTGTGGCAAACAGAGTACGTGAGATACAAAACTTTGTTGCACCTGCCCAGTGGAAATTTTGTAAGGGTATCGATAATCCGGCCGACGTCATCACACTCGGTTGTGCAGCTATGGATTTAGTAAAAAATAAAAATTGGTGGCAAGGTCTTCCATGGTTGAAAGACAGTTGTTTTCCCATGTTTGTTGTATATGTGTTTTAACTATGTTTTATATATTTTAACTGTTAACTGTTTTATGCTTCTTAACTGTGTCTGTATCTTGTAACTGTACTATATAAGCTGTCATGTAACTGTAATAGTGGCTCTCTGTTAATAAAAGCACTTGTATAAAACATGGCGTAGTCGAGGCGAACCGCTAAGCGAGTAAGAGTAGAAAAGGGTTTATGACTTTCGGAATATGGAGGTATCTTTAAAAGTTCCCAAACCACTTTGCCTTAACGGAAATGTGGCTGAAGAATGGCGTAAATTCCGTCAGAACTTTGAAATATTTTTAAAAGCTGGTGGCCATGCCGAAAAAGCAGATGATGTACGAGTAGCTATTCTACTTAATTGTGTGGGTGACGATGCAGTGGAATTGTATAACACATTCCCATTGACAGAAGCAGAACGAGGTGATTTCAAAAAGGTTTTAAAAGCCTTTGAACTATATGCTAATCCTTGTCGGAATGTTGTGGTGGAGCGATATATTTTTAATTCCCGCCAACAAGAGGAAAACGAACGTTTCGATGATTTTGTAACGGACTTTCGTAAGCTCGTCAAACACTGTGAATATGGCGACCAAACCGAAAGTGTTTTGCGTGACCGTATCGTGCTTGGAACAGTGGATAAAACACTTCAAGAAAGGCTTCTGCGTGAACATAAATTAGATTTAGATAAGACTATTGAAATGTGTCGAGCTTCGGAACTGAGTAAAAGACAGTCTGAAATTCTACAAAGAAAGGCGACTAATGTTGATGTTGTGGTGCCTTGCCGAGATACGAAAGTACAGCTGACCGAACGAAACCGAAGGTCTAATTGCCGGCGTCAGAGTTTTCGAGAAGGAGTGTTCAGTAAAAAGAAACTAACTACATCGAATCAGACTAGTATGCATTTATGTAAAAAATGCAATCGTGAACATAAAAAAAGCTCAATGTCCTGCTAATGGAAAACAGTGTAATAAGTGTGGAAAATTTAATCATTTTGCAGTTGGGTGTCAATATTCAAAGTTAAAACAGAAATCAGTAGGTGTTTTAAGTAATAGTATTGTTTTAGATTGTATTAAACATGATAAAATTAATAGTGTAGCTACAAGTTCAAGTTGGATACAAGATGTGCAGGTAGGTAGTGATATATTGCGTTTTAAAATTGATACAGGTGCTGATGTAAATGTGATACCTAGCAACATTTTTAAAACTTTAAAGTCTAAATCTTGTTTAAAACCAACTAAAATAGTATTAGGAGTTTATGGAGGTGATAAAATTAAGCCAGTTGGTATTGTTGATTTTATGTGTAAAATTGGTAGCAATTCTAAACGTGTTGAATTTGTAATTGTAGATGGTAAAAAATATTCTAAACCATTGCTTGGATTGTCTAGTTCTGTTCAATTTGATTTTATTAAAAGGAAATGTGTGGGCAGTACTAAAGTACTGGATAAAGATCGATTCATAGATGATAATAGAGATGTATTTGAAGGATTGGGTACTTTCAATTTAAAGTGTTCTATAAAAATAGACTAAAATACTGTACCTATTGCTAGGTCGCCTAGGCGAATTCCTGAAGTTAAGTGTAAATTAAAAGATAAATTGCAGGTTCTAAAAAAATGAGGGTATAATTAGTGAAGTAGATAGTCCAGTGGGATGGGTAAACAATTTGGTTATTGACAAACCGGATGGAACTATTAGGATATGTTTAGACCCACAGGATCTAAACAAAGTAATAAAAAGAGTTTCATTTAATTCCAACTGTGGATGAACTGTTGACAAAATTGTGTAGTAAAAGCGTTTTCTCTGTTCTGGCTTTAAAAGATGGGTTTTATCAAATACAGCTTGACAGGGAATCTAGTGAGTTGTGTAAATTTAGTACTCCCTTTGGTTGTTTTAAATTCAATAGACTACCTTTTGGATTAAGTAGTGCCCCAGAAGTTTTTCAAAAATTTCAAGAGAAATTTTGGTGATATTGCTGGTGTGTTAATTTATTTTGATTTGTTAATTGCTGCTGAAACTCCTCAGGAGCATGATGACATTCTTGAGAGTTATTGAAAGAGATAGAAAACTAAATGTTAAATTTAATCCTTGTAAGTTACAATATAAAGTAAGTGAAGTGAAATATGTTGGGTATGTGTTTAATAAATTTGGAATGAAACCAGATCCCGAGCAGGTTAGGGCAATCTTAAATTTAGAAACTCCTAGTAATAAAAGAGTTGCAAAGAATTTTGGGCATGATTAACTTAAGGAAGTTCATACCAAACATGTCCGAGTTTACCGCTCCTTTAAGAGCGTTGCTTAAATCTAGTGTTCATTGGAATTGGCTACCCATTCATTCTAAGGCACTTAATGAGTTAAAACTAATGGTAAGCAAATCCCCCGTACTTGGAACATTTGACTGCAAGAAACAAGTTGTGTTGCAATGTGATAGCTCAAAAAATGGACTTGGTTGTTGTTTGCTACAGGAGGGCCAACCAATGGCTTTTGCATCTCGTAGTTTGTCAGATGCAGATCAAAACTATGCTCAAGTTGAAAAGGAATATTTGAGTATAGTCTTTGCAACTAAGAAATTTCATAATTTTATATATGGTAGGAAAGTAATTGTTCATACAGATCATAAACCATTAGTGTCAATTTCTAATAAAAATGTTGTAAATGTACTATCTAGTAGATTACAAAGAATGAAGTTGAAATTACTGAAGTATGATCTTGATGTAATGTATTTACCAGGTAAACATATGTATGTTGCTGATTTGTTGTCTAGATCCTTTCTTAAAGAGGACAGTGACTGTGATACTTTTCTTAAAGAGATGGTGCATTGTGTGAAAGCTACAAGACATATGCAAGTAACTGAGAAAAAGCTTAATATCTTTAGGGATTCTACGTCACGTGATCCAATATTGAGTAAACTAGTATATTGTAAAGGGGGATGGCCTAATGATAAAAATGAAGTGCCAGAAACTGTCAGACATTATTTTAAGTTGAGGCAGGATCTTTTTGAGGAGGATGGTATTGTCGTCTTAAATAATAAAATTGTAGTCCCGAGTGATCTTAGAAGGGAAATGTTAAATAAAATCCACGAGGGACATTTTGGCATGGAAAAATGTAAGTCAAGAGCTAGAGAACTGTTGTATTGGCCAAATATGTCAAATGATATTGAAAACTTAGTTGCTAAGTGTTCCGTTTGTGAAAAATACCGACCAAAAAACTGTAAAGAACCACTCATTTCACACGAAATTTTATCTTTGCCTTTTGAAAAGGTGGGGTGTGATATTTGTGAATTCGGAAAAAAAGATTATTTAGTCTTAATGGATTATTTAACTAAATGGTTAGAAATCGTTCCCATGAATAATAAGCGGGCGAGTGAAGTAATTTGTAACTTAAAAATAATATTTAGCACGCATGGTATTCCTAGAGTTTTAGTTGCAGATAATATGCCGTTTAACTCATAAAAGTTTGCATTGGAATGGGATTTTGAAATTATTAATAGCAGCCCCAGATATGCTAAATCAAACGGTCAGGCTGAAAGTGGAGTTAAAATAGCGAAGAGCATTCTTAAAAAATGTAATATAACTGAGCAAAGTATTTATACAGCGTTAATGGAATATAGAAATACACCTTTAAAAAAATAGTTTTCACCAGCCCAGGCTTTAATGAGTAGGCGAATTCGAACTAAAATACCTTTAAATAGACAGCTACTAATTCCAGAAATTCAGGTTAACACAAGGGAAAAAATTTTAAACAAGCAAAATTTGTCTAAATCGTGTTATGATAAAACGTCAAAGCCGTTGTCAGATCTACCTCCCAATCAAAATGTGTTAATTCGTACTGGTAATTCTTGGGAACGAGGAAAAGTTATAAAAAAAAGATACTAGTCCTAGAAGTTATTGGGTGAAAAATGAGTTTAATCGTATGAAAAGAAGGAATAGAGTAGATCTGAAACCTTCGTATAACGCACCTAATTTTAGAAATACTGAAGAAATGAGTGATTCTACTATTGGTTGTACAAATGAAAATGTTGATTTTAAGAATTGTAATTTTGAGTCGGAAACGACTGAGGAAAATAATATGAACTCTAAACCATATATAACCAGGTCTGAACGAGTAAGTAAACCTCCCTTGAGGTATGGGTACATGTAAACACGTGTTTTATTTTGTGTGAAAACACTTCTTTGAAAAGAGGGAGATGTTGTATATGTGTTTTAACTATGTTTTATATATTTTAACTGTTAACTGTTTTATGCTTCTTAACTGTGTCTGTATCTTGTAACTGTACTATATAAGCTGTCATGTAACTGTAATAGTGGCTCTCTGTTAATAAAATCACTTGTATAAAACAATGTTAACCTCATGTGAATATTGTTAATTCCGATCTGTTGCAAGAGCAACGAAAAACTGCCGTTTGTACGATTACTGAAACACATCCTGACTTCGACTTTCTATCCAGATTTTCCTCGTGGACAAAGCTGAAGCGTGTAATGGCATGGAGTCTCAGATTTTAAAAAAATACTCAGTTGCAGCAATCTGAGAGAAATTATGGATTTCTAACTACTAGTGAGCTAGATCTTGCTATGAATAAAATTTGCCTAATCGTACAGAAGCATGAATTTAAAGATGATTATAAAAACTTGAAGGAAGAAAAAGAATTAGGAAATAACAGTAAAATTTTGTCTTTGCATCCATTTATCGACAAAAATGGGTTGTTGCGTGTTGGAGGAAGATTGCGAAATTCTCAGCTTTCCGAAGACGAAAAACATCCAAAAATCTTGCCCAAGAGTCATCATATAACGAACATTATCGTCAATTATTATCACCAACGTTACTTGCATAGTGGAGTCCAGCTAACACTTGCAACAATAAGACAAACGTTCTGGATCATAAATGCAAAAGAAGTAATTAGGAAGTGTATTTGGAAATGTATCCGATGCCATCCGTACCGAAAACGGATGTCTTCGCAGTTGATGGGAGATTTGCCCAAAGCAAGGGTAACTCCTGCAAGAGCATTCACTAGAACAGGTGTGGATTTTGCTGGCCCATTTCACATCAAAATGGAAAGAAAGCGAGGATCTCGGCCAGTAAAGGCTTCCGTATGTTTGTTTGTTTGCTTCACAACGAAAGCAATTCATCTAGTGATTGTTAAGGATCTGACAACTGACGCCTTTATCGCTGCATTACGGCGGTTTGCAGCCAGACGTGGAAAGCCTCAAGAAATGTTTAGCGACAGAGGCACAAACTTTTCAGGAGCCGATAAAGAACTGAAAAGAATGTTTGCACCATTTAACGCAGACAAAAATTTTCATGACTATCTTACCAATGACATGACAATATCAAGTGGAATTTCAATCCCCCAGCGTCTCCCCACTTTGGCGGCCTCTGGGAGGCAGGCGTTAAGCAAATGAAGGGACATTTGAAGAGAACGGTCGGCGGCCAGATACTCACCTACGAAGAGTTCCTGACTCTGCTTGCTCAGGTCGAGGCCTGTCTTAATTCAAGGCCGATCGTCGTCATGTCGGACGACACCAATGATCTGAGTGCCTTGACGCCGGGGTATTTCATTATAGGTGCTCCGCTAATTTCAATTCCTGAACCGTCCCTGCTTAACGAAAACATTTCTCCGCTGAAAAGATGGCGACTGACCCAACAGTTGCAACAGTGCTTCTGGAAAAGATGGTCCAGTGATTATTTAGGCCAACTTCACCAACGTACGAAGTGGACTAAGACTAAGCGAAACTTTAAATGCGATGATTTGGTTTTAATTAGGGATGATGATTACCCCTCCCCCTTAAGTGGAAGCTTGGCCGTATAATCGAACTCTATCCTGGAAGTGACAATCTTGTTCGAGTCATAAAGTTGCGAACAGCAACACAAGAACTAAAACGGCCAATATCAAAATTGACTTTACTGCCCTTTTGTGAATAATTTTTCAATTGCTGTTTCTTGTATATGTACATACTAATTTTTATTGTTCTTTCAGATAAACAGTAGTTTACGATGTATATAATTAGTGCCATAAGGTAATATTTTTCTGTATATATGTATATAATTAGTGCATAAGGTAATATATTTCTTAATAGAATTTTTGTTAATTTCTTATGTTGAATTTTGAAGATTTTGTTGAATGTGTAGGATTTTGAAAAAAAAAATTCTATATCTTGGTTCTTGAAAAGAAAGAAAAAGGAAAATTTTTTTTAATTCTTGTTTTGATGACCCCTTGGTCATATGGGGGGGGGGGAGTAGCATGTTCGCTCCTTTCCAGATGTGCTGACGCATTTGTCTTATTTCGTTGACGTCAGCGATTTTGTCTCGCCTTTTGACTCCCCCTTGTGGCGAGAAATTAAATCATGTAGTTGACTTGGAATTCTTGAATAAGTGTATGTGTATCATGGCCGCTGTAAGCGGAATTCTTAAATTTATTGTGATTCTTGAAAAATATGAAAATATATATCTTGAAATGCTTAAAAATAAAATAACTTTGAATTCTTGAAGTTTTAGGCAGTATGTTTTTCACTCGGCACGCTGCTTATTTATAAGATCTCCATTTTTTTGACTTTGAAATCGAGCATTCGGCGCCAATAGACGCATTATCGTGCATAGTCGGAAGGTATGAAACAGCGGTTGCAGAATAAACAAAAAAATGGGTTAATAGATTGGTTAATAGGGGGTATGGTCCGCTCTTACAGATATACAGGTCTAGCAGCGTGATTTCATACTTCAAATAAGGCAGTTTATCATTTCCTGTGGCAACTGGTCCCACTCGTTCAGCAACGCTGTTTTCATTCCCTGGATGGTTCTTGGAGGGGGGGTTGCGAGTTGCAATTGCCCTCCCCAGAGCGTCCCAGACATGCTGTATAGGATTAAGGTCTGGAGATCTGGCTGGGCATTCCATCCGGCGAATATCCTCACTCTCTAGAAATTCGTCGACCAGAAGAGCTCTATGTGGTCTCGCGTTATCGTCCATTAAAATGAACCCATGGCCAACTGCACCCCTCAAAGGGCGAACATAGGGCTCCAAGACCTCATCCCTTTACCTCACACCAGTCACAGTGCCTCTTTCAAAGACATGGAGAGCTGTGCGGCCATCCAACATGATGCCTGCTCAGACCATTAAACCTCCTCCGCCATAATGGTCGATTTCGCGAACATTGGAGGGTAGGTAGCGGGTCCCTGGTTCTGTCCATATGAACGTACGGCGAGAATCGGTGTTTAGGCTGAACCGGGACTCATCAGTGAAGAGAACGGTCGCCCATTGATCCATACTCCAAACTCTATGCTCTCTGCAGCAGGATAAACTGATTCTACTGTTCGTAGAAGTGAGCGGGACACAAACAGCAGGTCTTCTTGCAAACAACCCTCTCTCATGAAGTCTTTTGGAAACAGTCACCCTTGATGGCTGCATACAAGTCACGAGAGAGCTGAGAAGCTGTAGCATTCCTGTTACGCCTCGCTATAATCGACAAATGGCGATCTTCTCTGGCCGTCGTGGCTCTTGGACGACCTTGCCCAGGCTTTCTCTCGATGGATCTGGCATCCTGGAACTGTTTCCATAAGTTACACACGACGCTGGGTGTTAAATTGAACTCTCAACAAATTTAAACTTGAGATTGACCTGCTTCTAGCCTCCCCACAATTTGCCACCTCATTCCATCATCTAAACGTTGGTGGTTGCTCATTTTTACTGTTATAATTTGAAATTAACCGATTGCTGCAAAATTAACCCATCTATTAACCCATTTTTTTGTTTATTCTGCAACCGCTGTTTCATACCTTCCGACTCCAACGAGTGTTACGCACGATCATGCGCGTGTATTACAATTATTGAATGGTTATTTGTTTTGTATTGTATCAATGTATGTACATATAAAATTTCATTAAAATCGGTACAGTAGTTCTAGAGATAATCGACCACGTCTGCAAATTCTCTTAATTTCTTACACCAGTGTACATTCAGTCGAAGTGTTGATCCAGGGAAGCAGTTAGAAAATTTAGGAGAGAAACAAAAACATGGAACCATAGGAGCGATGCACAAATCCCAGACGTTATCCTGGAAATAACTTTTTTATTTAATCAGTAAGCATTACGAAGGCATTATAGCTGTAGTGGCCACAGAACTTGTCCGGCGTCCATGCCCGGACGGGATGTGAAAACAGCAACTTACATGGCAGAGATAAATGAGAAGAGTCATCGTGACCACTGGACTTCTGGCGTCCGCAGACAGCAGATCTGACAGCAAGGAGAGTTAGGTGAGAAGAGAGAGAGAGAAGTCTACTGTTCAGGCAATTATTAAATGACTGTTTCCTATATCTTGCCACCAGGGGGCCGAAATTACTTATTTTTTAACTGTTCGAATTTAGTCTCATGGAGTTCACGTGTTCACGTCGTGGTTCTCCGGGGAATTACTAATTGCCAGATCACGCGCTTGCTAGATATGTGTGTATATCTATACTAATATATAAAGAGAGGGGATTTTGTATGTGGAGGGTAATCTCCGGAACCACTGCACCTATTCGAAAAATTCTTTCACTATTTGAAAGGTACATTATTCCAGATGGACATAGGCTATATATTATGTATATCTGATCAGTAGTAAGAAAGTTAGGGACCTCAATGTTGAGCTGATGCTTCACTTTTACAACTCTTCCTTTGTCAACCATAGTCAAGTAACCATAGCAACACATCAAACTACATTTTCATTTATTATCAGTAAAACATTTAATATTTTAAAGATTCAAGTGGAGGAGGTATTGAGAAATACAAAAAGAATTTTTGAACATTTAAGGTTTTATTGAAGAAAATTACATTTGGAACTACGCTTTTTATTGGACATTTAAGGTAAAAAAGATTTACAATTTATTGGCTATCAACAGGAAATTTATTGGTATAATATTACAGAACTTTATTTAACTTATAAACTTTATGTTTTTGAATTTATGTACAATTTTATGCACAATTTGCGTGAACCGAACTTGAATTATTGAACTTTATTCAAAAATCAGCGTGTTTCATTCAAACTGTGAAATTTATTGATTATTTCGAATAGGTCTATGTTTGTTTCTTTATAAGTGAAAAAGTATTGCTTCAATTGAGCTGAAATTTTGTATATAGATGATATTTCAGATTAAAACATAGGCATATTATTTTTTGAAAATCGGGCAACGCCGGGTACTTCAGCTAGTGTATATATATATATATGCACTTATTTATTATATACAAATTTAATGAGGCCTTCGGTTCGGACCAGATATTATGGGGATGTTATTGAGTTCAGATATTTCAAATGCCTGCTTAATGATCTTCAGAGCCAATATAGTCTATAACTTTAATTTTAGGTTACAATTTGAAAGAGAGGTTGTGCTTTATTAAAAGGGTAATTTATAATGCGCGTTAAATGTAATTTTAGAGGAGGATGCCTTTTTCGTTACTTACATACACACACATATACATACATATATTAAAAAATGTGAACTGCTAGATATCTTCCTTTTTTGCCGCGAACTGCATTTCATTTAACCTGTTCGCATTTTTGTTATTAATGTTTAGAATAATAAAGATATTTCTCGGACACGCTGCATAATAAGGCATAGTTTTGGGATATAGGATATAGGGTACTACAAATGGTAAGAAAAAAAAGATAAAAGGAAGATTCACCCATCTTTTAAATACTGAAAACGTAAAAAAAATCGTGTTCACACTTTTTCATTTCTGTTAATTCGTACTTTTGGAGAAAGAAAAAAAAACAGCGGAACTAAGAACAAACTATTCCCCCCCCCCCCCAGCTAATTAGAGACAATCATGATTTAAAAACTGTGAACTCTCTCGCTCACAGAAATAAGACAAACCAAACTAAAGTTTTTACCCAGTGTAAATTTTTCATGATTTTGGAAAATAAAAGTTCCTTTTTACTTCATTTCAATGTTTTCTTCGGTCGTGTTTTGGACCTTTTATGGAAGAAATTTCTCATTCCCTTTATATTCACAAAGACTAATTAATACGAATAAAAGCGGAAATGAGTCAAGCAATATATTTTTTTAAACATGCTTCTTCCTAATTTCATTCATTGTAAGCAAAAATACTAGAGATCTAAAGATATTCACGAATCAAAGAATTACTTTTCGACTGATTTTACACAAATTTTAGGTTTCTTCTCAAACATAAAAATGTATATACACTGCACAAAAAAAATTAGGGGAGCAAGCAAAGAAGTTAAGAAAACTGTGCAAGACAGCCACTTATTGGCATAAAATAGATAGTACACGCGTATCAATGCGCAATACAGAAAAAGACGTAAAAAATTTGTAATTAAGCTTTAACTCTTTGAAAATATGGTAAAAACATGAAAAGATGATTTAGGACAACAATTTGGTTACATGTAAACGATAAAAAATAGTATTGTTTAGAAATGATGCAAGATTTTTAATATGGCGTGTGGTCTCATCGAACAGCTAAGACTGCTGCACACCTGTTTTCCATGTATGCGATGATGTTATCGATCTTTGGGGAATACTGTTCCACTCCTCAAGACGTGCAATCTCCAAGTCTCGGTTAGTAAAAGGAGGCCTTGGTCTCGCAGCAATGCGTCGTCCGAGAATGTCCCAAACATGCTCGATTGGATTCAGGTCAGGAGAGCACGCTGGTCATTCCATACGCTGTATTGTTTCAGCTTCAACAATGTTCTCCCCAAGACGAACTGTATGCGGTCTGGCATTATCATGCTGGAAAACAAAGGAATCTCCAATGGCTGCAGCGTAAGGTATGACATGAGGTCTCAGTATCTCGTCTGCATACCTTCGGGCCGTCAAAGTACCATTCCGAATGATATGCAGGTCTGTACGTCCACCTATGCTGATTCCACCCCATACCATAAAACCAGCTCGTCTGTATTGTGAACTTTCACGAACGAATGTGGGGTTATTTCGAGTGCCCCTTTCCCTCCATACCAAAACACGTCGGGTGTCACACTCCAGACTGAACCGGGACTCGTCTGTAAACAGCACTTAGCTCCAATCATGTTGCTCCTAATCTCGATGTTCAGCAGCCTATCTTCTTCGGGTCGCACGGTGGCGTGAGGTCAACGGAATGCAGACCACTGGCCTACGTGCATAGATACCTCCCTGATAAAGCCTATTACGTACTGCTTGGCTGGACACCCTTCGTCCTGTTGCCAAGAGCAACTGTATTTGCAGCTGAGTAACATTGTCTGTTCTGTTTCAACGAGCTGTTAACAGTATATACCGGTCATCAGTTGCTGTAGTGGCGCATGGCCGACCTTGCCCTGGTCGACGTCTAACATTCCCTGTTTCTTGGAATCGATTCCACAGCCTTGCAACGACACTTCTGGCGACTCCAACAGCGGTCGCGACACTACGTTGTGTTTTCCCGGATTCAAGTCTGCCTATAATACGCCATCCCATGGATTCCGGTAAATCACGTTGTTGAGACATTTTCAAGTCACCTTTTCTGAAAAAGAATAACTGAGCAATCGAATTTCACAGGGCAGTGAAACAGACGTTTCTGCAACATCCCGATTTTCGCCCATATGTTTTTTTTTTCTGGTTTTTGGCGTCATGAACTTTGATTTGCATATGAAGTTTTCTTCTTCTGTTTCCTGCTAGGCTTTAAATTATGGATGATTTATTTTATGTTACTTATGGGTGTAAGTATTTGCGTAATTTCGTTAAAACCATGTGCTCCCCTAATTGTTTTGAGCAGTGTATATATATATATATATATATATATATATATATATATATATATATATACACACACTGAAGTGCCAAATTAGTGCACTTAAAGTAAATAATATGCAAGCACCTTACGTGCACTGGCAAGTTGATTCACATGATATGGTTCAACCTGTTGAAACTGTGTGGTCAAATGTATTAACTTGTCAAAGCAGTAATCATTATTTTGAGAATAGTGAAAGTCGGGGTATTTTTGTGACTTATAATGAAAGTGAGTCTAGCTGGAATAATGCGGTAATTCCAGTACAAATTTCTGAAAATAGTGCCGATACTAATGCTAGTGGTTTAAAAAAAGAAATCTTCTGATACTTGTATTAATGTTATACCTGATATTTTAGATGATTTTCACACATCTGTTAATGAAGGAAATTTAGTAGATGACGAAGTATGTGTTACGGAAGTTAGTGAATACTTATTAGTTGACGACAATAAAAATTCTTTAAACGATATTAGGAACTCGCTAGGTAATGATGATATTATTTCAAGTTCCCAGCCGAATGGAGATGCTGTAGGCCAGGTTGATAATATGGTTTTAAATAAAGTACATGAAAACCAGACTGAGAATCAGGATGAAAAGTTGACACAGAGTTATACTGTAAGTAGTTTAGCTGATACTTCGGAAGTTATAGACGTAGTTTGCATTAAAACGCACGAGTACGAAAAGCTTAATCCTCTCAAAACTGAAGCAGTTTTAAAGAATTTAAATGATAACGATTCTGATGTCGCAAGTTTCAAAGAGACTTTTTCGTCAAAAGAGGATAAAACTAAAGTTAAGGGGGATAAAAAACGTGAAAAAGCGCCTTCACGTTCCAGCATTAAAACTGCTAATACTGAAGATGCCACTGAAGAATGTTCTGAAGTGCCACTGAATTAGGGATACCTACCTAGTAACGAGTTGGGCCTCCTCTGGCCTTGATAACGGCTGCCACACGACGAGGCATAGATTCAACAAGTTTCTGGAAACGTTCCACGGGAATGGCTTGCCAAATATTGCTAAAGCTGTCCATAATTCAGTAAGGTCCTTTGGTGCTGTGTGATGGCCTTTCACGTCTTGTTCCAAAACATCCCAAAGATGCTCAATAGGATTTAAGTCTGGGCTTCTAGGTGGCCAATTCATGACAGAGAAGTCAGAGGAATGCTCATCCAACCAGCCAGTAGCCAACCGGGACATGTGAGAGGTACAGTTGTCTTGCTGGAAAACTCCATTACCGTGCGGATAACAGAACAGCATAAACGGATGGGGGTGATCACCCAGCAACTCTACGTACCGAATGGCATTGAGGTTGGTACACGCACCAAAGATCCCAAACTGTGCCACGAAAAAACACCCCAGACCATGATTGAGCCACCATGCCCTTGTACAGTTCCAGCCAGGCATGCAGGATCCATGGCTTCATGAGCCTGACGCCATATTCTCAGCCTCCCGTCGGTGTTAAGTAGTCGGAATCGAGACTCATCACTCCATGCTACTCGTTTCCAGTCCTCTACACTCCAGTCTCTGTGCTCTCTTGCCCAGGCAAGACGTGCAGCCCGATGGCGAGTATAGAGCAATGGTACTCTCGTAGGTCGACGGCTCCCGAAACCCATACGGTGAAGCGAGAGTTGCACAGTCCGTTTACTGACTGTACGACTGGCACCGTCATTACACTGGGTGGTAATTTGAGCTAATGTTTGGCTTCGCTGGCTACTTACAATATTTCTGAGCCGTCTTTCACCACGCACTGTCAAGGCTAATTTTCCTTTGCAGTTTGCCCGATTGCTAGCTTTTTTTCCACCATCCATGTATTCTTGGTATACTCTTGACACGGTCGACCTTGAAAATCCTAGCTGTCTGACGATTTCGGAAATTGAATGGCGCATGCGTCGCTCACCTACGATTTATCCGCGATCGAAGACGTCTAAATCAGGCAGTTTACCCATACTGGCAATTCCAACAACTAATTCAGAACAACCACAGTACGCGCTATATATGCAGTTACCACAGCGCCCTCACTTGCGCATACATGATGCGCAGCGCTACACAATTTGCATAGGCTTTGCTATCCCTAATTCAGTGGCACTTCAGTGTGTATATATATATATATATATATAAGTGTATTTCAGTGTATATATTTCTTGACCATTTTCTAAAACAATAACGGCAACTCGATCAACTTTTGTTTTTGATCCATCAATATCTGGTAACATCTTATCATTCCAGTGTAATATTAGAGGTCCATCAAGAGAAATTTTTTCTGTTTCTGCAGCTTGTTGCCTCCCTTTTCTTCTATGTCTTCTTATTGAGCTTCGAGAAAGGGTTTTTAGAGAAATATCGTTCCCAAGTGCACGTGCAAAATCTCCATCCACGAATACAACTTTCCGATCAGAATCCAAGAGCACGATCTAGTGCACCTACAACTTCAGGAGACTTAAATATATTTTTTACATATTTCTTTTCAACAGCTTCGGGAACTGTAGTTGTAGTATTGAGATCGGATTAGGATGTAGATGACAGCGGCAGGTACTCTTCTTCACTTTCAAATTCTATTGAATGTGAAGTTTCCGAGTCTGATAATTCTGACATGATTTTTTCTACCCTAATTGTAATTTTGCTTATCTTTCTTCATATCGTTCTTTCGTTAACACTTTATTAACTTCCCGTTTTCTGTTTCTTATTTCTTTTTGTGTAGTTTTCATGTCAATTCCACTCATAGAACAACAAAAAACATCTTTCTGCTTTTGAAAGATTTCTCTGTCTTCTTTGTTGCTGATTTGGCTGATGACATCCTTGGTAGATATATGAAATAACTTTTCTAATTTAGCCTTCAAAATGTTTTCTTTAAGTCTATCTTTTCCTGAATTTCTATTTTTATTCTTTTTTAGGCCTAGATATTCTTCATATAGTTTTTTAAGTTTCCTGATGGACGAGTCTATCTGCTGAGTGGGTATTCTAGCCCTTTGCCATATTTCGTTAACTGCTTCACATGTCTGTTTATAACAAATAGAAAGCTTATTTTTGCCATACAAATGATGGAATTGGACCAATTTGAGTACATCAAGTCCTCTAGTAAGTCTAGCTGTAGACAATTTACACTTCGGTGGACCCAATAACCAATTTTTAGAGCCTGTTCTCGGGTGTTTGGATGTAGAAGCCATATCTAAAGTGAAAACAAATGGAAAGTATTACCACCGATAGATGAACAAATAAAAATTAATAAGTAGCTGGATATAATATAAATATATAATTACCTCGTAAATTTATAAACACTTTTTCCGAGAAACTTTCTTTCTGGATCAAAATTTAGAATGAAATAAGAAACAAAAGTTCAGGTACAAGTCTGGTAATGGAATGAAATTGAAATACAAGTATTTCCTTTGCTATGTGGCGCCATCTGGTGACCTTCCAATAAGTTATATGTTCTTTGAAAATACAAATGTTGAGCGACCTCTTAATATTATCGGATTGGCCTGAAACTTTATTTACATACATTTTGAATACAGAGGAACAAAATAGGGCTTGTGGAAGGAAAATTCTTACACTCTTATTTTTTAACATTATGTCATGGACCACCCTAATGTTGCATGTCTTATATTGACAGTATATACGCAAACTTCCACCTACTGTTATTTTTTAACAGTTTTTTTTTTCTGGAGGATCAATTTTTTAGGGGGGGGGACTCCATCCCTCAGAAAAATAAGTAGTCTGAAACCAATTGGGAATAGGGCATCAAAGTTTTTGGTTAAAAGTAACAGAACATCTGCAATATTCACTTTTTAAAGGTAAGTAACAGCTCCAAATCTCACTGAAACTCCCGCTTTAGAAGATATCTGACTCATATAACTTTACATGCTTTAAAGAAATAATATTCCAACTTTAAAAAAATCTCATAAAATTGTTGAAAATATTAAATTAACGCTCTGAAGGAAGAGAATACTCAGAATTCGCATAAACAGTACAATTTTCAAAAAAATTGCAGCTAGTATCGCCTTCTAACATTTATATAAATATTTTCATTTTGTAACCGAAAAATAAATTATTTCTAGATCTATTCTATAACAATTTCTCGTCCACAGCTATTTAGTGTTGTTATTGTTGTTACTGATGTTCCCTGGCCGGATAAATCCTACTCCAGGTCCATTGAAGCCTGCATGGCGAAGAGATGAGGCTCCGTTTTTGCTCACGGCTATTGGGCATAAGCAAGGTAAAAGGCCGACTATTTGCCCAGTGTGACCACAAATGTGACTGAGCACCCCAGGAACGACATCTCGTTCGCACCCTCGTCCCACCCCCCCCCCCCCCAAAACAAAACGGGGTAGACTTTTCAGCCTACAGATTTAACGTCCCATACCCAGATTATAAACGGGAGTATTCATTGCGCTTGTCAGGATTCGAACCGAGCACCACCCTCAATTCCGACGTGCTAACCACTAGGAAACCCGGGCCCACGATTTTTTTGTTCCATCAGTCAAATAATTCTCCTTTTTATTGACTGAAAATTATCTGCTACCATAAGATGGATCTGTCCATTCCAAATTATATAGTCGCAAAAATATTAGCAGCATTCCTTTGGGTTATGAAGTTGTGTTATTTTATTGTTTTTATCAAATTCTGGTATATTTTGCTCGAAGATGCATTTGGCACATTCAGCTTAGTTTTGATCCTTAAATTTTTTCATATTTCTGTTTCTCAATTTAACTTTCCTAACCTGATATGTGTAGTGAATATTTGAGAGATATGTCAAGCAAAGTTTAGATTGAAGAACTCTTTCCGTAAAATTTGTGACTGATTATACGTCCCGTTTTGAGAGGCATTGTTTCTGTTCCGAGGTACGCCCTGAAGTACCATCTGGTTTATCATTTTCCGACAGCCCCTTCGCAAAGCATTTGAAAACTCTCTTATAAAATACCAAATTGTGTAAAACCGCAATAAACTGTATTATTATAGCCTGACTTATTGTGGCAGGGATCGTTGTTATTAGTGGTAGTACTTGGATAAAACTAAGAGTGATTACTCATATGTACATACACAAATCAATTTATTAAACATAAATAATAGAACACATACACTTCACGATATATCAGGTGATTAATAATACTAACATTACTAATTTACTAATCAACAATTCTTAAGTCATATACATCTATGGCAATATATGTTAATATTAACTGTGAATATTAACTGTGACTTCGCTTATCATTATCCTAGGCGATCATCTAATTTATACTTATTCAGTGAGCATATAACATTTTTTTTTCTCAATGCGGAGGCACTTGGAATTACCAAGTACATAAAAATCCCATACCTGTAGCAACTTTTCTCGCTCGCACAGCTGTGGAAGGCGCTTTCTTTACTATACAATGGGTTCTTCTCTTGACAATAGCGGGGATAGCTGGATTGCTCCTCTCTCCTATTGGTCAACTCGTTACTCGACTCTGCAACCTTGGATGATGGCGTACGCTCGACGCGTGATTTCGGCAGGGCTCATGGTCAACTGGATGGAGAACTCCATCCAGGGTTAAGGGGCTGGTCGCCGCGTCTTGTCCTCTCCTCGGGTCGGCAAACGTGCGTCGCTGGCTCGGGTCGGTGATGGAGTCTTTCCGGGGACTTGCGTCTGCTTCTCCGTAGTCATTCAGGCTGCTCGCTAATACTTCCATGCTGGCTATTTCTACTTGTCCAGCTATTCATCTTTCTTCATACTCCGCCTCTCTTTCGCGGCTTTACCTCTTTCCATCCATATCGATCGCCAATGCTATCTCTATTTCATTTTATTATCATTTGTAGAGTATTGCATTTCAACCTCTCCGTTAACAAAAGAAATTCTTCTATCTCGGCCTGAGACCCATCAAAAGATTTTCGACTTGGGTGGCAATATGCTGACGGCAATTTTCCTTTTGTTCATCCGATAGACTTGTTCCACAGGACCTTAGGGGACGTGGTCATTTTTCTTGATTTAGTCATCGCCACCGGGTGACGCCGCTGATGTTAATTATAAATGACAGGAGACCCCCAGGTGCTTTCATTCATGAACTATCAATTGTTAAGCAGCATCCTGGAGGCGTCGCGTGCCTAAACAAAAGGACTCGTGCCTTTCGCATTTTACCGAAGCGGCCCTTTTGAGACTCTTTGAAGTGGCTTGGAGGACAAACTAAAAAGGCGGCCGCTTTAGACCCGGGGAAAATATTTCATTATCGCCCCAGGAAACCCATTTCCGTTGCTCACTTGTTCTAGATCGTTCGACTTTCTGGAGAGTGATGCAATATCCGGTGGAGGTCTTCTATAAAAAGAGAATGGACCCCTCAGTCGTGGCTTGCGTCTTTTTAGTTCCTGACACGTAGCGGATCCAGTTCTAAGAGCAGCCGGGTTTGCCGCCCTTACTGGTTCAGAGTCCCTTGTGACTGTTTGCAGCGACGATCTAGTTCCTGCAGGAGTAAACATACTCCACTAATTTGTCGGAGACCAGTCTTCGTGGAAGGGGCCTTTGGTACCTTATTTTCCAGTGAGGAGTCCTTTCTCCTTAATTTAATATTTTCATCGCTACCGGGTGTGTGCAGTGGTCACCGCCGTTGATATTATTGGGGAGCCCTTTCCCGTCAGGAGAAGTGCCGTTTTTTCATCATTGAAGCAGAGCCAGTTCTGCTAGCTTAGCGGACTTCTATGTTCTTACTCCGCCCCACGCCGATTAAATCGAGTGTGATCACTTAAGTTACGAAGTTCATCTTACATCTGTGCAGTGTACATATCTCATCATCATCAATTTTATTAATAAATTGCATTTGTTTTGTTTATGAAATGAGTGATGTATACCTGGTGTGTTTAAATCATCTTCTGGTTGACACTACGAACCTCAGTTCGCTACAGAAGGTATATATTCATTCATAATTTTGGTGGCAGCGTTCTGACGAAAAAAAAGCGAGAGTAAGAACATTTTGTTTTCCTTAGTGACAGTCGCGTGTGTTCAGAACTGTGACTGTGCGAAAGTGCTATTGCTGGTGTGTATCCTGTGAAGTAGTGTAGAGCGGCTGACGTTCTTGTGAAATCTGCTAAACTGCTGCAGTGTTAATTTCCTTAGTGACATTCGCGCGTGTTTCAGAACTGAGACTGTGTGAAAGTGCTATCGCGGGTGTGTGTATCCTGTGAATTAGAGTAGGACGTTTGACGTTCTTGTGCCATCTGATAAACTTGCTGCAGTGCCAACTAGATGCCAGTCTTCACATCAAATTGTGAGTACCATTCTGTTTCTCTTTTGTGCTGGTATCCAACAGTAGTTTAGTAAATAATTTTGGTTGTTTTCTCAGAAGTAGGAGAATTAAATTGTTGAATTTAATAACCGTAATTAATAGCTTGATCTGAACTTAAAAGGTGTTAAAAATTATTAATTTGAGGTAAAATAAGAACTAGTGTTATTGTGTAAAGTAGAATTGTTATTGAAATAGTAGTGTGTTAAATTAGTTCTCAGAAATTAAGGAATGTAACTGTGCTCAAAAAGAAATAGTGTAACTACATTGTGTTTAACTATTTTGCATTGTGTATTGTTGTGATATGTTAAAAGCAAAGTGATTTATCTTTTATGAACCTTAAAATAGTAACATCGCAAGCGGAATTTTAAAAGTAATTTAGTTCATATTTGTTATTACATTGCATGTGTACGTTAATTGATTGTGTTGTGTAGTTGCATTTTGTGTTCAGGTTTTAATGTAATTACTACCTCAGGGTTTATAATAGTGTGTATTATTCTGTGTAGTATTGAAATAGCTTTGTATTCTGTCAAACATGGGTTCTCTTGTTCGTGCAAAGAAAGAGGACTTAGTTAACCTCGCTATAGAAATGAGTTGTGAGGTAGATTTGGGAATGCTGAAGCTTGAGATGATCAAAAAAATTGAAAGTTCAGCAGATTACAATGTAAAATTGGCTGAAGGGTTGTTAGCTGAAATTATGGAGACCCGTATAGAAAACGAGCAACGAGAGCGGGAAGAACGGTTAGCCCGGCAAAAACGGGAAGATGAATTAGCTCAACAAGAACGGGAGGATAGGTTAGCTCAACAAGAGCGAGAGTTTGAGCTAGCCAAATTAAGACTGAGTAGGGAAGCCCCCCAAGAAAGCCCTTCTGTTAGTCCTCCGAGACCTGCGGGACACTCATTAAGGCACATAATGCAAAAATTCGACCCGGAAGAAACTGATATAAGCCTATACCTTTGCCTTTTTGAACGGCAGGCACAGCATTTAAAAATACCGGAAGCTGAATGGTCAGGCAGTTTAATTAGCCTGTTACCATTATCAGTAGCGGCCATTGTGTTACGGGAAAAAGTCGAGGACACACAAAAATATTCCCATGTTAAGAGCGTGCTTCTCGAGCGATTCAGGCTCAGTCCTGAAGCTTTTCGTCAGAAGTTTGTTAGACACCAGCGTAAGCCAGGAACCCTATGGAAAGATTATCTTTTCGAAATAAAGACGTATTTCGAAGGTTGGATAGAGGGTCTCGGTGTTACAACTTTTGAGTCGTTAAAAGATCTCTTTCTGGTCGACCAATTAAAACGGAAAATGGGAAGTGAAATTCGGGAGCAAAATATAAGGGATTGGGAGAATTACACGTCCCCTGAAACCTTGGTCAAAGACGCGGATCAGTTTGAGCTTATCAGAAAAACAGGTAAGCCCCCCAACCAGCCGAAGAAATTCGAGGGACGCGCGCCCGACCAACGGAAAATGTTTGGGGCTGTAAAAACGGGAGAGAAAGTTGAAAAACCCCCCGAACAACACGAACCCGAACGAAATTTAGATAAGGTGAGCTCCCCTCGCCCAAAAGAAAACCGCCGTAAAGAATGGAACCATAAAGAGTTCGACAAAAGGCGTGTGACAGACATTAAGTGCTATTTTTGCCACGAGGTCGGTCATATTAGGCCCCAGTGTCCGTTATTGACAAAAAAAGAAGAGGTTAACTCCATAGGTGCCGATTTGGAAATCACAGATCCCTTAAAACCATATGTGAGTATAGGGACTGTGAACGGCCAGGTATGTGAGATACTTAGAGATACGGGTAGTACGATTGATCTGGTTTGTAAAAGATTTATTTCGCCCGACGACTACCTCGGCGAAACAGTCTGGCTCACTCAGCCGTTAGACACTCGTGCCATTAACGTGCCCCTAGCGAGCGTAATTCTGAACTCCCAGTATGGAAATATAACAACAAAGGCCTGTGTCATTAGCGACAGGTCAAATCAACAAAGATACATACTGGGAAATCAAACGGCAGCTCTTCTAAGACAGGGTCAACAAAACTCTAAGAGCATGCAAATCAATGCAATAACGCGCTCGCGTTCCAAATGTCAAGAGAGCTGTACACAGACGCTTCAGTCAAACGATTCTCTTCGAGAGCGTTCGAACAATAGTCCCTCAGATGGGGAGTCAATCGTTTTGACACAACTGGAAAGGGAGGAACAGGCGAAATTGTTAGTTTTACCCCCCCTCGACCGCGAAGACCCAGCGTTGAGTCTATTAAAGGTTTCCCCAGAGAAATTCGCAGACGCACAGCGGGAATGTGTAGAATTGGCCGCATTGTTAAAAAAAGTCGAAAGTCCAAGTCAAACCGGCGAGAAGGGTTATGTAGTGATAAACGGGTTATTGTGTAAACAACAGAGGGACCACTTTGGGGATACACGAAGTCCTTTAGTTGTCCCACAGGTATTCAGGGAGAAACTGTTGTATGGAAACAACCTACGAACACCCGAAGTTTTATTGTACGAAGGTTGGATGGGAGGTTGTGAGGAAGAGAGACCCGTGACAGAGCACGTCCTTACCCTAGTGAATAGATTAAAAAGAGAGCGAGAGTTAGCTGCTCAGAAAATGGGTGAAGAACAATCTAAGCGTAAGGAAGCGTATGATAAGAGCGCAGTTAAAAGGGATTTCGAGGTTGG
>OU015497.1:107256359-107313859 GCA_907164885.2 Dolomedes plantarius | reverse complement strand
ACAGACATTTCTCCTTCAAACAAGACCTCATTTGTTTAAAAATAATTTAAAACAGAATGATATTTTTATTAAAATTGAAAACCCACTTTTTGGAAAAATTTATGCGTTTCGAGATATACAAATTCGATGCTCTCAGACTTATTATGTTACGGAGAAAATATTTATATCAACTGGAAGATGAAAGCTTTCTCATTCATATAAACTTCATTTCGATTAAAAATTTCATTCACTTAAAAATTTCGATTTTTAAATGAATTTTAAAGAAATACTTCAAAAAAATCTTCTCATTCGCTTTTTTGCAGAAGGACATGAAAGAAGATCCAATTTTTCACCCATAGGCGGGCTTCATCCATTTCGCCGTGAGGAGGGGGGAAGCTTCAACTGTAAACAAATGAATGACTCAATCGCTGTAAACAACTATTGAGTCATTCATTCACTTGATTCACCAGAGGAGCGAGCGTAGCGAGCCTAGGGGCGAAGCCCCTAGTATATATATATTGTAAGTTGGAGGGTTATATAGTTGATATTATAGAGTTATCTTCTGTTATATTATACCTAAATAGATCGGTAACAGACTTAATATGCCCTAATGGGTGAGACTTGGTTTGGAACTGATTGCCGAAAATTTTAGACCGAATGGACGACATATCGATATTGAAATTTAATAATCATCTAAATGTATTCAAACCACTTAAGGAGTTTATATTGAAATGCATCCACATCTTCCCGTTTTCAGTGAATTTACCAAACAACGCACCCTTTAATAGGCAAGTTTAGAATCAAATGAATTGCAGAAATTTTTGAAACGTATAAATATTTAACGTTTTTTTTTATTGCAACGTTATTGTAATTTAGGCCCATCCTCCCACATATCGTAAAGTTCAAATTAGTGCATAAAATTGCCACTTCCCGTTTCCCATGCTCCAATAATAGCGGGCATAATTCCGATTGGACTAAACCGCGGGAAAAGTCTCGAGAGCTGGAGATGTAATTGATACACCTTTATTGAAATCTAATTGTTATATAGGCTCATCAAAATCAGATTAAAAGTTCATAGCGCGGATCAAATCCCCGCTCAACAAAAAACTCCTATTCCATTGCTTCCCGTTTCCCCGCAATTTAACATTTACCTCCGACCGATCTGTCACAGACTCCAAATAGAATATTAATAACACACTCGAATGCGAAATGTGAAAGGAAAATTGCTCCGTAAACCTTCTTGGAAGCGTTTTTCCGTGGCGGCAAGAGAGTGACGTTCCTAAAGGGCACGGTCTATAATTTGTCATCGGTGATCGCCTAGCCCCTTTCGTTGTTTGCCTGCCCAGGTGGTGCTCGTGTTGAGATGCATTTCCATGCTATTACACGGGTTTATGAGGTCCCCGGAGTTACCACATTTAAGTGCTTTGATGGGTGATAAATTATTTTTGGATTTTTTTTATATTATATCTTTCTCGCTCTTTGTATTTACAGTTAATAAGAAAGAAGGGGTGAAAAAATTGATAAATACTGATTCGTTCTATTTGAAATATTTGTTTTCAATCGAGTGTGTATTTGGTTTTTTGGTGAGCCGCGTGTAAACATAAGGTTGGAGGATTTTTTGTTAGGCAATGGGCAGAAGGAATTTGAAATGTAATTCTTTTTCTTTTCCTTTCGGGGTGATGTTCGTGGACTGAGGTGCATTTCCGCAATATTTCACAGTTTATGAGGCTCCGTAGACTTGCAGACTTTTAGTGTTTGATGGATAGTAAATGATTACTTTTCGCCCTCCCATCTTTCAGCTGTTGGCAAGGAAAGGGGAATTGATAAATAATGGTTTGCTCCATTGTACGGAATTATTCACTTTTAACCAAGAGACTATATAAATTTTAAAGATTTGTAACTGAGAGGTTTTAAATTGACCTCATTTCTTTGTTTCTTCAAGAGGTAATAGCATCGAAAGATTTTTTTTTCGATTTATTATTGTTGCTCTATAGCAAACAGCATCTCCGAAAAAGGTTTCTATGAAGGGTTTTGGATTTAATAATGCACTCTTTCAGCGATGAAATTTTTAAAGGGGCTTAGTACCAAACTTTTTCTTTTTTAACTGACTTACATTTTGTAATGAAATTTTTTTCATTAAATGTGTCTTTACTTACAGACACATTTTATGATGAAAAGAATAGTCTTTATAAGTCTCTTTATATAGAGATGACCATATAAAAAATACTTGAACAATTTAAAATTTTGTTTAAAAAATTGAAATTCAAAATTTGAATCATATTAAATTCTTGATATTTGTGCCGATAACTCTATTTGTATTTTTTTTTCTGGTTTGTGCGTAGAAAAGGTTTTGAAATAGTTTTTGCCTGGGATTAATAAAAATATCAATTGTAAAATTTTCAATCATTGTAAATAGCAACATATCCTTTTATTTTCAGATTAATTTTTGCTCCAGGGAAAATATTTTCAGAATTTATACTCAGAAGCAAAAATCTCGCCTTCAGTTCAGTGAAAATAAAACAAATCGAGAACTGTACAAATTTTTTTCTGAACGCCATGCAAGGAATGTTTAATATATACTATTAAAAATGGTAAATCATGAATGATACCATTCATAGATACAATTTTACAGCACGGTAAGCACAGACAGAACAGAATAAAAATGCTGTAGCTGGCTGTATACTAATCAAAGAAACTATGATGTTATTTGAATCTGTTTTATAGTATGTTTTGAGATATGACGATAAAAATGCGGAATTCCTATTGAGAATTTCGGGTACCAGACCCTCTTAACAACTTATGCTAATGTTTGCATACATAACATTTCTTGAAATTCTTGCTTGGTCAACCAAGCAAAGGTTTCAAGAAATTGGATTGATTGGAGGTTCTTTGCGGTTGTCTGTTGCAGAAAGAGCGCCAAAGTTACTTATTAACACCTCTGCTTTTTGCTTGTGCTCACAAACGAGCATGCCTAAAAATGTAACAGTTTTGATGCTTTATTACCTAAAGGAGTATCTTTCAATAATGCATTTTTTGAACGAGAATTAAGGAGTTTTACTCGAGTTTAGTAACAAAAAAAATTGATAAAATATCTATAGAATATATACTTACAAAGGAAAATTTCTTTATAAGTTGCTTAGTGTTTATTAAAGTACTGATACTCAGCGACATTTTAAATCTTGTTAGCTAGCAATATTATACATTGAAAGAATATATGTCATAAGCTAACAAGATTACTTTGTGTAATACAATGTAAGAAATGTTTCATTATGAAAAAGTCCTTTAATTGATTCTGATACGTATAATTTTTCCATGGCCCACTGCTTTCTAAAAGCTATAGTGTAAGTCGAAATTATTAGTGGTCTTAAGGTTAAAACATCTTTGAGGTTAACAGGATATTTCAAGTTGACATCCTTGAGCAGAAAGAAATTTTATTTAGAAATTTTTGTGAAGTTTTGAGTAGGAAATTCACAAAACTAGCTTAAGGCTGCTGTGTACTAACCCTGCTGAATTCGCTCCTCTCAATGTTAACGTATGGAGAAAATGTGTCTACTATTTACAGATACATAAATGCTCATAATCCAATAAAAATGGTATTTTCAGATAGTCTGAACTTTTCTGCACCTTGCAACAGGATTTATTTTATAAACTTCGTCCACCAAAGGAATTGATGGGCGTTTAAAACACACTATACCAGAATTTTTTCCTGCATAATTTAAATTTTAAAATATTTGCATTTAAAAAAATGAAAAATGACTAAGGTGTAAAATTTCTTTCTCTATTACGGAGTACAATTTTTAAAAAAAACCTTTAAATCCAAGCCAGCAATCTTTGACAAATTTTCTCCATAGGTTAACATTGAGGTGAGCGAATCCAATGGGGTTAGTATACAACAGCCTTAAAAATCTGGGTGATATTACAACCACAAAGACCGATGTTTGATAAAAAAATTTTGTATTACTCACGCGTTCATAATTCATTAAGTTTATGCTTCTTAACGCTGATATTACTTTTCATTTATTAAAGTGCCTCTGATCACTCGAATATTTTTTCGAAAGTGATATGATTTAAGATTTTGAACCCATATAAAAACTTGTTTAGTAAAAGTAAGAAACATTGTTAGGACTTTTCGTGATGATGACATAACTTTGTGAAGTAATCGTCAGAAAGATTGCCGGGATAACAAAAATTCCGAGGGTCGATTTCTTGAGTAGACGGGTGCATTCGAGGTTTAGAAAATTTTTTTATAGACATGAGTATGTGTAGCAGAGAATAGTTGATTTAATACTTTGAAGCTATAAACTAATCCATAAATTCAATACTTTTAAATATTAAAATCAAACGTTCTGAATACAATAACCACCTTTTGATTGCGAACTCTTCCCCACTAATGACGGCAGAAATTTCTCTAGAAACATAGAGAGAGGTATTGAAACTTCATAAGATACATTGTTAGATATATAGAATTATCATGGGGCACACTGAGAGATATACTAAAATTTCAGCAGAGAAATTGTAAGATATAAAGCATACTCACGGGAAACATTGAGAGGGATATGGAATCTTCAGCGTAGATGGTAAATATATAGAATTGTCACAGGACACATTGAGAGATATACTGAAACTTCAGCAGAGACATTGTTAGATATATGGAATTGTCCCGGGGCACATTTAAAATGGTAGTGAAACTTCATCAGAGACATTTAGTTACATAGAATTGTCACATGAAATTTTGAGGGAGATATTGAAATTTTAACAGAGACATAATTAGATATCTAGAATTGTCACGGAAAACACTCAGAGAGATAGTGAAACTTTAGCAGAGATATTTTTGGATTTGTAGAATTATCATGAGGCACATTGAGGGAGATATTGAAATTTCGGTGAAGACATTGTTAGATGTATAGAATTGTTGCAGAAAATATTGAGAGAGATGTGTAATCTTCAGCATATACGTTAAATATATAGAATAATCACGGGACATATTGAGAGAGATATTGACAGTGAAACTTCACCAGAGAAATTGTTACATACATAGAATTGACACAGGGATTTCTGAGGGAGATATTGAAATTTTAACAGAGGCATTGTTACATATATGGAATTGTCCCGAGAAATTCTGAGGGGAGATATTGAAATTTTAACAGAGGCATTATTAGATATATAGAATTGTTACGGGAAATTTTTTAGGGAGATATTGAAATTTTAACAGTGGCATTGTTTGCTATATAAAATTTTCACAGGAAACACCGAGAGAGATAGTGAAATTTCAGCAGAGACATTGCTTGATTTGAAGAATTGTCCTGAGGCACATTCAGAGAAATAATGAAACTTCAGCAGAAATACTGTTAGATATAAAGAATTGTCACGGAAAACATTGACAGAGATATTGAAACTTCAGCAGAGATATAAATATGTAAAGTCATCTCCAGAAACAGTGTGAGAGGGAGTGAGAGAGAGCAGCATTGGTGGAGACATTGAGAGAAATATGTATAGTCAATTAAACTGAACCTGAATTCAACTCAACTCAACTCAACTGAAATTTTATATTTAAAGATTTATTCTCGATAAAACTATGAAAATTCTCGACACAAATTCAGAATTTCATGTACCAAGGATTTTTTTATAAATACTATGCAATTATTAGTCAAGTTCTTTTTTGTTGTCTTTCCAACGGCTGCTTTTAACGACTAAGTATACTACAACGTTCTCTTGTAATTCCTATTACATTAGATAAGAATTGACGCAAGTTAAAAAAAATAAAAAGGCATTAAAGAATGAAAGTACTTAAGTTAATTGTACGTTGAAAATAGAATTCAATGGGTAATTGTATATTATAAATGAAATTCCCCAAGTGTGAGAGTTTCAAATTTATAGTTCTTTCCCAAAATTCTAGAGAATTAATCACTTCGTAATTTTCACCCTCGAGCGTCTTGGTTTTTATTTCAGTCCTATTAGAATGATGGATCATATTTTTTTTTATCATAAAGAGTTATTTGTTTGGAAATATTTTATCTTCCTTCTTCAGCAGCTGCAAAATTCAGATGGTTCGATATAGCTCATTCATTCTTTAATAGCCCATTTAGCTGTTTTGGGGTAATACCCTCATTCAGCCGATATAAGTAAGCTCTTCTTATTTATTTATTTATTTTGAAATTTGAAAGTGTTTTTTTTTTCTTTTCTGAAAAAAGGAAGTATACGTTCAGTGTACACAGTAATAATTTTTTTTAAAATTACCATCTGATTTTAAAAGTTACTAGCTAAGACTATTTATAGATTACTTAACTACCAAGACCACAAGAGAACTTAATATATTAATAAAGGATTCATAAGTGGGTGTTTGTGTGGGAATGTTCTGTAGATAATTCTTTCTAATTAAACCTTTTCCTTACGGGGTGGGATAGAATGTATCCCAAGAATATGGGCCCCACAATGAATATATATATATATATATATATATATATATATATATATATATATATATATATATATATATATATATATATATATATATATATATATATATATATATATATATATATCCCCTTAATGGCCGTTCTTACAAATAGGGTTGGAAATTTCCCGTTTTGAAGAGGGAATAGCAAAAATGGGCCCCGTAAGCTGAAGGTTAAGAAGATACCGTAATAATATTTTTCTTTTTTAAACCTGGAAATTTTCTGGAAAAAACTCTTCAAGCATATTAAGCCTTAGATATTTGAAAATATATGTGTATAAGGTAGGCGAATTTATAAGATACATGCGTTTATAAGGTATATGCGTATACAAGGTATATGCGTACATAAAGTATATGCGCATAAAAAGGTAAGCATTCGAATACCAGTACCAACCTCAAAATTACATTTTAACACCTCCTCATTTTGCATGTGCTTACAAATAAGCATGTTTAAAAATGTAACAATTTTGTATGCTTCCTTATCTGAAAATGTAACTTTCATTAATGCATTTTTTGAAGAAGAATTAACGAGTTTTACTCGGATTTAGTAAAAAAAAAATTATAAAATATCTATAGATTATATACTTACGGAGGAAAATTTCTTCATAAGTTTCATAGTGTTTATTAAGAAACTAAAAATGGGAACAAGTGGATATTTATTTTAATAAAAATGTTATAATGTTATAATTAATAATGTTATAGTTAACTATAATGTTATAATTAATTGTATAGCATTGTATTGTATAATAATATTGTGTATGCAAATCGATGTTAAAAGTAGATTTTTTGCTGCTGATATACAAAGTAAATAGTCACGGATTCTGCCGTATAAGCTTAGGCTGAGGTCAGCTTAAACTTAAACTTAATACATCCTTGAAAGTAATATTTATTTTGCTGAAATAAGCCCCATCTTTTAACAGTGACCGTGGTGAGTGATATGCATTTAAATACGCTATTCATAAGACGTATATGTTTATATGTTCAAATGATTTGTTCATGTCGCTTTTCCTGTGATGTATATATATATATATACTCAAATCCTAATCTAGAGATTAGGTTTTGAGTTTAATATAACATAATTTATATTATTTTAAAAATGTATCATTTATTTTAATTCATCATCTTATTCAATATCGCTTATATGATTCCGCTTATATGATTATTTAAAGAAATATAATAATCATTATCGTCTAGAAATAATGTTTTTTAATGTTCTATTTCGTGAAAAGACCGAATTAAGCATAAAACATCAGAGCTACATAAATGCACATACGCGTTGACATGTGAAAATAATTATTTACTGTTGACGTTACTGATTTACAGTTAATATAGTAATCATGCTTTTTAATATACCTTTTTCAAAGTCCACTTTCGGGCAAAAACATCTGAGATTCGTAAATATGCGTATAATGTGCTGTGTTCGAAATATTTTTCATTTATTTATTTATTAAAAAAAATTATTAATATACAATTATCTGTATTGTTTTACTTGTATAACGATCCTTTGCAAGGTATTTTTCAGTTAATTATTTCCAAATTTATATGACTGGAGTTAGGGTTTACATCTGTACAAATTATATCCATGTCTTAACTATAAAAATAAGTTTCCTTAACGTAAATTTGGGCACATTTTCAAATTAGTATATTTCTGGAACTTGAATAATATTTCCCCTAATGATATACTCTTGTAAAAAAGTATTTATTTGCTCATTGTATTTGAAATTCGACTCTATTCTTTAATATTCCATAATATATCAAAAGTACCTGATACTGCTACATATTACGACTATTTCAAGCTTCTGTACAATTTTCATTGTTAAGATATAATACAGTGGTACCTCCGCATTAATTGGTTCCAGAAGGCACGACGAGTACCGAACGAATTTTTCCTATAAGGAGTAATGTAAATTAAATTAATTCGTTCCTGAAAATCGGATATGTCACAATTTACTGGGCAATTTATAAACGGATGGGTTGTTTTTTATACAAAATCTTTAAACTAGAGAGATATAATTTAAAACAATAATTAAATAAAATTTATCTTCATTCAACCTGTACTGAAGGGAGCTGATGGCATAATGGGATAGTGGCGAAGTAGAGGAGGGAGGGGTAATTGCTTGGTAGGGGAGTCTCTTTCTAATAAAACACCAGGCGCTTGCACAAGGATTCTTTCTCATTTCAGTCTCTTAAGGAGATGGTGGACATAACAAAGCGATTTTTGAAAATTTTACCTCAGAGATATGAAATTTTGAATATATATTCATTAAAGTATAATCATATTAAACACCTTTAAAAATATTTAAAAATATTATAAATATTTAATTTTCGAAATATTTTTAAAAGAAATTATATTTTTAAAATTGAAATTAATTATTTTAAATGCTTCTTGCGATCCAATTTTTAACTTTTCCCTTAATTTTGCATTTATCTTGCTTATAAATACATTTTAAACAGAGTTATGTATTACTTTATATTTTCGTTGAGTAGTTAATTTTTAAGAAATATTTTTATGCTTGTACTCTGAATTTTCGTGAAATTTTTGTACTTTTCTATGATTAAGATAAATTTTGATAATCTGAATGATGTCGAAACCTAAGATGGATACATAACTTTATGTTGATATATTAAAGGATGCTTTATCATAAATTTTATAAAATTTCGTCAAAAATTATGACGCAAGGAGCATTTTAAAGACTTGCAAATCTGGAAATTACTCATTTTGGGAAAAAGTCATTTACAAGATGTTTTTTCACCTACCTTTAATACTTACTTTTCTAAAGCCCCCAAGTTTTCATTTTACTTTTCACTACATATTTTAAATGCATTTTACTCTAATATTTACATATTTTTAAAATATTAATACACCAAAAAAATTTCTAATTTTTGTTTGATTTTTGGTAATTTGAAAGTCCACCATCTCCTTAACACCACCAATCCCTGTTGTAGACTCAGATATAAGGAGTTTCACTACAAACCTGTCAAGAGAAACTTGCTTCTGGCTACTATGACGAGGCCAGACTCTCAGTCTGGCTTCCAAGTAGCGCAGACCCTACTGGGCTCAATTATGTTCGCCTCGACAGAGACAGGCTGTCGAGGCGATAATAAAAGGCTGTCGATATATAAAAGACATAACGAGGCTGTCGATATATAAAAGACAAGTATATACAATAATTCGTATAAGATGTACTTCCAGTGAGGGTTCAGGCCTCCAGCCTAAATTATCATCGAAGTCTCAAAAACAAACTCCGGCACATCGTTGTCTGGTTTCGAATCTCAACTGTTATCCCGTCTCTCGACCGAAGTCAATGAGTTCTCTAGCCCTCTCTGTCTGTCGGAGATGCCTGCCGTCCCCTTTTAACCCTTTGAGGGGCGCCGTTTGCACAGTGCAAACGCCTAAAACTAATCTTTTTTCCACTTGCATTCAATGTATCCCAGTTAAATGAGCAGAAATGGTTAGTATTGCCATCTGTTATCAGTTTAAATAAGTAAAAAAATTTTGCAACCTTTAATTGGAAATATTTTCAAGAATCTTTAGGTTATAAAAAACCGGGGGGAAAATCTGCACCGTGCAAACGGGGAAGATTTTTACCCCTGAAAGGGTTAACACCTCTCCAAAACCTCCCACCTTGAACAAAAGGGGATCTATCCCTCAGTGGTGCAATCCGTTCGGGGGTTTTCGGACAACTTTGGGTTGGTCTAATCATAGCCGAAAATGAGTCCATTTGTCGCGTTGACTGCTGGACCCTCCCTTGATGAGACATGCCATTAACGCCTAAAGGGAAAACTGCTAAATGGAAAATAAAGCTCGTTAGTTACATTCCACAGGCAACTTCAGAAAGACGGCTGCCCTTTCAGATCCGCGCGGACCCAGCACAACTGGCTTTTCAGTTCTTCGAAACTGTCTGAATTTAAGGGAGTCCGGGACACATATAAAAAAAAATTATTTATTGAGTTAAAATTTTGAATTTTTTGTGATGGTTAACCATATAATTTGTAGCAAAATCACATCATAAAGCTTCTCATAAAGTTTTCAAAAAATTTTAAAATTTCAAATTTTAAAAAAGTTGGGTAATTTAAAATCGTTATAACTCGAAATATAATGTGTCGAATTTCAAATTTTTTTCATTTAATTAAACAGAAATATATATGTTTTAATTTTGATTCAGCGTTTTTAAAATATTAATTTTTTAAAAACTAAAAATATTTAGAGTAAAAATTTTTAAAAAAATGACGTAACTTATTTTTTTTAAATCGTATTTTCAAAAGCAAAATTTTCTTTTCAAATTTTCTGAATTAAAATTAAAGTAAAATAATTGAAAAAGACATGTTTCAAGTTTGAACCCTTTATCTTGACTCATAACAATTTAAAGACGAGAAATGGTTAAAAATACCCATCATACCCATCATACAGAAAAACGCATTTGAAGGTTTAAACAAAGATTGGTTGCTATTAGAACGTTGAAAAAAAAATATTAATATCTCCTGTTCTAATCAAGATAGAAACATGATTTAAAGGTCACTTTAAGTGGAAAAGAACACAAAATTTTATAATGCAATAACATTTTTTTCGAAAATTTGAAGAATTTTGTGTTCTAGACTCCCTTAAGGAGAAATACTTGGGCTATGTGACATACGTTACACAACGTTTCAAAATGTTTCTGAAGTGAGACATTGTTTGATCATTGAACAAGTCCCCATTTCGGCTTTCTAGAGCTTTGTAAGGGTGATACTTTTGAACAAAATTTTGTAGTTCAGCCCATTTAGAACACATTTCAACCTATGTGACGAGTAACAAGCAAACTCCGAGAACCGAAGCATTTTTTTTTCGCGTCGAAATGCGACAAGTACCGAGTAAACGTCGAGTACCAAAGCAATTTTTTCGCGAATCAGACAGATATAGAGAAATGACTGTACCATACATTGCCAAGAATTAAAACAGTTAAAGATGTTGTTATTCCATATCGCAGGAATGGATTTCCGAAGTAGTGAAACAATTCATTTTTATAACTGAGGGGCCAATATTCTAACTGTTTCTATATATTACTAGAATCAGTGGCGTACCCAGGATTTTTTCTTGAGGGGGGGGGGCGAGATGAACGGATAAAAATATTTATAAGGCAAAATCAATATTCATAATGCAATTTCTATTTCTTTGGGGGGCAGGGTCCCTTGCTCCCCCCTCCCCCTGGGTGCGCCACTGACTAGAATGAACTTTCTTAAACTGCATTTCATTTCCATGTCATTATGCCCGATGGCATATAACACAGAATACTCCATCAAAAAAGAAAGTTTCGTGAAATTCACAATCTCTTTTACATGTTTTTATTAACTCGCTCTCTTGTTTGTTTGTGCGTTTGTGTGTTTGTGTGCTTGTGTGTTTATCCAGTTCAAATCTTGCAATCGATTTTTAACTAACTTCCTGACTAGCTAGACATTTGAAACTTTTAGAATAGCTCAGAACACGATGACAATGCATTATTTTAATACTTTTAGCTATCTTTAAGCAGAATTAAATTAATTTTCAGTTATTTTCAGTTAATTTTGTTTTGTAGACTGGTGCAACCATCTATCGGCCGGTACGGGAACGAAAAGTTAAACGCAAGTGAACTTCCAATTAACTTTATTTTCTTTCAAGTTGATGGGATAAGGGATAATTCATCAAAAAAAATTTTAAAAAGTATTTATTAATACATAGAATTTTCAAGTTTATATGATTCAACAGAAAATTTAAAAACATGGTATATAAAAAGTTCTTTTTATCTTGTAATTATTTATTTATCTATTAACTGAAATTACAGATACTTTTAATATTACGTGAAATATCTATTTATAACGACAGAATTTTAAGTCCAACTTTCTCAGATAATAAAGGAATAAAAATTTTCAAGTTTTATGAGTTTGCATTATTTAATATTTTTGTATTTTTACAGTTTTTAATATTACTTGATTTTTTTAATATTTATATTGAGTCAAAAATAAAACGAAATGCTTTAAAAAATAAATTGTTTATTATGCAATACACGTAATTGGTGGTACATAGCTCTTTCATTTTCTTTCCACATTCTTTTACAAAGGAATATGTTTAAATTTTATTATTTATGGCCCAACTTAAATTCCATTTATAGGTTATTCACAGTAATAGTTCATTTTTTTGTCTCCCGAAGACCCGAAAGCAACGAATAAATAGCACCTCTTAACTTTTATTCTGCCTCGTAGCTAGCTTTAAAGCCATTAATATTTCTAAAGAAAGCTAATTATTTCCTTTTGTGAGTTAACAAAAATATACCAGAGGAAGTGATAATAATTATCACGAAGTAACTGTAGTCATTTTGACCCTTTCCATATGCACGTTCATACCACAGGAAAAAAAAAAAAGAAACAGAAATGAGAAAAAAAATCCCTATCCAGTCTGTTGCACAGCAAGCTATTTACTGTAAATAAGTCCCCGGCGAGACATGAAGCCTCTTCAAAGTGAAACCTCGTTAAAAACATAATATCTGCAACCCTACCCTGACTTTAATTATCAACAGTTCATTTTCTGGACGTTCCGAGTTAATATTACTCTTTCAAGACTCAATTCTGCTGTCTTATTAGGAGAACGTGTAGAGACACTTAGTTCGCCTTTGATGAGTGGCAAGAAGAATATTGGCAGGCGGTACATTAGCGTGTGTTCTCCCCTGATGATGTAAGCGCTGAAAAACGATTAATTAGTGTGTTCGTTTATTTGTCAGCACGAGAACCGATGTGGGAGCTGAGCGGGCATTAATCACTTCGAATATTTTGAGCTGACTTGATGGTAGAGCTCTGGGGCTGTGCTCATATTGCCAGAGAAGTGTAATTATGATAAAGTGTTTCATGAAAAACGTCCAGTCTCCCAGAAGCTAAATGCTTTTTTTGCAATACGGATTAACTCTTTGGCAAAAGTGTTTGTGATGGAGCGCTATGCGATTGAAAACTATAATACTGATTAAAAAGCTATGAATTTTCAGATTAATTCTTATGATTACAATTTTATTTCACACTATGGTTACTCACTGAACACCTGTTTAATTCATCTAATTAATGCCCGGGTGTGATTTTAAAACAAAAAATCTAGAAAAACGACCTGCAAAACAAATGAACTCCAAACGAAATTGTAAACTGTTAAACCATATCTGGTGAACTATGCAGAGTGATTCCGAAATAGATTCATTATATAAATAAAAGTGTGAAAAATTTTATGAAAAACGTACAGTCTCTCAGAAGCTAAATCCTTTTTTTTTTTGCAATATGGATTAATTCTTTAGCAAAAGTGTTTGTGACGGAGCGCTATGCGATTGAAAAGCCATGATTGAAAAGCTATGATTTTTCAGATTAATTCTTATAATTACAATTTTATTTCACACTATGGTTACACACTGAACACCTGTTTAATTCATCTAATTAATGTCCAGGTGTGATTTTAAAACAACAAAAATCTAGAAAAATGGCCTGCAAAACAAATAAACTAGAAAAGAAATTGTAAAGTGTTAAACAATATCTGGTGGACTATACAGAGTGATTTTGAAATACACTCATGGACAAAAAAATTAGCGCACCAAGAAATAATTGCGGGATCGTAACGAAACTTGCAATGAAGGTACATGTCGGGGAGATATGCAAATTATTAGAAATGCAGGGTGATTGCGCATTACATATAGCCGGTAGAGGGCGTTGAACATCGTACTCTGTGGAGTATAAAACAGGTAACCAAAGCTTGTTTGAGTGTGCTGAATCATTTACAAAGGAAGAGCTGAGATAGACATGCCATTACGCCGTGTTCGAAGACAATATAAGCAGTTGTCGCAGTTTGAGAGGGGGAGAATCGTCGGGATGATGGAAGCTGGGTGGTCAGCTAGGCGAGTAGCTCGTCAATTAGGCCGCTCTGATTGCGTTGTGAGGAGGTGATGGGACCAGTGGACCCGAGAGATGCCATGTACACGAAGACCAGGCTCAGGACGCCCTCGACAGACCAGTCGTCGAGAAGACCGCCACATCGTAAGAAATGCACGCGTACAGCCAACTGCTTCATCGGCCGCCATCCAGGCACAGGTAGCACCTTCACTAGGGGCCTCTGTGTCTTCTCGAACCATACGAAGGCGCCTGGCTGAAGGACAGTTGGTATCGCGGCGCCCATTACGTGTGCTGCCCTTGACGCCCACCCATCGACGCCTCCGTTTGGAGTTTTGCCGCGCACGAGGAAACTGGACTGCAGCGGAATGGAACCAGGTCGTCTTTAGCGACGAATCCAGATTCAATCTCGGCAGTGATGACAATCGTGTTCGTGTGTGGAGAGCCCGTGGTGAACGCTTCAATCCTGCCTTTGCTGTACAGCGACACATCGCTCCCACAGCTGGTGTGATGGGGTGCCATTGCCTACAATACACGGTCACCCCTAGTATTGTTCCGTGGCACCATGACAGCCCAGCGGTATGTTCATGAAATCCTGCAACCACGTGTGTTGCCACTCATGCAACGGCTCCCAGGAGCCATTTTTCAACAAGACAATGCTCGGCCTCATACGGCAAGGGTGTCACAAGACTGTCTCCGCACTGTTACTACCCTTCCTTGGCCTGCCCGATCCCCAGATTTGTCTCCAATCGAGCATATCTGGGATCATTTGGGACGACGAGTTGGGCATCCCACGAGTTTGAACGAACTAGAGGCAAGGTTACAGCAAATATGGAACGAAATGTCTCAAGACATTATACAGAACTCGTATGACTCAATGCCCGATCGTATCGCATCGTGCATTCGCGCTAGAGGGGGGTCCAACGGAGTATTAACTCCTCCGTTCTTTTGCCTTTTTCTCTGAAATAAATTATCCTTTTTCTTTGATTTTCTTATCATTTACTTATATCAAAGTAGTCATTACGTATGTAAAATTTCGTTTCATTTTGACGACTCCTTCTTGGTGCGCTAATTTTTTTGTCCATGAGTGTAGATTCATTATATAAAAAAAATTGTGAAAGATTTTATGAAAAACGTACAGTCTCTCAGAAGCTAAATACTTTTTTTCTTTTTTGCAATATGGATTAATTCTTTAACAAAAGTGTCTGTGACGGAGCGCTATGTGATTCCGCGAAATTTTCAATCAGCGCTATGCGAAAAGCCATGATTGAAAAGCTATGATTTTTCAGATTAATTCTTATAATGACAATTTTATTTCATACTATGGTTACACACTGAACATATGTTTAAATCATATAATTAATGCCCGGGTTCGATTTTAAAACAACAAAAATCTAGAAAAATGCCCTGCAAAACAAATGAACTCCAAAAGAAATTGTAAACTATTAAACCATATCTGGTGGATTATACAGAGTTATTCCGAAATAGGTTCATTACATAAATAAAAGTGTGAAAGATCTTATGAAAAACGTACAGTCTCTCAGAAGCTAAATGCTTTTTTTGCAATGCATATTAACTCTTTGGCAGAAGTGCTTGTGATGGAGCGCTATGCGATTGAAAAGCAATGATACTGATTGAAAAGCTATGATACTGATTGAAAAGCTATGATACTGATTGAAAAGCTATGATACTGATTGAAAAGCTATGATACTGATTTAAAAAATGTTTTTTCAGATTAATTCTTATAATTGCAATTTCTTTTACATTATGGTTATAAAAATATTTAGGATTATTGATATACGGTTCTAGGTACCCTCTAGTACAGAATTTAAAGTATTTTCATAGAACGACTACTCATTAATACGATAACTCAAAATAAGAGGTAAACAGTGGTATATATTGCAAGGGCATAAAAGTGTGGCTTGGCCACACTTTTATGCCCTTGCAATGCGCTTGGCTACTGCACTGGACTCCAGGGAATCAGTACGTAGGTTCAGGCTCAGAAATGGACCCCGGACAAGAATTAAATGGAATAAAACGTATAGATGATTTAATTGTAGGTTTTTATTGCTTTATATAGCATCAATGCTAAAGTAAATTTTTAAAAAAAGGAAAGATACAAAGGGGAAAAATCATAAATGATTAAAAACGGAATTAAAATTAGTGTACTAATATAAAAGATGTAATAATATATACACTAAGCCCATAACTATAAATGAAAGACTTTGAAATAAAACTGAGATTAAAATCAAAAGTGCAAAATTTCAGAAAATGAAACCAAAAGTATGTTTTAAAATTATAGAAAGGAAAAAACAAAATAAATTACTGAAAAATTTTGCCTTAATTCTGAAATTGAATTCAAATGTGCAAAATTACAGAAACTGCAATCAAAAGTAAGTTTGAAAATTACAGAAATACAAAAACAAAATTAAATTACCAACTGAAAAAGTTTGCCTAAAATAAAACAGATGAAAATTGCAATTAAATAAAATAATGATATAAAATAAATAATACAATTTATAATCTATACTAATAATACAATATAAAACTAAAAATACAATTAATTAATATAATTTTAACATTAAATTACTAAAAAGTTTTTATAGAGCTTATGAACACAAATAGAATTCATGAATTCTTCCGATGCATTGAAGCTATGAAAATAATGCAAATGTTGCCAAATTATAACGGTTAAACTTTAGTCTTAAGTGGGCACTTTGTTTACTATTGTTAAATTATGTTACTTGGCAGGTAGCACACTAATAACTATTTTTGCTATTTATATTTGAGTTAAATAACTTTATTTAATATTACGCGCATTAATTTTAATTCACGTTTGCTTCCAGAATGGCAACGATTTTTTAGCAAAAATTGAAATAAATATTGTAGTATAGGATTATTGTCAGTTTCATTATTATCTACATTTGTTAATAATTCAAGAGGAATAATAGAGGAGCAACAAATGGTGCCATTTGGCGGATCCTAGCTCAAATACAACCAAATATACTGTGTTACTGTGACTGCATCGTTATATAATATACTTGTATTGTTATATTTGTGTATTAACTGTATTATTGTATCCTTTTTTTCTGTATCACTTGTCGTATACAATGCAGTTTTTTTAATATAGAAATCAAAAAATCTCCCTTTTGTACAGCTTCCCCAGTCTTAACAATTAACTCCTTTTAAAACTAAAACAATCTAACCTATCAAAATCACTTAGCCTTGAGGCGTTTTTTCCTTTGGTTCCTCCCCATTGAAACAAAAAAAGTTCATCAAAAATACTTTTAACAACCTTTTCAGTGTTTAAAAATAGCCTATGAGGAATGATTAAAGATCTGAATTAGCTTCCAACCTACTACTATAATAAGACTGATGAAGCCATTCTTGTTTTTTGAGTAAGAATATGTCACTACAAACATGAAAGTAGAAGATCAGATTCTTTAAATGTCAATGATTTCTTTTTATCTTACGTACATTAATAATTTTTGTCAAGTTCTGGTTACAGAGTTACTGAACTGAATCCAGAATTTCAAGTTTGAATATAAGTAGGAAGGAACCATTACATTTCTAATAACTACTACAAAAGTATATTTTTCCTTATGGATAAAAGCATAGGTCCCGGTCTAATTAGCTCTCGTGTAACAAAAAAATAACCGTAGCGCTGTCAACCAGCCAACGTTATGGATAAAAGAATAATTTAATTAGTCAATTCATTGAACAAAATATTTTGGTAATTGAACGATATAGTAGCACCATTGAATTCTTTTCATTTTTCTTCTATATTCTCCATTTTTCCCCCTTAAAATTACTTTTTTTCTATATATCCTTTGTATTTTTTCTTTCATTTAGTGTTTTTACATGTTAATAATTGAAAATCATTTATAAAATTATATCTATCTATCTATCTATCTATCTATCTATCTATCTATATATATATATATATATATATATATATATATATATATATATATATATATATATATATATATAACTAAAAGTAAACAATTCAAAGCAAGATAATTATTAGCAGGAAGAATGTAGACAAAAAATAAACAGAAATCACGCACTTAAGACTCAACGCACCATAATGCAAGATTCTGTAGCAGTAACGGAACTATATATATATATATATATACGTATATTAGTTGTAAATTGACAAATCGAGTAACTAACCTAATAACTTTTTTTAAATAAGTAATAAAAGTTGAAGCTAATGTTGTGTGGAGCTGGACTCATTTAAGTTTACAGTGATTTTATTTTAATATTATACAGAGAGAGAGAGAGATAGGAATGTAGTGAAGTACAACATTTATGAAGATTTTTGGCTCTTTAACTGCAAAAAAAGAAAAAGCAAAAACCTTCAGATACATGCTGCTATATCATTGCATTCCGTTTTCTATGAATACTAAAAGAAAACTTCAGTGTTCTTGAATAAGTATAACTTTGTGAAGAATAAAATCCATGAAACGAAATTCCCTCACGCCACCATGATAGTTAGTCGATAGGATTCTCTGTTAGGAGACGCATTTCTAAATGAAGATGTTATAGTGGCACCTAGCTGCTGGAAAGAGCGATGGATCATTATGCATTATAGGATAAATTTTCATTGATGAAAAAATGTAGCATCCTAGGAAAAAAGATTATTAAATGGAGAAAATACGTATGTACAGACCAGCATCATGTGTTGTCAAAAAAAAAAAAGAAAAAGAGTTGACGTTTGAGGAAAATGATAATCTCTCAGCGCCGGTACAGTTCAAGTGGTTATTTTTCAGCTTTGATGATGGGAGACTCAAATTCGATCCCTAACAGATGGAGTTAATAACGTATCTAAAAATTGTACTAAGGTTATATAGACATTGCTTAGGTAGAATGGTAATATCTGTCAGCACCGCGAGATTTCAAATGGTTATTTTTCAGCTTTGATGATGGGAGACTCAAATTCGATCCCAAACACAGGGAGTTAATAACGTCTCTAAAAATTGTACTAAGGTTATAAAGACAGTGCTTAGTTAGAATGATAATATCTGACAGCGCCGGGACACTTCGAATGGTTAATTTTCAGCTTTGATGATGGGAGACTCAAATTCGATCTCAAACAGAGGGAGTTAATAACGTCTCTAATAATTGTATTAAGGTTATATAGACAGTGGTTAGTTAGAATAATAATATCTCTCAGCGCCGGGACAGTTCAAATGGTTAATTTTCAGCATTGATAATGGGAAACCCATCGACGTTGCAAATTCGATCCCAAACAGATGGAGTTAATAACGTCTCTAAAATGTGTACTAAGGTTAGATAGACAGTGCTTAGTTAGTGATAATAAGATGACATTATAAAGCAGGAAAAAAAACTGGAAAGAGAAAATGCACATATTTATAGTCAAAAATAGGCAAAAAATCTTAAGATCTGAAAATACACGGTAAATTGATGTATAATAAAGCAGAGTGGAGAAAGAAGACGTAAAAAGCAAATGAAATATATAACCAAAAAATTATAGTTGCCAGATAGAAAATCATTAGAAGGTTTACTACTGTTGATTTAAGACAATAACACGCGCCAATAACTACCGAAATGCAAGAGACTCGCTTGCCTCCAAACATTTATCCTGATTAGTGCTACACTTTAATGTCGGTTCTGGATGTCTTTTTCTTCTTTTTTTTTTACTTATGTGTTTGAATATTTTCAGCACTTGTTTTGTGTTTTAATTTCTTTTCCGTCTCGTTTGCCCACTCTTTGCATGTATGTTTCTGGCAAAGGGGTTCTGCCTGTATCGCCTGCACGTGTTAGAAAAATAAAAAGCTGAGTATAAGACAACATGCAAGAGCTCTATTTCGATTGATCTCACTGAGCGTGAAACAAAAGCGATAAATAGCAGCCCGAACAGCACTATATGGCCCCTCGCACTCTCCAAATTAGTTGGATATCACCTTAGCAGCTATTAGCAGCGAGCAGAGGGTTTGCTTGTCACCCGCGCCGACATGCCTCTTCAAAAATTGACAGAAACTCATGCTCACCCAGGGTTATTAGTAGGCAAATTCTACAGGTGCGCCCCAGGGTGGAGGAGATCAGAAATGTTCGAATGAATAACGCCCCCCCCCCCCCCATTTTTTCGCTAGCGTTTAGGAGGGGTCATTTCGGTTTCTTGTTTGATGTAACCCCGCGCTCCAGTCTCAATGAAGCAGGTATTTGAAGTTCGAAATTTGCAGTTCGTTTCACCGTGACCTGAAGGTTACAGTACGCGTCATTATAGGCATATGCGTAAATTTACATGTAAAGGAGGGGGATGGGGTAATGGATCGCTCTGAGCACTTTTTTTTTCATAATACTGAAGATAAAATTTTTATTGCTTTTAATTTAGCGAAATAATAAAACAGAAATGCTATGTGAAGTTTTATGTACAGAGTCTTTTTAAACAGGCTAATAATCTGCTAGATAAATGACACGTGGAAGAGAATAAAGCGGTGAATTTCTGTGTAGGCATTCGCCGCTTTACATGGCAAAATATATCTGAAAATAAATGTAGGTTTGATTCTGCATTCTAGAAACAAAATATGTTTTTAGATTGAGCTGTCAAATTGGGCCTTACATGTTGAAGAGTTTCAAGTATTATGCTAAGTTTCTGGAATTACATCGCTTATAAAATACAGTTAACTTCTCTATATATTTATAAGTGATTTATCATTGTAATAATGTTCTGTTTTTCGAGACGTAATGTGGTTATTTAAAATGCTCTAAAAGAGTATGTCTCTTAATCATTTTCATTTGAAAATTATTTATATTATAAAATCAAAAGCAAATTGAAATGCTTTTTTTCCGATTTTGCAGGCACTTATCCTGGTATAATCTGTCTCATATTATGAGAGATTTTATTGTATACTTTTTGATAGAAGCAACCAGAATGCAAGCTAGCATCGCTCCTGATAAAGGGTCCGAATAGAACCATCCGTGTCTTGGCCGGGATTCGGAACCAGACCTTCGATACTTCAAACCACCATGTAGACGGCAAAAAATACTGCGGGATGCTTGAAATAATTCCTGTAAATGTTCCGAGAGTCTTTCTCATAGTCACTTTTATGCAAGCATTGTTTTTTTACCATAAATCAGATACGAGGTAGAAAATTTCTTTTAAACTCCTAGAAATAGTTTTTAGTGATGATTCGAAAAAAATCTTCCAGCACTGTGAAATAAATTAGTTAATTTTAATTTCAAAACTTATAGAAATTCTGAGTACCTGTATAAATGATCACTTAAAATCGTTTTCGTTGGCATCTCAAATAAATATAAAAAAAATAGTTTATTTTATTTTAAATTCTAAATGCACATTTGAATTAATTTACCAGCCAAAAGAATTGAAAGAACTAAGTTCGAAGGACTTGTTATCCGTATACTCTTGAGATTAAGATCTCGAAATTAAGATCTATCACTTAAAAATACGATAATTTACCGACATGATAATTATAATGAATTGCCTTCTCCATCTTCATAAATTTTGAAGTGAATGCTTTTCTTTTAGATAACGTCACCCAGTTAAAAAGAATCGTCACAACAAACAATCAAATGGGACATGTGCCTTATATCTAATATAAATGCAGTGACCTCTTGATTACACGTCTGTTAAAGGAGCCAAAAAAGGGGGAGAAAGGCGTATAAATAAAAGCACTGCATGATTGAGATGTCATGTAATTTATGTAAAAATTTAAATATTATACTAAAAATAAGCTCCAAAGGACCCGCATCCCTGTTAAGATGAAATAAATTAGTATATCTACATACTTAAAAATATTTAAGGTTCTTCGACAGTTTCCTTTTTATATCCTTCATATTAAAAGAAAGAGCTATCTATTCATTTACTCGAGTCGGTATAGCCAAGCCTTTCATTAAGCTAGTGATAGTAAATTAAGTAAAAATGGCCATCTACCTGATTCAAACCATCAGTCGTGTCAATTTTTCTTTCATTCAGCACTAAACGCATTAAACCCTGCTTTGAAACGTATGCGCGATTTGAGACCCGAGAGTTTGACCTATTCGATCTTGACCTACCTTGACCCACGATCTTGACCTATGGGAAATGTGCGTTGAAATATAGATCACAAATAGGAGATGACCAGACGAATCGCTGCAGGATACAAGTATTCATTAAAAAAATGGGAATCTCTATTATAGTTGCTAAGAAAGGGAATGATGAAGAAGACTATCATCTAAAACAAATTATCTGCGAAAATGGTTATCCAATAGAAAAGAAACTGGAGAGTTAGCTTTTACAGAAAAATTTTTTCTAGTCATTAGTGGGAGGTCTCTTTCAAACTGAGGAGCAAAATAAAGAAAAATTAACTAAATTATTTTCCTATAACCAACAAAAATCATTATATAAATGAAAGAGATGTATAACTGAGAAAATTAACTGTAGCAATTGTTTAATTTGAAAGTAAATTTAACTTGATAAACCTGAGTTGTTGCTTTTTCATCACTTGATATCATCTAGGAATCATTTTTATCACTTAATATCTCTAGGAATCATTCCGTTCCCTTGCCAAACATACAAAATAGTTCAGGCCTATTACTGATGATATATCTCTCTGTTCAAATAAGATAACAAACAAATATAACACAAGTACACAGCAAAAGCAAGAATCATGACATAAATGTAAAGCCATGTTAAGGGAAAGTAATGTATTGACAAGGCCTTTTCCTTTACGAGAACTGAGAGAAAAGTTGCACTATGGAAGGTTGAAAGTGGTGCTGACAATAATATGATAGGCTGTGACATCAGTGTTTATGGTAGAAGCCCATAATGGAGCTTAGAATGCTGGAGAGTGAGGAAGATAGACATCTGTTAATATCATAATCCAGTCTAAATTTATCAGGATAGTGAGATAACTGATAACCTATTACTGATGATACCTCTCTCTATTCAAACAAGATAACAAACAAATGTAAAACAAGTATACAGCAAAAGCAAGAATGATAATATAAATGTAAAGCCATGTTAAGGGAAAGCAAGGTATGTACAAGGCCTTTTCCTTTACCAGAATCGAGAGAAAAGTTGCACTACGGAAGGTTGAAAGGAAGTGGTGGTGACATTAATGTGATAGGTTGTGACATCAATGCTTAGGGTAGGAGCACATAATGGAGTTTAGAATGATGGAGAGTGAGGAAGATAGACATCTGTTTATATCATAATCCAGTCTAAATTTATCAGGATAGTGAGATAACCGATGATCAGGGCAGGGAGACAACTGATGATCAGGATAGTGAGATAACTGATGATCAGGATAGTGAGATAACTGATAACCAATTACTGATGATATTTCTCTCTATTTAAAAAATATAACAAACAAATGCAAAACAAGTGTACAGCAAAAGCAAGAATGTTAACATAAATCTAAAGCCGTGTTTAGGAAAAGTAATGTATGTACAAGGCAGTTTCCTTTACGAGAATCAAGAAAAAAATTGCACTCTGGAAGGTTGAAAGGAAGTGGTGGTGACAATAGCGCCCTTTACACGTACGCTCTTTCCCGCGTGAAATCCCAATCCCGCGCGATTGAGTCCACGTGTGAAGGTGTCGGAGATGAAGGGAAAGCTGCTTTGGAGCGTACTGCACGTTTTCCCGCGAGCAATCCCTTACGCTCCAAACACTCGCGAAAGAGCGTAAGTGTAAAGGGCGCTATTAATGTGATAGGCTGTGACATTAGTACTTATGGTAGGGGCACATAATGTAGTTTAGAATGTTGAAGAGTGAAGAAAATAGACATCTGTTGATATCATAATCCAGTCTAAATTTATCAGGATAGTGAGATATCTGTTGATCAAGATAGTGAGATAATTAATGATCAAGATAGTGAGATAACTGATAACCTATTACTGATGATACCTCTGAGGTTAAAATATTTTAATGAGTACAGGGATTTTCCGATAAAGGATATTTTTCAAATTCTCTTAATCTCGTTCCGCTTTTTTGTTCTAAATTCATGTATTTCATGACATTCAGATGAAAATAGTTTCTTAATATGCCAAACATTTATTTTAATAGAGCAGCAAAAAAAAATTAACATTCAATTAATATTTTCAGATTACTCGCATATAATGGTTTTCTGATAATTACATGACAGTTTTCAATAATTACAAGTAAAAGAATGATCCTACTCTCAATTTATAAAGAGTCTGACCGTTACACTCAAGCAAAGTATTGAGTGTTTCAAAGGTAATAGAGGCATTTAAAAGTTCAATTTAATTAAAAAATTAAGACAAAAAATATAATAACATCAGGTATGGTCAGTAGTTAGAAGTATTATATAAGACTAGCTGAAAACCCGTGCTTCGCTACGGAGTACATTCAAATTAAATACTACGGTCAATGTATGCAATTAATGCCCAAAAAAACAATAAAGTTTATTTATAAACAAATCGTAATGGATATTTTTATAAACAAAATAATGTAGATGAAAATATTGAAATTAAATCTAATAGAACATATTAAAGAATATAGTACAGTTAATATAGTACAGTTTTAGGAACATTTCTTTTACTGTATTTTAATATTTTTTTGGATAATGTCCAATTGTCTGCCGCATTAGAAAGGAATTTTTTTTTGTCAATTTATTTCGTTGTTATGCACGTGATGATAAATTAATTTAAAGTATCACAAAAAGAAAAGAAACCACGTGATCAGAATTTAATAAATTAAATTCTAAAAATTAATCTTTAAAATTCACTCAAAATCAGAAAATGGAGTTAAGGATTAAAAAAAAATTCATTATAAAGGAATTTTTAGAATCTTTCTCGTGATATACATTTTATAACCCTCCGATTATTATTTTAAATGCAAACTTTAAAGAATGTTACAAAAACAGCTTAAAAATTTAATTAAAAAAAAAATCTAAGAAGAATTTTTCAAAAATCTTTCTTAGTGCACCCCTACACCATAAGAAGAATCTCCATGCAAAATTTCAGCCCTTTAGGTCCAGTGGTTTGGTCTGTGCGTTGTATGTCAGTCTGTCAATCAGTCAGTCATTCAGTTACGGAACTGTTTTATATATATAGATGATAAAGAAGAAAAATTACTTGTGTCCGTAAGGCAATCTTTTGCGCATGTTGTTGAGATAGAAATTGCCAATAATCCTGATTTTTTTTTCTCTTTCGGGATATACATTGCAAATTTTTAGATGCAAGACAGAGAAACATTGAATTTTTTCTTATTGTCACCACAGAAGTTATTCCGTTTGCATATTCCTTTATCCTAGCAATTAGCGCTCCATGTAAGTTTCCTATTATCAGACACGAATGAGTGGATTGACTTCACTGCTTCGCCACGCCTAGTTCTTTAGTCTCCATCCGTAGGTGCACGATGATAAGATGCATGTTAATCAATTTAATTGAAGTGTGAATGAGACCTTGACGACACGTTCCGCAATTGCATCACCAGCAACACGCATTTTAAAAAGGAATGTTATGCATAGTCACAAGGCGGCTGCATGTGCTGTCAGTCAATAGTGCAATATATATTTTTTTTCTCAGCCAAGGGTAAATCTGACTGCACCAATGATCACTTGTGATACACCTGTCTCGTCAGAAACATTTGACGTAATGATAGTATCACCCAAGGCTTGGTCTAAGGATGATATAGCGTTCTTACGTCTTACGTCTAATATTTATTCAAAACAGTTGTCATTTTTTTAACGTTTTTTAGGATGAAGTAAGTAAGAGAAAGCTCAATTTTGACTTCTCATAAATGACTTTCCTTTATGTTGCTCTATGACATTTTGATCTGATAAATTATCGCTAGTAGAAATTTAATTTATCTTACTATTATCAGTGTGCCGGCGATATTCTGTAGTGGTTAGCGTTCTGAGCTGTCAAGCAGTGGGTTTGGGTTCAAATCCTGAATAAGGCTTTGTCGTTTATGTCCTGCCGCCCTCATAGGGAGCAATTCTGGCTCACCTGTATTGTCTCCCATAATAAAGTAGCCAGTAAATCGCGGTTAATATCAAAAGGCGGATGTCTAACGACAAGTGCCTTCGCATTAGACAAAAAAATATATATATATTGTCAATGTACTTTCCTGTCATCTCCAGAACAGAAATGCACCAGATTCTTTCGAAGATAAACGTATCACCATATTATGCTAGCCGCCTTTAACCCGGGAAGTCCTAGCGGTACCGTTCGGTACCAGCAATCACTACTTCAAAAATACCTCTTCTTTTTGGGAAAAACTTAACGTTCTGATTTTTAGTTAATAGATGACACCACTAGACAGTCTAAAGAAGAAATTATAACAGTCAGATGAAGTAGTTAAGCACGTGTCTATGCTATTAGTCTCAAGAAAGTTTAGCGTCTTGAAAACAAGCGAAAAAATGGCTCGTCGTCAAAAGTAAGTACATTTTATAGATATTTAAAATTTTTAAGTGAGTTGATGAAATGTGTATTTTTATTTATATTTGTATGCTCTTTTGGTAGGCCACATTTAAAAAAAAATCTGTCTTATTATATACGAAAATTTTTGTTCTCAAATTTGGCGGTACCGTATGGTATCGCTAGGCTTTCATGTTAGCTTTTCATAAGTTATGTAGAAACTGTGTATTTATTCATTTTACTCATGTTTCTGTGACTTAAAAAATAAATAAGTTTTTCTTTCTTTTGAAGTAACAGGTATATTTGTTTTTTACATTTTAAAAATTAATTGACGTATTTTTATTTTTTTTTTATATAATAATAATAATAATAATAATAATAATAATAATAATAATAATAATAATATAATAATAATAGTCATTATTATTATTATTATTGTTATTACGTTATATATATATCTATATGTTTTTTTTCCCCCTGAGTATTATTATATCAGTGAAAGCTTGTTGCAGTCAAACTTACAAGCTAAATTGAGGGACATTTCATACATATAATTTTTTTTTCTAGACATTTAACACTTCAACTGTTTGATGAACTAGATTCTCATTATATTGAAGAAATTTATATTGAGCCCCCCAATGCTGCTACAATCCCTGACGAAGATTCTGCAGAGGAAGATGAAGGAGGTCTTACAGACAATTTGTCTGGTAACCATCAGTTACGGGCAAATGCCGAAATAAGAATGAAAGTACAAAAAAATTGTGGCGATATTGAAATTTCAGACTCCGAAGAAGAATTAGACACTTTCAAGACAATAACTGATGGGACACCAAGTGCAAAGAAACAACGGAAGAATAAAAGATCAAATTCTTTAAAGAAAAGAATATGGGTTAATAAAAATATAAAAGATTTTAATTCATTTTTCCCACAAGCAGATTATTCAGACTTTCGTTCAAAATCACCACTTGAAATGTTTGAAATGTTTTTTAATGATGATATAATCTCACTTTTAACATCAGAAATAACAAAGTATGCTTTATTTACAAATAATGATGATCCTCAAATGACACCTGAAGAAATAAAAGTTTTCATTGGAATTCTTATTCAATGGAATTCAATGGAATTCTTATTCATTGGAATTCTTATTCGTTGGCTGTTTCATTACTTTTAATACAAAAATGTAACTTTATTTGAATATGTAATTAAAATTTTATGTTGGAATTAAAATATAATCTGTTCTTAGTAAAAATTGCTTTTGTTTCTTTAAAAAAAAGAATTTTGAAAAAAAGGTGATTTGATAGTGTAAGAGCCTAGCGGTACCATATGGTACCAGCAGTTTCTGACTAAAATAATTTAATTTATTTTTTAAATATTTATATTATCCTAAGGAAGGCAATAAACATATACTAAAGAGTAAAAGTATATTTGAGAAAAAAAATTAATTCATGCTTTCCCGGGTTAAACTGAATTTCAGGATTTTAATTGTTCTTAAGCTACATTAATGATTTAATTTTAATTAATATGCAGACTTATCCCAACATTATCTAAGTTGCCTTTTGTGTTCGATTCATTAAGGATGTTAAACATGAGTTGCATTTGCAAATCAAGAATAACCCTAAAAATTTACTTTTAGACATAGAAAAGTACTCTTCGAATTTCATTGGTCTAAATGTTTTTGTTTACTACAGCGTCATCTGAACGCAGGCAAATTCCAAGACACCACTAGGAACATTTCTTGGTAAAAGACACCCTTTTATTAAATTCGCTGAAAACTTAGAACGAGTTTATCGTTTGACACTGACCACCTGAAATCTGAGGCACACGGCACTGTCAGAAAATGTTTATGTGAACCACTTAAGAATTTACCTTACAAATACTAGCTTTTATTGTTCGACATCCACCAACCTAACCTGAGGCATATGGCAATGTCAGACAATGTTTTTGTGAACCACTTAAGAATTTACCTTACAAAAGATTAGCTTTTATTCTTTGACACTGAACACCTGAACTCTGGGGCACATGGCACAGTCAGACAATATTTTTGTGAACCACTTAAGAATTTTCCTTACAAAGACTAGCGTTTATTGTTTGACACTGACCACCTAACCTGGGGCATATGGCATTGTCAGACAATGTTTTTGTGAACCACTTAAGAATTTACCTTACAAAGACCAGCTTTTATTGTTTGAAACTGACCACCTAACCTGGGGCACATGACACTGTTAGACAGTGTTTTCGTGAACTGTATAATAATTTACATCAGAGAGACAAGCGCATGCTAACATTCTAAATGAACATACTAACATCAAAATGCTACTATGAGCCAGGGATATTTCACGCATATTTTGCATGAAAGGTTCGTCAAGACTCTTTGCAGAAGCTGCAACTCCGTTAAATTAAAGACACATTGACTCAAATATCAGGATCAAAATATAAACAGGAACCGCGAACAAACGGGAATAAACAGGATCGTCTTCGATAGGATCTCCTCGTATTTTGAAATCAAATTAATTTCACAGACGGCCGTAAAAAGCATGTTTAGGATATTAATTGCGCTTTCGCTATCTCCTGCCGATGCTGGGGCCGCTCCCCAACCGCCTACGACGTCCCAAGGTATTCCTTAGCGACGAGAGAGAAATATTTTTTTACCATTATTATGTTGTATTTTCCCCCCGCCGGGAGTGGTTTCCCATCTGCGGAGAGCCTGAAGACGTTGGAGAGAACTGATTCCTAAGACAGCTGCTGCACAGATAACCATCTTGAATGGATTTCTTAATCAGAGACATAAGTGGAATTGAGATGCAACAACGCCTTGCCTGAGAGAGACTGGCTGGCAGTATAAAGGCAATAATATTTTATGTGGCGCTCTGAAGGAGGTTGTTTCTATCCGCCGGTTTCGTTGATTTAAGGCCCTTTCAGGGGGAGGGGGAGAAGTCCTTGCATTTCGCCGCAATAAATGCAAATTTCGAATTTCCGCTTTAAATATACTGCACATAACATTTTTAGTGTCATGAAACTGCAGACCGTGTTATTCCCATTACAATCCCAGGATAATATCCATACTGCAATAATTTCATTTTAAATTAAAATGGAGTTGTGTAGAAAATGGCTCAAAAATATTAATGTGTTTGAACACAGTGTAAATAAAAAATTCCATTAATTTGAGTAAATAATCTATATATATATAACAGTTCCGTAACTGACTGACTGACTGACATACAACGCACAGACCAAATCGCTGGACCTAAAGGGCTGAAATTTTGCATGGCGATTCTTCTTATGGTGTAGGGGTGCACTAAGAAAAAAATTTTAAAAATTCTTCTTAGATTTTTTTTATTAAATTTTTAAGCTGTTTTAGAAACTTTTTTAGCTTTGCATTTAAAATAATAATTTGAGGGTTATAAAATTTATATCACGAGAAAGATCGTAAAAATTCCTTTAAAATGAAATCTTTTTCGAATCTTTACCTCCATTTTCTGATTTCTGGTGAATTTTTAAAGATTAATTTTTAGAATTTAATTTATGAAATGCTGATCACGGTGTTTCCTTTCTTTTTGTGATATTTTAAACTAATTTTGCGTCACGTGCATAGCAAAGAAATAGAGAAAAAAATATTTTTTTTTCTTGCTAATGCGGCAGACGATTGGACATTATCCAAAAAAAATTTAAAATGCAGTAAAATATATGTTCCTCAAACTGTACTATATTGACTGTACTATATTCTTTAGTATGTTCTATTAGATTTAATTTGAATATTTTCTTCTACATTATTTTGTCTATAAAAATATCCTTTACAATTTTTTTATGAATATATTTTTTTGGTTTTTTTGGCATTAATTGCATACATTGACCGTTGTATTTATTATAAATAAATAAATATATATATATATATATTTGGTATTAATTGCATACATTGACCGTTGTATTTAATTTGAATGTACTCCGTAGCGAAGCTCGGGTATTCAGCTAGTACATTTCATACAAATGCAAAATTCGAGTTGTGAATCTTGAGAAGTCTTACTAATTTATATCCTTTAAGGTAAAAGATTATTTTTTATTTTTGTCTGATGACATTCACTCACACACCGCAGTGATTTGTTGGCCTCTCTTTAACTGGAAGCACCATTTATGTGAGCCAACATAACCTTCTGGTGCCGGGGCAATTTAAACTGAAAATCTCCAGGAGCTACATCAGGGAGAGTCATATCCTCCTCCAACACCTACAAACTTCCTTCCAACCTAGAGAGTTAAGGGGGAGATCCCCTTTGCACTCGCAAAAATGCCCTGATTTTACTATCAAGTTTAATGTGTTGTCAAACAGTTAATTTGTAATTAATTTAAACCTATTTTTAGTGTGAATCGTACAAAGCTTATCTATTAGAAAACAAAAGCATAATTGTTGGGAGATTGTTAGAAATTATTTTGTTTAAAAAAATAATGTTTTATGAATAATGAATGCATTCCGTGCAGATTTTTTTTTAAATATAAGAGATATATATTAAATTATTTGTATATATTCTATCCATAGGTTATACTTTAATCTACACCTAAATAATTACCCTATTTCACATAAAAATATTTTTTTCAGGCAAATGTATCGTAATGTACAAGAATTATCATAAAAATTTTTCAAAAAAATTGCTCTAAAAAATTAGTAATATGTACTTACCAAAATTTAGGTGGAAATTGTATAAACATACTAGACATACATGTATACAAAATTTTAGCAATTTGTGACCATTAGTTTTGAAGAAATAGTGCGCACAAGTTTGAAAATAACAGTTTTAAAAAAAGCCACTTAAAGTTTAAAGTTTCTATAAATTACTGTACTATTAGCTTTATACATTTGGCCATAAAATCGGTTCTATATGTAGTATTGATTTAACTTTTTTTAAAGATTCCTTACATTCCATTCTTCAAAATTAAATCATAATAAAAAATTGAGTTTCTTGAAGGTTTTAAGGTGATTTCTCCCCTTAAGGTGCCTCTACCTGGCGTAAACATGAAAGCATTCAGTGGCGCTTACAGAGATTAGATGAGAGTTCCCTCAATAGCGAATCTCGTAGCGATGATCACTAGGTTGCCCTAAGCCCTGGTGCAAGATTCTGTACAATCCAATAAGGGTGAACAATTTTAAGTGTATTCAGGAATCACAAAATTAAGCAACTTTTTTTTCTCCATTAAACTAAAGTTGCAGTAGGATAGTTGGTAGATCGCCTTATGCAGCTTATCCTTTTCGTAGAATTTATTATTCGCGAGTTTGCTATCAGAAATTGAAAAGAATGTTTTGCGGCCTCCTGGTACTAAAATTACTAATCTTTATAAGGCAGGGGAGGTTCAATTGTTTTGGATCCGAGGGCTACTTTGTGTAAGCGGAGGTTAGCGGATGGCCGCACCTTTTAAAATTTAGTAAATTAATTTTAGTTAATTTTTATTAGTTAATTTTGCATTTCAGAAAAGGTATAAATTGTATCATAAAAATCAATAAACATAAATTAAATAAAATAGAGGTTTTTCTGGCTGTCTTGGAGTTTTTGGCTGTCTTTGGCAGTTTTTCTGGTTGCCCGGATTATTTTTTTTTTGTGGCCAAGTTTTGTGACCTGTTATAAGGTATAGTATTGTACTGTATCTGCAGTATGAAATTATATTTTATACACTTTATGAAGTTTCCTTGTATCTTAATACTGCACAAGCACTGAATCACATACTTCACTGTGAATTATCCCCCTCCCTCTGTGTGTGCGCGTTTGTGTGCGTGTTAGCCTATAGATTCTGCAATTTTAAACTTGTAAAACCATTTGTTATATCACCCTGTTAACACCACCCTGTACGGCAATACAATGGTATTTCATTTTGGGGGAAAACGCACTCCTAAACCCCTCAAATGTGGAGAACCGACAATACTTTTAAATTAGAAAAATGGTCTTTTATAATAATTAACTATTGCAAACACGAAATTTGTCTTACTACGCTTCTCTTCATCAAAGCTGAATCATAATCCGTTTTCCTTATTGAGGAAAATTATTTTATTTTATTTGGCATAAACAGAGCCATTCAAAGATGAGCGTTCATATCTCTTAAAGGTACTTTCTTTTGCAGTGTTCTCGAATATAGTTAAAGGGTTCTACCAGACTAATTAATTATAAAAGAAGAAGCATTTTAAAAGAGGACAGGAAACAAAATAAACCAGGGAAATTTTTTTTATCAAAGTAGAGATTATAACGTTTTCTTTGTATGAGTTTTAAATGAATTCGTTTCAGATTCGAAATTCAACTTATTAGAAATAACAAAACGTAATAGTTAAAGTTCTTATTTCCATACATGCAATCATATATTAATCTGTTGTGACTCATGACTGTTGCAGAATAATTAGTTAAAGTTTCGAAACTCCCTTTGAAATAAGTTAGAAAAGAAATGTAGACTTAATTAAAAGAAGAAAAAGGAATTTTAGATTTTGATAGTTTTGATACATAACAAATTACCCATGATAATTATTAGTATATTGTAAAGTGGAAGTCAAAAGTCCCGAAACTAGTGAAACAACATGAAAAAAAATATATAACTCACCTTACCAAATCTTACCTTGACGGTCTCAACAAAGAATTTAATGGGTATTGTACGGGCTATTACACTATTATTTTTTATTCTAACCAGTTTTCATTATAATGCCTTCCAAACTTTATTCCCTTTACACCGATTCATGGAAAAATATTGTATAGTTTCACTCGGCCACGCTAAAAAGTGATCATATAAAAGCCAATTAAAAAGTATGATGTAACTAAATGACCAAGCCACTTAATAGGGTTGGAAGCAGTTAAGTACTGAGAATATTCAAACAAGCTAGTAGCAAAGAGACTGAACTCGAAATACGATGCTAAAGCTGAAAGGTACCAAGTATATAGTTAACCTTCCAGCCAAGGGTGGGGATCCAATTTTATCTCCCTTACGAAAAATTTAAAAACGGTATTTCTCGAGAAGATGGCGTGTCAGTTCATTAATAGAAAAAAATTAGTGTAGACATTATATTACACTGAAGAAAACAAACTAACACACACACACACACACACACACGCACACGCACACATATATATATATATGTGTGTGTGTGTGTATTTATAAAAAATCGTAACGGATATTTTAATAAACAAAATAATGTAGACGAAAATATTCAAATTAAATCTAATAGAACATGCTAAAGAATATAGTACAGTTAATATAGTACAGTTTGAGGACCATTTCTTTTACTGTATTTTAATATTTTTTGGATAATGTCCAATCGTCTGCCTCTTTAGAAAGAAAAAAAATTTTTTTGGCAATTTATTTCATTTTTATGCACGTGACGCAAAATGAGTTCAAAGTATCACATAAAGAAAAGAAACCTCGTGATCACCATTTAATAAGTTAAATTCTAAAAATTATTCTTTAAAAATTCACCAAAAATCAGAAAATGGAGGCAAAGATTCGAAAAAGATTTCATTTTAAAGGAATTTTTATGATTTTTCTCACGATATAAATTTTATAACCCTCAAATTATTATTTTAAATGATGCAAACTAAAAACAGTTACAAAAACAGATTAAAACTTTAGTTTTAAAAAATCTGAAAAGAATTTTTCAAAAATCTTTCTTAATGCACCCCTACACTATAAGAAGATTCGCCATGCAAAATTTCAGCCCTTTAGATCCAGCGGTTTGGTCTGTGCGTTATTTGTCAGTCAGTCAACCAGTCAATCAGTCAGTCAGTCTGTTACGGAACTGTTATATATATATATATATATATATATATATATATATATATATATATATATATATATATATATATATTTGTAATAACATATTTTACATAAAATATAGAGAGATACAGGGAAAAATTATCAATTATTATTAATTAACTTTTGTTGTTAAATATTCTACGGCTAGTTCATATTCACACTCACAGTGTAAAACTCAAGCAAAACTCGATTTATTTTCCAGTATATTTCTGAAATTAACTCACATGGTTCTTATTCGTTTCTAAAACTAAAAAATTCGCACGCGTATGGAGATGACTATAAAAAATCCGCAAATTGTTTTCTATACGCAATTGAGACATTTTTTATTGGCATTCCAAGTTTTACCTTACTCCCTTTCTTGCATTTTTATTAATTATACCCGATAATCGAGTTTAATTGCAACTAGGCAATATTCAAAATTGACTAAATTTTGTTTTCCTTCCAAACTGAATTAAAAAATCTAATAATTAAATTTCAAGATTCTTTTAATTCAGAAGCTCAAAAATCTTCAAATTCAGGTGGGGGCTGAGATACAAAATTTAGTTTTTATTTAAGTTTTGTAATTTTTTCCCCATCAAATCTTAATATAAAGATGCAGTTAAAAAATACTATAACAACTCGAAATTTTATTTTAAAAATTGTTAAAACTCAAAAATTAAAGCTTGTTTTTAATGTATGTGCCGAACCAATAGCTCTATTTGCATATGTTTTTTGCTTTTCGGAAAGGTTTTCAAATCATTTGTCGTATAAAAATTTTAGACATAAAACTTTTCTTAAAGCATCATAAATATTTATGACTTTTTGCATCATAAAATATGTTTAAAAGTTTTAGTCTCGGACAAAAAAAACCTGGAGACAGTTTAAGGTGAAAATAGAACAAAGAAATATTTCTCAAAATTTGATGCAGATAACTTACTATGAATTTTAATTCCATTTCGAGATAAACGGGCATTCCGTTCAGTTGTTCAGCAGGGTATACAGAGTCAGTACAGGATAAAAATTCTGTATAGATCAAAGTAATAATTGTAGAAAGCTTCGTATCATTTGATCTATAAGCTGTATAGCATGTTTTATACCAAAAAATCATATTTTGAGAATTTTGGGATATATAAGTATTAGATAAGTTTTCGAGTTTCTACAATCAGCTTAAAATGCTTAAATTATGCAGAACTCACTTATATCAAATTAATTTTTTTTTAAAATAGTTGTGTCAGTTTAACTTAATCCCTTTTTTTTGTTAAATTCTAGGTCTGTGAATAATTTTCTCAGTTTTCAAAAATACCTGAAGCGGTGGGAAACAGTATCATAATGAAAACAAGGTATGCTTTGAAAGTAAAATTCCAACGTTAAAGCTGCTGTCTACTAACCCTACAGGATTCTCTCACCTCAATGTTAACCTATGGAGAAAATTTGTCTACTGTTAAAAGCTACAGAAATTCTGACAATCCAATAAAAATGGTATTCTCAGATATCCTGAACTTTCTAGCACCTTGCAACAGGATTCATTTTATATACACTCATGGACAAAAAAATTAGCGCACCAAGAAATAATTGCGGGATCGTAACGAACCTTGCAATGAAGGTACATGTCGGGGAGATATGCAAATGATTAGAAATGCAGCGTGATTGTGCATTACTTATAGCCGGTAGAGAGCGTTGAACATCGTACTCTGTGGAGTATAAAACAGGTAACCAAAGCTTGTTTGAGTGTGCTGAATCTTTTACAAAGGAAGAGCTGTGATAGACATGCCATTACGCCGTGTTCGAAGACAATATAAGCAGTTGTCGCAGTTTGAGAGGGGGGAGAATCGTCGGGATGATGGAAGCTGGGTGGTCAGCTAGGCGAGTAGCTCGTCAATTAGGCCGCTATGATTGTGTTGTGAGGAGGTGTTGGGACCAGTGGACCCGAGAGATGTAATGTACAAGAAGACCAGGCTCAGGACGCCCTCGACAGACCAGTCGTCGAGAAGACCGCCACATCGTAAGAAATGCACGCATACAGCCAACTGCTTCATCGGCCGCCATCCAGGCACAGGTAGCACCTTCACTAGGGGCCCTCTGTGTCTTCTTGAACCATACGAAGGCGCCTGGCTGAAGGACAGTTGGTATCGCGGCGCCCATTACGTGTGCTGCCCTTGACGCCCACCCATCGACGCTTCCGTTTGGAGTTTTGCCGTGCACGAGGAAACTGGACTGCAGCGGAATGGAACCAGGTCGTCTTTAGCGACGAATCCAGATTCAATTTCGGCAGTGATGACAATCGTGTTCGTGTGTGGAGAGCCCGTGGTCAACGCTTCAATCCTGCCTTTGCTGTACAGCGACACATCGCTCCCACAGCTGGTGTGATGGTATGGGGTGCCATTGCCTACAATACACGGTCACCCCTAGTATTGTTCCGTGGCACCATGACAGCCCAGCGGTATGTTCATGAAATCCTGCAACCACATGTGTTGCCACTCATGCAACGGCTCCCAGATTTGTCTCCAATCGAGCATATCTGGGATCATTTGGGACGACGAGTTGGGCATCCCACGAGTTTGAACGAACTAGAGGCAAGGTTACAGCAAATATGGAACGACGTTTCTCAAGACATCATACAGAACTTGTATGACTCAAAGCCCGATCGTATCGCATCGTGCATTCGCGCTAGAGGGGGTCCAACGGAGTATTAACTCCTCCGTTCTTTTGCCTTTTTCTCTGAAATAAATTATCCTTTTTCTTTGATTTTCTTATCATTTACTTATATCAAAGTAGTCATTACGTATGTAAAATTTCGTTTCATTTTGACGACTCCTTGTTGGTGCGCTAATTTTTTTGTCCATGAGTGTATTTCGTTCACCAAAAAAATTTAAAACACACTATACCCGATTCACCTCCCCCAATAATTTAAATTTTAAAATATTATTTGCATTGAAAAAAATTAAAAATGCCCCTAAGATGCAAAATTGCTTTCTCTATTACAAAGTACACCTTTTTAAAAAAATCTTTAAATACAAATCGGGACATATTTTCTCCATAGGTTAACATTGAGGTGAGCGAATCCAATAGGGTTAGTACACAGCAGATAGGGTTAGTACATAACAGCAACGTTTTCCTTAAACTGACAACAAGTTTAATAACTAAAGTAAAACCAACATATGAAATCTTACTACCCATATTTTTTCTTAATTCAAATTTTTAGTTAAAAAAACTGAAGTTTTTAATTTTATTCCTTACCTAAAGTCTTTAAAACAAGTCTCGAGAAAAGGCTCCTATAATATTTTGAGAAATAACTAAAATTATGTCAACAAAAGTAACTAATCATTCAAAGAAAAATTCTTTAATGTCACCTTTTCTCTAAACAACACATATTTTCACTATATTATTGCTTTTAAATTACATGTGACTTTTAATGAAATTTTTGCCATAAGGAGTATTAGTATCTTATTAAACCTAAGTTTAAATACATCTGGTGTGGTACTTTGTTTAGTGTGCGAGTAAGGAGTGGCATAAATTATATCAAAGCTTTGTGTTTTACATTAAAGAATTAAAATAAAATCCAGGACTTAAATTTTAAGTAAGGTTTAATGGTGTTTTGATGCACAGTTGTTCCTTTTAGAATCAAAGTTCTATTGTTGGGAGCACAACTTCTAAGAAAGACCGTGTGCGAAGGGAATTTTTTATTAGAAAATAACTCTTCTGACTATATAGGACTCTTTTGAAAATTTTCAAATATACAGGGTCATCGATAAAAGTTTGACACATTTCGAAAGCTCATAATTCTAAAAAAAATTGAGCAAATGCAATAATATTCTTCTCAAACAACTTGGCAAGTGTCCTAGATTTCTAAATTTAACTGGTACGCAACCGTGATGTTGAACGTTGCGCAGAGGCGATGCAAGGCGGAAGAAGTCTTCGTTTGGCTTTCCGTCACTGCAACGGCGACCATTCAGGAGAAAGCCCAAGCGGTGGTTGTTTGCGATAAACACGACGGTAATTTCGCTGAACTGTTTTAACAGATTTGTACTCCGCTAACCACAACACACATTGAGCTTTCTCTTGAACGGTCACCATTGCACTGACGGAGAGCCGAACGAAGACCTCTTCCACCTCGCATTGCATCTGTGCAACGTTCAACGTCACGGTTGCGTACCAGTTACATTTTGAAATCTTGGACATTTGCAAAGTTGTTTGAAAAGAATATTATTGCGTTTGCTCAATTTCTTTTAGAATTATGAGCTTTCGAAATGTGTCCAACCTTTTTTTGGCCCTGTATATCACGTCTGAACATTGAAAAAATACACTGTTTATTACCTATTTACGCGTGTATAGGCCGCACTTTTATTCCATAAAATAGGTCGGTAAAAATGGGGTGCGACTTATACACTGAATTTTAAAAATTAAATACAGTAAACATCCTTTAGTTTAGAACACTTTACTACAATAAAACATTAGTATCTATATACCTTACAACCTATCCGTATCATGCTCATGGCAATTCAATGTATTGTAAATATTGTTTGTATATATTACACCTTAGGACTATTTAATAAAACTCTTTTGAGTTCCCAAGAGTTTGTCTTCGTACGAAATAATTCCTAAGTGTACTAGTATATACACGGTTCCCGCCTATATCCGTTACACCCCCCTTAACTTCTAAACGGTGACAGATTAGGCCATAAAGTTGGTGTTTAGGTATAGTAAAAAAGGCTATGCGCTACTCGATGAGACAACTTACATCGCCATCTATCGGCAAATTTTGGAACTAGCGTTTTTATCTCAAAAACGGTACGAGATACGGGAAAAAAAGTCCGTTAAAAAGTTGTTCAGCATCATCGATTTAGGAAGAAAAGACACCTTGCGTAAATTTATACTTAAAACAGAATGTAGAAATTTATTTGGCCATGACGTGTAAACATTTATTTGGCCACGATTTTGAAAAGTGTCATGTCATAAAGAATTGAATAAAGAAACTGAAACATTTCCCTATCTTCAGGATCATTTATTTATGTTTCTGAAAATGTTCTCCATTAGCCACTATGCACATTTGCACTCTGGACTGGATTATTTAGTCCGTGAGGTGGTCTTTTCGAGCTTCGCTCTCGTTTTACGACAACATACTGTTGAAAATCCCGACCAAAGAAATGTTCATTTTTTACATTCTGTTTTGAGTATTAATGTGGGCAACGTGTCTTTTCTTACTAAATCGATGGTGCTGAACAACTTTGTAATTGACTTTTTTGCCGTATCTCGTACCGTTTTTAAGATAAAAACGCTAATTTCAAAATTTGCCGATAGATGGCATTGTAAGTTGTCTCATCAATTAGCGCATAGCCCTTTTACTATACCTATATTATAGACTATACCTATATTATAGACACCATCTTCATGGCCTAAACTGTCACCGTTTAGAAGTTAAGGGGGGTTGTAACGGATATAGGTGGGAACCCTGTTTATAATTATGTTTTTTACACTTGTAGTTTCACCACCATCAGCTAAGGCTGTACATGTTATTGTTAGGCGAACATTGAACTCTAAGGTGAAAATGTACGACATTGCTACATTTCGCAGCACGATGCTACTTTGAGTCTACAACGGAATCTCTCTATTCTAAAAAAAAGTAACTCCCGCTGCCGCTGCCAAAAGTTTGTCACGCTATCTCCTCCGAAACGGCTGGAGGTATGGGGTCAAGAGTGATACCAATGGATGCAGAAAAATGGGGGGACTAAAGTAAGACATGTCTCATCTTCGTCGGACTTTAAGTTTGTTTTTTATTTTTTTATTTTATGTTTTGTGGGAAAATATTGACTTTTTCATCTTCAGATTACGATAACTCGTCAAAAAATGATCGCAGAATTTTGATTTTTTTACAATCTGAGACTACAGACATTTCTCTTTCAAACTAGACCTCATTTGTTTAAAAATATTTTAAAACAGACTAATATTTTCATCAAAAAACGAAACACAGTTTTTCAAGAAATTTCGTCCCCTATGTGGATGTAATATCGATGCTCCTCGAGTTTTTATCTTACAAAGAAAATATTTACATCATCTGGAAGCTGAAAGCTCTCTTATTCATATAAACTTCATTTCAAGTCTATATCTTAAATTTTTGATTTTTAATTGAATTTTAAAGCTGATAATTCAACAGTGATGAAACGCCCTTCGCATTAAGGTTGACAACAGTAAAAGGACGGAAGTTGTTACATTGCCCGAGAATCACTCCTATATATCTCGCTATTAGCCATAGCAGAGGAGCGAGCGTAGCGAGCCTAGGAGCCCCTAGTTCAGAAAAAAAAAATCCCCAAATGTTGTCTCAAAATTCAGGTGCGGCTTATACACGCACGCGGCCTATACACGACTAAATACGGCATATACTTGCCTGACGCACAGAAATAGACAAATATAAGAAATTCAAAATTAGGAAACTTAACAACTGTATGGCCTCTTTTATTTGACCCAAACACTCAACATCGTGTCAGAAATATTACAAACATCTTGAATGAAGTTGCTATTAGGAAAAGGCTAACTGTTGATTCCCTCCCATATCCACAGTTTAGAAAAAGAAAGAAAAAATGGAAAACGCACACCTTTTCGTAATAGGTTCCTGCCTACCATCCCGAACTGCGAAACGAAATAATTTACTCGAATGCACAGCAGCCCCTCGTTAAGAATCGGAGTCCTAATAAGAGGAGACGCCGATATCTTTTTTTCGGGGACAGCTGCTACTCAGATAACCATCTGAAATCGGCAGATTTCTCAATCAGAGATAGTAGTTGGAAGTCGAAATGCAACTGCGCTCTCGTAACAGATTAAAAACTCGGGTTACTGCGCTGGGAGTCGCATGACAGAGGAGAGGAAATGAAAATAATGCCATCAAAATGTGCTGAAATTTCTTCCGATTTTTAAGGTGTCGTAGGGGAATGGTAACCGAAGAATACATGTTGATAAAGTCCGTTGCATTTCGAAGTAGATTTATGAGAAGAAAACTTGGAATGGGCGCTTATGCCGTATGTATGTTTCCTAATCACAAAATATATTTAGATGTATACATATATACCTATCGTATACACTCTTAAATGCATATACATATATAAATATATACATCAGTCATTCCTTTCAACAACGTCATAACTAAAAAATCGGCGATTTTCAGTTATGCCTGTTTTCAAAGTGCTCTGAAAGAGTAGTATATCCCTGCAAGATCGTCATATCTCACCTATCAATATTGAGCCACTAGCGAGCAGAATTAATATTTATTTTTAATACATTTTATTCTACTTTTAAACTTTAAAATCACTCTCCTGAAAAATCACGTTTTTTGAGATATAACGTTGTTCAAAGGAGTGATCGATATGTGTATATATATATATATATATATATATATATATATATATATATATATATATATATATATATATATATATATATATATATATATATATATATATATATATATATATATATATAATAGGCCAGGCCCACTCACTAAAATCAGAGTAATATGTGATTAAGTAATTTTTTTAACCATCGTAATTTTTTTCCCCTACAGAAAGGTACCGGAGCGCCGTTCCGGCGCGTTCCGGTTCAAATCGAGCCCGGTATATTTTATATATTATATATATATATATATATATATATATATATATATATATATATATATATATATATATATATATATATATACAGTGGAATCTCCGAATCATCGTTTTCTCGCATGTGTCGTTTAGTTCACCCAGTCCAGAGTATCATATTGCCTTGCTATGTTCCCGTATCTATCGTTTTCCCGCATTTATCATTCAGTTCAGTCGGTCCCTTGAAAAACGATAGACCGAAATTCCACTATATATATATATATATATATATATATATATATATATATATATATATATATATATATATATATATATATATATATATATATATATATATCTGCGTGTGCATGCGTGTATGTGCGCGAGCGTTTGTGTGTGTGTTTATATAACTCCACTAATATATACACGATCATACCAAAGTTCTTGCATGGAGCAAATATTTTAAAAGTTTTTTGGTAGATACAGCTTACAAATGGTAATGTAAACATTTTAACTGTTAATAGTACATTTACAGCAAGAATGCTTCTTGTATTACTAAACACTGTGCGAATCAATGGCATAATCTTGTTTTCTTAAAATTATTTCTGTCAACTTTCGGGGGAAACGTGTGCAAATTACCTTTAATTTATTCGTAACCGTATCAAGTATCGTATCATGGCATGATACGGAACGCTTTAGCGAAGCTATGTTTTCACCCTGTCATCAGCGGATCTTTATCCTCGATCATTTTGCTTTTTGCCAGCTCGATTAGATCACAAGTTCCTCATTGTGTGGGAGCCATGCTACGGGAAGCGTACACTGCTGTATCTTTATCAGATCTATTTTGTCATGTTTCGATGAAATACTGACTCGTGTTGGTTTATCATGGCTCTGTGGTTAAATGGTATCGAAGTTTGATACCACACAGAGCAACGAGATAGATTCCATATAGATTATAGAATTATTAAGGATTAAGAATATAATAATTATTATGGATTATTGATGTATAAATTATAATCCATATAAATAAGAATCAATTTTGTACTATTTGTTTTGTACGACAGTTCAAAACGCGTATTACACAGGGTATTTGAAGCTTCATCATGATGCAAATAATTTAGCGGACATGGTTAAATAAAGTAAATAAAGTGGTGAATCTGTTACGCTATTTTAATGAGTTTTCAGTACTTTCAAACTCTCTTGTTTAATGCGAGTAGTAGAATTTTACTCTAGATACTCCCAGCAATTTATGTTGCTCACTACTCAAACCGTAAATGATTGTTTACGTTTCGGTACAACTACGAGTAGTTAATTCAAGAAGTGAAAAGTTGAGTCACAGTTTTGTGTTTCTTCGGGGATATTTTATAAAATTTATATGTCTTGTCATTGTCTACTCATTGTTTCCTCTAGTCAAGGAAATTCTTAGTTAGAATTTATTTTGAATTATTTCGTGTTATAAAACTGTCGTAAATGTGTTGTTGGTGGTGTTGTTTCTTAAGCCCCCTGGCTGGAAGTTCTATACCAGGTCCTTATAGGCTACGGGCTGAAAGGTGCGGCTGCGGTTTTTAATAGCACCACAAAGGTCGGAGTCCGTCTTAGCTAGTTGCCACCTCAATTTTCACCGAGCACCCCCAGGCTCGACACCTGGGGGGATCGTACCCTCTCCCACCTTCATTGACCTTCATAGAGGGACTTTCAGGTCTACGGATTTAACGGTGCGTGCCGGGATTCGACCCGAGCATCCTCAGCGCCGAAAGCCAGCACGATACCGCAAGGCCACCTTGAGCCCCTGAATGTGTAGAAAATATGACATTTGATGTATTTGAGTATAATCGTGTTTTTGTTGTCATGCAAATTGAGAGCTCAGAATACATAGTGATTCGTTCGATTTTGGATCGCCAGTCTTTTTCTGCAGAAGGGTTCAACAGACCGGGATCTGCAGTTTTGAGTTATTTCCGCAGGGAAATAAGCACCTATACCAACTACAAGACTCCACTCTGGTACGCAAGCTTCCTAGTTAATAGGCCATCGTGAGGCTGGATCACTTTTTTGAGGGATATAGTGCTGTTATTCTATTCTGAATGAATTTGAGACGTGGAGTCTTTTTATTTTCTTTAGATTTAATATGGTGAAAAGCCGGTAAAAACATGTGATAGTAAATAATAAATCCAGTAAATCAAACGTTGTGTACATAAATCATTGTAATGTTGCAAATTGGCAAAATTTGTATTCTTGTATTTATATGTACAAGCTTTATTGTTTTATGGGATTTTTCTTCAAGGGCTATTTCTATACTTCATATCAAAAATAAGAATGCATTTAAAAAATCCATGATATTTTCAGCTTTATAATTAATCCCAGTATGTAAATATTTGTTTAAAACAGTTTTCTCCTTACATTTAGAACTTTCCCTACTGTTCATCTCCTTAAGGCTAAAAAATCGTACTAAGAAAAAAATCGTATTTCCCTTTTCCTCTTCTTTCAGACTCTTGTGGTGGGAGGAGTCCAGTTGACAGTTCAAGAATTTCATCCCCCTTAGGATTGACATTTTGAGGGATTGTAATGGCTCTCTCTCTATAGGGGGTTAAGCGCTGCCCCCAAATTTTTTATTTAAAATATATTTTTGTCAACTATTTACAGGTATATAAATGCTGATAATCAAATAAAATTGGTATTGTGAACTTTTCTGCAAAGCGCTACAGGATTCATTTTATAAATTTCGTCCACCGAAGGAATTTATGAGCGTTTAAAACATACTATACCAGATTTTTTTCCCGAATAATTTAAATTAAAAAATATTAATTGCAATTTCAAAAAAAAAAAAACGAAAAATGTATACAAATGTAAAATTTCTTTCTCTATGACGGAGTACAATTTTTTAAAAAAAATCTTTGAATCGAAGTCGGCAATCCGTGGACAAATTTTCTCCATAGGTTAACATTGGGGTGAGCGAATCCAATGGGGTTAGTACATAGCAGACTTAACTGCTGAACTGAAGAAAGTAGTGATAAGGTGCTTACTGCTAGTTTCCCCTCTCAAGTTCTTTTTCTAAAATTATCTGTCATTCCTTCACTTTAAAACACGTGTATGTACAAGGGTATGAACACACGTATGCATACATTTTCCTTGATAATCTCCACATCTGAATATCTGGTTATGTTTATGATAAATTGTATTCCACGCCCTCGTCGCACCTTTGCATAATACACTAAAGATGTCAAATCAGAGACAAGAACATGAATTAACATACCTTCGTTTAGAAATCAGCATAAATTATTCCTGATATAGTGATAACGACATTCCTGGCTTATGCATCAATGAGATTAGGCCGATGTGGGATTAAAGCCTTCCCGGGGAGAAACCCTGTTATGCAGACAATCGGATTTCTCGCTAAATGACAGCTGGACACATGGACAAGAGATACAGCACTTCTAGGGATTTGTCCAGTAAGGGAAGAAACCTTATAAATCAAATAAATCTCGGCAACTAATGACACATTTAGGTAGGATAAACGATTCTCTGAATGACTGGGGGTTATAGGGGAAAATCAAATCATACTGCTCGCAAAAACCTATTTGGGCGTGACTCTGAATTCGCAGCTGGTGGTTTTGTAAGTTTTGGGGGTATTATTGTTTATTTCCCAAATATATCACATTTTTATGATCAAGCCCTAACGTATTTTATTAGGAAGATCTTCACAAATAGGAATAAAGATAGAATAACATACAGTTTCAAATATTTATTGAATATCAATACTTATATGCTGTTTAGGGATACGTAATTTTCATATTTACGAAATGATGCGAAAAAATGCGAAATTAGCCGATATGACCGAATAAATTCGAAATTAGCCGATAAGACCGAATAAATGGGAAAATTATTTCTTCACTACTTTTCGGCGAAAACTCGGTGATAAACGGCTTTTTAAGCGAAATTAGGTAATAATAGTAATAATTTATTAACATAATAGCTTAACTTAGACCATCTGAGGTCTGTAACTGAAAAATCTCTCCAGATTTGCTCCGAATTTCACCCGGACAGTTTGTCCGTACTGGATTCGAACCTAAAAGTCTAACTGTAAAAATCAACCGTCAAGTTTTTTGAAGCAATTTAGTAGATTTAAGAACGTCTCTTGAGCGCCAAAGTCAAGAGTATTTCAGCTACTTACTGTAGCCAACCAAGATACCCCTGTTAATGTTATACAGATTTTAACTGTAACGAAATGCGTTTACCTTAATTTTGCAAAGGCAGCTATGCAAAGCTTCTATAGTCACGTTAACAATGTAGATGATTAGATATTTTAGTGTGTACAACATAGTAATTAATGACAGAAAGCAAAGACAGTAACATAATGTTAAGTAACATAATGTGAAGACTACTGTACAATGTTAGCTTTTAACTAAGAATTTTGATACTTACCTATCAAAGTAAGTAAAATTGTAATTTTTTTTAATAAACGGGAAATTTTAGGATTTACATTTTTTGTGATTAAATGCGAAATTTTATATATTGTACTTTTTTGTTGCTAAATTTTGCAACTTTTTATGTCAAAATTACGTATCCCTAATGCTTTTGTATAGTCAATACTTACTCATACTAAAATCCTCTTTTTCAACGTTTTCTTACTTTAAACGAAAATGTAACCAAAGAGTTTACAGACAAAATACTCAGGAAATTAGACATAAAAAAGGGATTGCATGGCTAATTGTTATATTACTTTTAAATAGGTATTGGTATTGAAACAAACCTAAAAGATTTATGTACACTCTGTAGCTGTTTTTCATTAAAAATTATTATTTACCATCATATGCATTTTTATAGCTTTGCTCAGTTAGTTTCGGTTTTCAAAATGTCTAAAATTATAAACCCGTATAATATAGTGGAAATTATAATTTTACCAAAAAATAAAGAGAGAAAACCCGATGTTATACATTTTGAGATTTATAGTAAGGTATCAATTAGCAGTAATTTTTCCATATCATTCTTATTAGCATTCAGTAGAAACAATACATATTAGTCCTACCAAGGAAAGTATCATTAGAAATAAGTTTTTTCATGTAGATGCTTCCATCCTAATTTATCTATGCTTTTTGTACCGCGTTTCTTTTTATCCCTAAGGGAGTTGTTATTTAAAAATGTAACAAGATTTTAATCAGTAAACTAAATAGAAATACAAAGATCTTTGAACAATGGTTGGGATACCTGGAAATGCTTTTCCTGCAGTTAGATTCATCGATTTCATCGTAGTGTAACTGCTTAAAATCATGCTCGAAACTTTGATTTGGTTACTTGTTCAGAACACCCATTATACTATCATTCAGTAAAGCATCTACTAGGAATTTTCGCCACCCAGTTATTTCTTAACATCTAGGAAAAGGATGACCACGTCTCGCCAAGAAGCTGTGATTTGATTCCCAAAACGTCAGAATACTTGTTGGTTTATCACAGCGCGCCTTTTCTTGGCGTTATCCTGGCTTGGAATCTATTTTCCTTCGGCCTTAGGGCCTGTTCACATAGAATCCGTCAGCGTTAAAGAATCCGTCGGCGCTGATTGGTTAAATGCGTCAATGATTGGCATTTGATTGGCTAAAAATTTTTACGCTAACGCTGACGCATTCTATGTGAACTGGCCCTTACTCTAGCGCTTTAGGACTGCCATCTAGAGCAGTGGTGCTCAAACTTTTTTTGATCACGACGCAATTTCTTCAAATCAAAAATCATTCGACCCCTATCGAAAACTTTTTGGTAGCGGCAAAATTAAAAAAAAATTAAGAAAATGTTAATAATAAAAGAATATATAAGCAAATTTTGACAAAGTATTTTAAAAATCCAGATTTGAAAACCCAGTCTCACACAGACAGGTAGAAGCAAATAGAAGCCAAGTAAGTATAGAAGTTTTTATTGTGAGACTGTTTGACACTTTATGTAGCAATATCATAACTGTTTTTAACGTATATAAAATACAATTAAAATATTAAAAATAGGTGATTATAGAAAATTTAACTTATATTTTTAATTAAATAATTCATTATGCTATAAATTTACTTCATACTATCCGCAAACCCCTCCAGTTTTATTAGCGAACCCCGAGTGGATAGCGAGCTACAGTTTGAGCACAAATGATACTATAGCACAAGCTTGTTTCTCCTGTCCCCACCAGACTCCACAATCCGCGAAAAGCCTCAGATACGTATTGGGTGCCCAATTAAGCGAACCTCATGTGTTACAATCAAGTAGCTTCAAGAAGCATCTATGACAGATGCTTAAGGTTATGCATTTTGCAAGCTCTTCTCACCTGACACGATATTTTTAAGCCATTCGGGCATCGCTGTTCTCAAAATGCCACATTCCTTATTCGCTTTTCTTATCAATTTGTAAATTTCTTTCAATGTTTTCTCCTAGCGAGCGTTTAAAGTTAGGTTAATAAATAGCAAAATAATTTATAGTAGTCTACAGTAGTTCGTTTAAGATAAGTAATTTACAGTAGTTAGCAGTAGTAGTAATTTGCTGTAGCTTGAAGAATCAGTAGTCATAGTAGTACTTTTAGCAGTTTATAGTAGCTCGTTGAAGTTAAGTAGCTTACAGTAGCACATTCCTTATTCGTTTTTCTTATCAGTTTGTAAATTTTTGTTAATATTTTCTGCGAGCGAGCGTTTAAAAGTTAGGTGAATAAATAGCAAAATAATTTACAGTATTCTACAGTAATTCGTTTAAGATAAGTAATTTACAGTAGTTAACAGTAGTAGTAATTTTCTGTAGCTTGAAGTAGCAGTAGTCACTGTAGTACTTGTAGCAGTAGTCATAGTAGTACTTGTAGCAGTTTACAGTAGCTCGTTTAAGTTAAGTAGTTTACAGTAGCACATTCCTTATTTGTTTTTCTTATCAATTTGTAAATTTCTGTTAATGCCTTCTGCTAGCGAGCGTTTAAACGTTAGGTTAATAAATAGCAAAAGAATGTATAGTAGTCTACAGTAATTCGTTTAAGATAAGTAATTTACAGTAGTTAACATTAGTAGTAATTTCCTATAGCTTGAAGTAGCAGTAGTCATTGTAGTACTTGGAGCAGTAGTCATTGTAGTACTTGGAGCAGTAGTCATAGTAGCACTTGTAGCAGTTTACAGTAGCTCGTTTAAGTTAAGTAGCTGGCAGTAGCCCATTCCTTATTCGCTATTCTTATTAATTTGTAAATTTCTGTTAATGTTTTCGGCTAGCGAGCGTTTAAAAGTTAGGTTAATAAATAGCAAAAGAATTTATAGTAATCTACAGTAGTTTTAGATAGGTAATTTACAGTAGTTAATAGTAGTAGTAATTTCCTGTAGCTTGAACTAGCAGTAGTCATTGTAGTACTTGGAGCAGTTTACAGTAGCTCGTTTAAGTTAAGTATCTGACAGTTTATAAGTAGTAGTAGTAGTAGTAGCAGTAGAAGTAGTAGTTCATACAATATCTTTTATAAGTTATAGTAGCTTGCACTAGCTTTAATTAGTTTGTTAAAGCCATAAAAGTTCACAGTAGTTCATGTAGTAAAATTGTTTAATTACTCCCGTTTGCAGTTTCAGATCCAGGTAATAGGTATTGGAAATATGCACTTAGCTTTTGCTAAACAGGCTTTATTAAACAATTTTGTGTTTTATTATGATAGAAAATGTTTTATTAAACACCTGCTTTCCAGACACAGACATGTGTTGCCATTATGTTTCACAAGTTTTTTTTGCTAAACAGACTTTATTAAACAATTTTGTGTCTTATTATGATAGAAAATGTTTTATTAAACACCTGCTTTCCAGACACAGACACGTGCTGCCATTATATTTTACAACAATTCCCGTCCCTGTAACAATCGTCTTTACACTTATCGATACTGAATAGTTGCTTTTTTAATAAGCCTTGTGCGCTTTTTTATTTTCCTTTAATCAGTATTACGCACGTATAACATACATAAATGTATATGAGTTTGTAACAGGAAAAACAATTTTCATTTTATATCTTGTGACTAGTTTATAAAACATAATTTTTTTCTTGCTTCTATCCGTTTACTCCAATAAAATATATACAAAAAAAAAACACAGCAGAAAAGCAACATTCCAGAAAAACACAACCCCAGAATACGAGAAAACGCTCAAGGGCAATGAAAATACAAAGCTAATCCACCGAGCTTGATAATTTACAGGTACAAATGATTTTTTAATTAGGATTCCTCTCAAACATCGGAAAACAGCAGCGTTTTGCTTCTGCACTTAATTCCCCATTTTCTTTTTTTTTTCAATTCTTATCCCTATGCATCATATTTACCTAATCACAGGTGTTACCCAGCTAGTTTTCCAGAAGCTATATTTCATTTTTTATACACCTTTAATTCATTTTTGTAGAGGTATTCCTTTCTCCTCACTTCTCTCTGTTTTTGGACATATTTTTTTAGTCATCATTTGGAAAGTGTTAATGGACTACTATTTCTTTAAAAATCTCGCGTCAGGGAAAATAATTATTAAGTTAAGTTTTGTCTGCGTGTGGTCTTTCCCTTGCTCCAGGTGACGCGACGCCCAAGAATGCAATGTGTGCGCTACTTCGTGTTACCTAACACGTAGCGTGAAGTTCGTGTTACTCGGTTTCAGTTCGTGGCGAAACTTAGACTCTATGACCCGTTGTTATCTTGACAATCAATCGGGGTTGTAGGTGAAATCGTGCATAAATTACAAAATGCCTGAATATCGATGAAACCCTGAAAGAGGTCCGATGCTGTATCTCTTGAAATCGATACTTTCATTTCGAATGTGAAGAATGCAGATGCGATTTCTGGGTCAAAGTCATGCTTTTGTAAACTGAAAAGTATTTGGGTGGGGGCGGGGGAGAGGATCTATATAGGATTGTGTATTGAAAGCGTTCCAAGCTCCTGAAAGAAATTCTGTGTATTTTTCTGTATTGCGTTAAGAATATAAAATATTTCCAAAATAATACAAATACTATAGAATAAACACATTTTTAAATTTTTAAACAAACACTGGGCAATACATTTTAATTTTTTTTACTTCCCTGTTACATTACAAACTGTTTTTAACTTTGGTGTTCTGTATACTCGAGGAGTAAACTCTTTTCCCTCAGTTAGGACACATGACAAAATGTATACAATTCGATGATTCGGATATCAGTTTTTTTCAATTAATTATGTTAAAAAGTAAAAAAAAATGAATGAAATTTCCCGTTCTTAAGAGGGAATCTAAAAAATGGGGCCCCGTAAGCTAAGGGTTAAGGTATTCATACACTTTTGAAACGACATTTTCGATCCAAAAAAACGATTTTCACTCCTGTAATAATATCAAAGTCTAATCTTTACTCTTTCTAATTCTTTTTGAGTTATGTTTCTATCTTAACAAAGTGCCGAGTAACAGCAAATTTAACAATAGTTTTCAAATAATTTTTTAACCGGAAGTAGCTTTTTCTCAAAATGAATTTTTTCATCATTTCTCTTGACACAAAACATCCTACACTAAAAAGCCATGCATGAAATGCCTTAAAATTTTTGAAGAGTTGCCCTTCATATATTTATAAAGGGAATAGACCACTCTCATCATTGTAGATTAATCAGTATTTTTGTTTACATCGGTATAAATTGCAAATGACAGTGAATTTTGGGCATTTTTTCTGTATAACAGTACCTAAACTGCTACAGTTTCTGAGATAAACAGAACACACCTATCCCTCCATTACAAAGGTAGACCCATTCCACGACAAATCGTGTAAATCGAAACCGTGTAAAAACAAGACACAGCATTCATATTAAACAAGGGGATAGGTTCAACCGGTAGTTATGTTTATAAAAACAGTGTAAAGATCCAGAGAGTTTGGGCCGAAGTGAAGACAAAGCAATTTAAGTAATATGCAATGTTAAATTCTTTATTAACATATGTACTTCAAAAATTAGCGTCTTACCTCGTGTAGAACTGAACTAGGAACGATAGTATGGAAATGAAACAAAATCTACTTTACTGACGCCAATGCTAAACGCAAAGCAACGCAACGCAATGCACTTGTGACGTCTGTGCAGATAATTAATGAGTGCGTCAAATGTAAAACACTTAAATAATCAAATAATACATAAATTTTTTTTAATTTGTAAAATTTAGAAACCGTGTAAAACAAACACCGTGCAAATCGAAGAATAGGTATATTACCTTGAGAATACTCCCTACCCTAGAGAAAGGTATTATGTTCACTCTGTAAAAGGAAAATATATTTGTTTATTTTTGAGTTATCATGTTTTGCCGAAATTTCAAATTGGCACCCTTTTTTTTAATTCCCCCCGCCTGAAAAAATTCTTTTAATGAAAAAATTGAAATTTTGTATATACTTTTCCAAGTTTTACCTTACATCTCATTATAAAAATAGATTAAAAAAACAAAATTTAAAATTTTTTAAAAATCACCTCCGAAGGTGTGCGGATACCTTAAGGAAATACTTTAATGAGCTCAAGAAAATTACATCTAAAATAAATTAAAATAATTAATTCTGATCCTTGAACTAGAAATGACACTAATAGATTGCCATATTTAATTAAATACTTCCAAAATACTTCCTTCATTTTGGAGCAATATTGAAATTGAATTCTTCATCACCTCTGAACAATTAGATGACCTAATGAGTTATGTACAACCTCCAGATTTTATTATACTATTGAAAATAGCTGCATTAAAGCTGTTATATACTTTATTTGTAGCTTTATTTCTAATATCACTTTATGAACAAAGTTTAAAAATATATGTCTAACAAATCAAATATAAATATACATTTTAAAGAATTTGGGATGCTAAGAATTTTTTTATTCCGGATAAAATTAGGTATTTACAAGGTATTTCAGTAGAAATGTTCTTGCCATTGACTAAAAAAAAAGGATGTAAATATCCCAGTCATTAACATTTTATATTCATAAAATCTCTTGGGCAATTCATTTTTAAAGCCTAAAGGAAATTTCTGCTGCATGCAGTAAAATGCATTTCAAAGTTTATAGTTCTCAAATGTCCCTGTCAGGCTGTCACGGAATAATTAAGTTTTAAATGAATTACCAATCCAGGTGTGAAGTAAAAACACTCTACCAACGAGGGGTAATGAGGAAAAAGAGATGACCTGAATCGGTTGCGTTGCACTGAAAATAAACTTTAACAAAGATGGAACCCGGTCAAATACGTTCATTTACATCTTGACTGATAAATTTTCAAACATCATAAATAGCGTAAAATCAATTATAGTGTTTGACATTTCGAAAATCTAGGAACCGATCAGAGGTGATATTAATATAGCTTTGCTGCCTTCCTGTAGGCAAAGTTTCTTCTTGAAAAGCTCAAATGAAAATGTAGGTGCAAGCGTTCAAACGATGAGGAATATTTTTGATCCAATGTAATAAAATATCATATGTGTGAGTGTGTATGCATGATTGAATATCATATGACATGACGCGACACTGATCTAGGGTGGTGATTGTAGAAGTGAAAATGGTATAATTCCCCACGGTGTGTGGCCAATAAAGAATGTATTATAAAGGATGCAGAGGCAGGAGTAAATACAGGATTGTAAACCAATAAAAAATAGAATAGCTGTCGGTGTGGCCAGTGATAGCGATCTGAAGTCTAAATTTTACAAGATGGATGGTCGTTATTTTATGGCCGTTATTATATAACTCTCAGGAACCCAAACTAAAATCCGTCTCCTTCTTTTCCAATTCCTTCCGTCCTTAGCGGAGCTGTTGTCCGTTTACAGGGGGGGCTATTCTGGCCCGCCCCTCACTTTCATTGGGCAGTGGGTTGTTTTTCTTTCAGTGGTTCCTACCTCAATTGGTTCTTTATTGCACCGCCTCTGTCGCCTCTGTCCATAGTCTATGAAGTACCTCCCCCAACATAATTTTATTTTGCAAAACAACTTTGACCCTTCTCATCTGACGTTTTTACTGTGGGCCATAAAATAACGACCATCCATCTTGAAAAATTTAGACTTCAGATCGCTATCACTGGCCACACCGACAGTTATTCTTCTATTTTTTATTGGTTTACAATCCTGTATTTACCCCTGCCTCTGCATCCTTTATAATACATTCTTTATTGGCCACACGCCGTGGGGAATTATACCATTTTCACTTCTACAGTGATGTTTCTAGGTTCTTCGCTTAGACAGGTGGAGGAGACCAAAATATTCCTAACATACAGTGAAAAAAAAATTCAGGGAACAATCAGATTTCTTTAGGTACAGTAAACATGCAAATATACTAGATGAACCTCTAACCATACGAGAATAAAAAATTGTAAGACTTTTGAACAACAAAAAAAAAAAAAAAGCTTGCTGGAAAATTGAAATTTCGTTGTGTTTACTCTTGTATAAGGTAAAGGAGGTGCCAAAACAGGAGAAGCTGCCTGGTCATGAAACGATTGGACGTAAAAATTGAATATCCGTTGTGCCTGCTATGTACTAACCCTATTGGATTCGCTCACCTCAATGTTAACCTATGTAGAAAATTTGTGTACTATTTACAGCTCTCTAAAGGCTGATAATCCACCAAAAATGGTATATTCAGATAGCCTGAATTTTTCTGCACCTTGCAACAGGATTCATTTTATAAATTTCGCCCACCAAAGGAATTGATGAGCGTTTAAAACACACCTGAATAATTCTCCGAATAATTTAAATTTTTAAATATTATTTGCATTTTGTTTTAAAAACATAAAAATGCCCAAGTTGTTAATTTTTTTTCTCTATTACGGAGTGCATTAAAAAAAAATCTTTAGAACCAAATCGGAAATCCTTGGACACATTTTCTCCATAGGCTAACATTGAGATAAGCGAATCCAATAAAGTTAGTTCACAGCAACCTTAAGAGGTAAAATACGAATTGCGAGGTCACAAAGTTGTCTGAAAAGAACGCCGGTCAGGATCCGTATGTGTATACCAGAGGAGTTAATTTCGAATATTTTTTGGAGGTGTAACAACTTCTGGCGAGTGGCTGAGGCTTCGATTTCGTGGCAAATAGTAAGCAATGTCCGAGTGGTTTCTGATGATTAAATAAACAGGCCATAATTTTACTAAAACAACAAATTTTATATGGAACTAAAACTGAACAGCTTCAATGTTGATTTGAGCAATTTAGATCTGAACGAGACGTCTGGTTACAAAAGATTTTAACAGCGGCTTCTCCTCTCAACTAGTTTAGTTTTTCGGGAGGAAAAAGTTAGTGTAGCTGCTCGGTTCAGAGGTTAAGGGGACTCTCGAAAAAAACAAAGAGTCTCGATATATATATATATCCTGCCAAGATTTGCTTTTTAGCGACGTGTGAGTCCTTCCGAGAAAATGCTTGTTTTCGAGAGGGGGCCATGGGATTAACCCCCGATAACAAACCGCGTCTTGGATCGGTCCAAGATCGGTCGTTAAGAGAAAACTTATGACTTCTGTCACGTCAAAATCTCTGAATAATGACCACCAAGTGACAGGTTTAGGAGTCCAAAGGTGGTCAACGATTTTTCCAAGCTTCAGGAAAGATGAGACTCGCGGGCTTAAGGCCCCAGATACTAAGAATATTAGAATTCGATTGGGGGACTCAGTGATCGTTTCTTCAGCTCAACAGGTGTTTTTTGAATCCCCTCCTGCAAGTGATTGTCCCCCAAGGTTTTACGCGCTGTTACACAGGAATTTAGGGTTAGTACTGTAATTACTTGTAGGGTATTTTTTAAATAAGGATATAAGTAAAGAGAATTCACCAAAGCGCATATATATACGTATATATATGTGTGTGTGTGTGTGTGTCTTTATCTAAATGTTTGTTTGTGTGTGCATGTATAACAGAAGTTAACACTGAGAAATCTTAAATAGAAATGATGCCCTCATGCATAAGAAAGCAAAAGAAAAGTTCTTATAATAAAATCCCCATAATTTTATTCAAATTAATCAGACGGCTTCAGATTTTATTCTTGATTACACCCTAATGAGGAAACAGATCTACTTTTAAGGCATTTTTTTCATTTGAGGATAAAACTTTAAATGACAGAAACTATGGGGGAGTATTAAATCTGCTAAAAATAATGCATATTCTAAAACGAACTCAGAAGTTTCATTCTAAATTATACAATTAACTTTTTTTATCACAACTCATAATAGTCATTTATCTTCAAAGGATCAACCAGCGCTTTAAAAAAAAAAAAACTTAAATCAAGAGGATAATAACACAGGTTAAAAATATAGCGAGCAGCAACAAAAGTACAGAAATTATATAAAGGAAACCATATCCCACACAATCATGAACAGGATTCGCCTAAACGATTCAAAAAACAATGCACTCAGCGAGACAGCGAATTGCCTGAATTCCTCACTGACACGAATCCTTATCCATCAGTTTAACTCGGTTATGATTACAATTCATCAACTTCAGATCTACGACCGGTACGCCGCACGAGAGCCGTTTCCGTCAGAAAGAGAGAGAGGCATTACACCAGAAAGGTGTTAATTTAATTTGCATTTCGTGGCTAGGGAAAAGGGGGTCAGACGGAATCGGAACACGAAATTGTGCCTTTTTCGGAAAAGTTTTGTTCTGACCCATAAAGTCCAATTATAGACAAAGCAGGTGGCTATGGAGGAGGTATTGTATGATAAAATGTCTGGACGTGCTCTCTCGCTTCACGCTTTTGAGAGCTTCATTAATATTTCTTAATAGGTAATAGATGAGGCAAATGCAAATTGACTTATGATAGATCATGTGGCCTGCTGAATATTCTCGCGGGTTGAATGGGTTACTGTATTAGATGTGATGGGCATGGAAACACAAAGGCCTGTCCTTCAACATATTTTCAGTTCGTAATTTTTATTTTTAAAAGGGATCGTACTTTGGAGGACATTAGACACGAATTGCATCTGAAATGAAACAAGGTATTTGATAGAAAAAAGGAGTAAATTTAAGAACAAGCACGTCACGTGTTATATTAGATCATAATGGCAGACACTCGAACGGCCTTGTAAACGTGAGATGAATTTCGTGTCTCACAGATATAATTTTAGACCCAATGAGCTCGAAAAGTTTAGAGAATCTATATCTAGACTAGTTGCTACTCAAAATAGGAAGAATCCAAAAAAGAAAGGAAAGAAGACGAAGACAGAATGAATAACATTGAAACCAATGAAGACGAAGACAGAGATGAATAACATTGAAACCAATCGTAAATTTGTTGCTGATACTAGCTTGTTTCCTTCTACCTATCAAAATAGGAAGAATCCAAAAAAAGAAAGGAAAGAAGACGAAAACAGAATAAATAGCATTGAAACCAATCGTGAATTTGTTTCTCTTCGACGTCCACGGGAAACCGCGATGAGGTACAGGTTAGCAAAATTTAGGAATCACTTATTTTGTAATCCATTGCTTTGATTTTAAATATTGATTTTACCATGTATTTAATGTATCTACAGGAGATTAGAAAGGAGGCTGCCCCATTTCTTTAAGAGATATACGTTACAGTTGGAATCATACCTTTGAAAGATTTAAAACAAAGTGTTCATTGGCCAAG